>CM031620.1:60138048-60143048 GCA_018398815.1 Conus ventricosus | reverse complement strand
GAACGATCCATCAAGTCGCAGCAGAAGAGAACGATCCATGTAAGGTGCAGCAGAGAGAACGATCCACTAAGGTGCAGCAGAAGAGAACGATCCATCAAGGTGCAGCAGAAGAGAACGATCCATCAAGGTGCAGCGGAAGAGAACGATCCATCAAGGTGCAGCAGAAGAGAACGATCCATCAAGGTGCAGCAGAAGAGAACGATCCATCAAGGTGCAGCAGAGAGATAAAAAAAAAAACGGGACGACGTCTTTTCCAGATGATGGGATCGAAAAGATTAGGGGAAGTTCACACACCATGGACATAAAAATGAGGGGGTGAGGGGAGAGAGAGAGAGAGAGAGAGAGAGAGGGGAGAGAGAGAGAGAGAGGAAGAGAGAGAGAGAGAGCGAGAGAGAGAGAGAGAGAGACAGAGAGAGAGAGAAAGAGAGAGAGTACGACAGTGAAGGTTAAAGGATCTTTATGGGATAAACATTACCAGGAGAGAGAGACAAAAAACTATAGTGTCAATTGCAGCGGTTCATCCCCGTCTACCACGTCTATCAAGGAGTGGAAAAAACAAAGGAAAAAACAGATGAATAGGTTTTTAAAAAAGTGAAAGAGTGAGTGACAGAGAGAGAGAGAGAGAGAGGAGAGAGGGGAGAGAGAGAGAGAGGAGAGAGAGACAGAGAGAGAGCGACAGAGACAGAGACAGCGAGAGAACGAGAGAGACAGAGAAAGAGAGCGAAACAGACAGATAGACAGACAGTCAGAGACAGAGACTAAGAGAGAGTGAAAGGATAGACAGAAGAAGACCGAAAATAAGAAAGAGAGAGAAAGAGACAGAGAGAAGGATAAGGCAAGCGAGTAAGCAAACGAGAGAGCAAGAGAGAGAGAGAGAGGGAGGGAGAGAGACACAGAGAGAGAGAGAGAGAGCAAGAGAGACAGAGAGATAGAGAGAGAGAGAGAAAGAGAGAGAGAGAGAGAGAGAGAGAGAGGCAGACAGACAGATAGAGAGGCAGACAAACAGAGAGACAGAGAGAGAGAGAGAGAGAGAGAGAGAGAGAGAGAGAGAGAGAGGCAGACAGACAGATAGACACACAGACAGACAGACAGGCAGGCAGATAGACACTTACACTGGCATTGAATGTTTTTTTTTTTGGTCTGTTCAGTACTTGATCCCCAAAGACAAGGGGAGAAAACCATCGTATATACTGATCTCAAAAGCTGAAATTTCGTATGAACACACGCCCACTCAAACACGTCTCCACCTTCTTTCTCTCCCACCCCGACCACTTCACTCTCCCTCTCCCCCTCGCACCTTCCCTCGCACCCCCCCCCCCCTCCACACACACACAAGCACACGCACACACACACACACACACACACACAACACACACACACACACACACAGAAACACACACACACACACACGTACGCACGCACCCACGCACGCACGCACACGCACACACACACACACACACGCACACACACACATACGCACGCACACGCACACACACACACGCACACACACGCACACACACACACACACACACACACACACACACACACACACACACAAGCACACATACACAGACACACACACACACAGAAACACACACACATACACAGAAATACACACACACACACGTACGTACGCACGCAAGCACGCACGCACGCACCCACACACCCACAGGATCATCATCACGAAATGAATCGGTGCAACGTGCGATGACCTTTTTTTTTCTCACGGACATAGCGTCAGCTTCATATTTAGCCAGGTCCCTTACAACACGTTCATAATGATCAGGTAACAAACAACATAGCAACACTTGAGCTGTTTGGGTGGTTGAAAAAACAACAAGAGAAGTTAACACCCTGCAGCCTTGAGACGTTTCTGAACAGAATTATGCAGTACAATAAAACAACAAGTGTTCTTCGGCTTCACATTCACGTCTACAAGACGAGCAGATCATATGATTTATACTTTCGTGACTTTCAAAACCGTTGCTTACCTTTTTTTTTTTCCAGACGACTAACGCTCAATCTGAGTCTAATGAAACTATCTCTGTGCCATATATTTGTGACTTCTCCCTAGAAAAAGCTTTTAAAAGAACAGAAATAACTCTAGTTGTCGTTATTTCTGTTTCTGCTTGCCGGTTCTGCTTGAAAGAGGAAAACAGCCTGTCTCTAAATTCCGTCATAAAACAGTATTCAGAACCAACTCCTTGGTTCAGCAAAACAGCAACAAAGCCATTTTCTGTCAGAGTCTTCTGTACGTGTGACACTTAGTGAATATGACTAGATTCGTGTTGTAACAGGAGCATTTCAAAAGCGTGTCTACGTGTTCTTGACATGGGGGTCAGACTAGTTTTTAACACATATCTAACACACTTTACAGTCGTTGTAGCATGGAGAGAGACAAGACAAGACAAGACAAAATTCTTTATTTTCGAGGATAATAGATAAGCACTAACGTGCTTTTTTACATCCAGTCCTCGCCCTGAGTAGGGACTACAACATGCAGTGAAATCAACTAATGTAAGAAATCAAAGAAGCAAGCAAAGCGGTCATGTAATCATAGAGGAACATCAAATGAAAATAGAAGAGAAATGAAAACAAAAGAGAGAGAGAGAGAGAGAGAGAGAGAGAGAGAGAGAGAGAGAGAGAGAGAGAGAGAGAGAGAGACAGACAGACAGACAGACAGACAGACAGCGAGGCAGAGAGACGGAAAGGAAGAGACCCACATGTGCGCGTGCAAGCGTGCACTTACACTCATACCTGCACACACATTCACACCCTCTCTCTCTCTCTCTCTCTCTCTCTCACACACACACACACACACACACACACACACACACACACACACACACACACACACACACACACACACACACACACAGAGATGCCTCTCAAAGAAAGAGAGAGAGGGGGGGGGAGGAGGATGGAGGCAAGGGGAGACAGAAACGCACGTATGCACGAACAAACGCGCGCGCACTTACATACGCGCGAAGATACAAACACACGCAGACTCGCGCGCTCCTGTAGCAAGAGACGCACGCACGCACGCACTCAAACACGAACACAAGCACTAATTACAGACACACAAGTACGCTAGTACGAACGTGTGTGTTTGTGAGCGTTCATTAATATGAGCAGTATCCAACTCATCCAACCCACACGTATCTATATCAAAGACAAACACGGCCACTATCTGCGAGTGTTTGTTTATTTGAACGGTATCCAACTGATCCACCCACATATATCCATATTAACGACGAACACGGCCACAGCTCACAGATCATATAGACTTCAGACACGAAACACAACACACACACACACACACACACACACACACACACACACACACACACACACACACACACACACCTCAAACACGAAACACACACACGCGCGCGCACACACACACACACACACACACACACACACACACACACACACACACACACACACACACACACACAGAGAGAGAGAGAGAGAGAGAGAGAGAGAGAGAGGAGAGAAGAGAGAGAGAGAGAGAGATTCGGATAATTAATCATGCATCGGCCATTGCCCCTCATGATGGGTACACTTTTCAATTGAAAGACTTGACAAAACTTTGCATCTTTCTTAGTAACTATACACACAGTCATACATGCACATATATTTCAAGATACTAAGACATAGCTACAGATCGTAATTTAAACGCTTTGTACAAGAATATTGATACATTTCTGACAATGCTTTCATTTTTTGACGCCAACAATAAAGTCAAACGAAACTGGCTGGGATGCTTATAAAATTTCAAAGGTATATACTGTTTTCGTAAATCATTTAATGTAGGACAGCACAAAAGAAAATGAATTTCATCTTCCTTGGTAATTCTACACAACGGACAAATCAAATCTGTTTCTGTTTGTGATCTATAACGATAGTAGTGACACGCAATTTCAGACACACCCAACCTAAACCTTGTCAGTATGAATTTCAAATGCCTATCTAATTTTAACTTCAGATAGGTTTTATCTTCATTTACAGTAGAAAACGTTCTATATGTTTGAAACCGTTCACTGTTATTTACATGGAAGTCCCATTCTTGCCACCTATACAGTATCAATCTGTCTTTAAAAAGATTCAAAAATAGACTTATTTCTTCAACTCCTTGGTTCACCCATACATAGCCAAAACCATACGCATATAATTTGCATCGAATATTTGAGACCCAATTTCTTTTATTCCGTGCATCTAACTCAAATAACATTCTATAGGCTTTCCGTGGTAATCTGCACTCTTCTAATCGTGTTAATTTCAACCAGTATCTAATACACCGCACTGCTGAATTTATATAGATAGGATACCTGTTCGTCTCCCCATAGACAAGATCATTTGGCGTTCTCATTTCAACTCCTAAGAACTTTTTAAGTGCGAACATATGTAATTTTTTCAGGATAAAGCGCTGCATTTTCAAGACCCCATATCTCGGCACCATGTTGAACAATCGGTTGAATCTGAGCATCAAATAACTTTAAATAAAGATCAAGAGAATTATTCTTCAATTTGTACAAATTTTGCAATACACACAATAGGGCCCTCTTGGCTCTGCTTAAAAGGTCCTGGCATGCTGCAGTAAAACTCAACCTCGTGGAAAAATAGATTCCTAAATATTTGTTATATATTTACCACAGGCATTAAGGTCCCATTATAATACCATCTTTCTCTGGCTGCCAAATATCCTCCTTTTCTAAACACTACTATATTGCTTTTGCTCATATTTACATTCAAATGAAGTTCTGATGCTGCGCGATGAAGACTGTTTAACTGCGTTTGTAACCAACAACTGTTTCAGACATAAAGCTACATCATCTGCCAATAACAAAATGAATAATTCAAAATAATCATATGTGAACCTTGCACCATGTCTCCCACACCTGATTACTTCTAATGCCAGTTCATTGATGAATAGTGAAAATAATACCGGACTAGTTACATCACCTTGTTTCACGCCCCGTGTGCAGTTAATATAG
>CM031620.1:60130548-60133048 GCA_018398815.1 Conus ventricosus | reverse complement strand
GAAAGAACAAGAAATAAAAACATCATCCCAAAATTCTGGGCAAAGGAAAAAACAAAAAAAAAATACATCAACAAAAATTCGTGGGCAATGAAAGAAAAAAAAATAAAAAACATCATCAAAATTCCCCTGTCAAGAAAGAACAAGAAATAAATACATCATCAAAATCGTGTCCATTGGAAAAAAACAAGAAATAAATAAAATCCCTCAAAATTCGTGTCAATGGAAAGAACAAGAAATAAAAACATCATCAAACTTCGTGTCAATGGGAAAAAACAAAAAAAATTTCAACCCAAAAAAACAAACCAAAAAATGGGAAAAAGGGTTTTTTTTAAAAAAAAACCCCTTTTTAGGAAAAAAAACAAACAAACAAACAAAGAAAGAAAGAAAAAAAAAAATCTAAGGATCGCCTTCAAAATCCCCTGTTTCCCTTTTCCCCCGGGGTCCCCTGTCCATTCTAGGGTCCAAAAACCCCCCCCCCCCCCCCCCCCCCCCCCCCGCATGGTTTTGGAAAAGATTCTTGCAGCCCTCCTAAGAACGGCCCTGCCTCATTCCACAAACACCACTAATCACTGGGAAAGAATTTCGTTATCCTTCCCCAAAGAACGAATCAATTTTGAAAAAAAAGGCCCCCGTGGGTTTTGCCTGAGCGGTTTTGGAGATATTCTGTAACAGTGGGTTTGGGTTTTTCACTTTTTGGGGTTTTTGTGTGGTGGTGTGTGTGTTGGGGTGTTTGTGTGGTGGTGGTGTGGGGTGGTTTTTTTTTTTGTTGTTTTTTCTTTTTGTCTAGTTTTTTTTTGTTCCTCTCTTTGCCTTCACTTCCCACGACAAAAGATCGTCCCCCGACTGGTTTTTATGTTTTGGTGAACAAGCAAATATTCACTGAAAACAAGAAAAATAAAAAAAGTCTTGCAGCGTGGGGGCGATCAATCATTCATTCATGTTTTGTTATCATTCCTTTCTTCCCCCTTTTGTATTTGACCCCAAATCCAAATTTATTCAATTACCTTTTTTATTTTTTCTCAATTTTTTATCCTTCCCCCCATCTTCCCTTTTCATTCCCTTTTTGCTAGGGTTTTTGTGTTGTGTGTGTTTTGTTTTGTGTGAGTGAGTGGTGTTGTGTGTGTGTTGTGTGTGCGTGCGGGGCTGCGGCGTGCTTTCGTGCTTTCGTGCGGGCGTTCGTGCGTGTTTTCGGCGTGCGTGCGTGCGGGGGGTGTGAGTGTAAGGGGGGCTTAAGTGTAAAATTCATAAAATGAGAGAGAGAGAGAGAGAGAGAGAGAGAGAGAAAGAGAAAGAGACAAAGAGAGAGAGAGAAAACAGAGACAGAGAGAGAAGACAAATCTCATTGCGCGGAACCAGAAAGAGAGAGAGAGAGAGAGAGAGAGAGAGAGAGAAGAGAGAGAGAGAGAGAGAGAGAGAGAGAGAAATCTGATTCCCCGTAACCAGAGAGAGAGAGAGAGAGAGAGAGAGAGAGAGAGAGAGAGAGAGAGAGAGAGCGAGAGAGAGAGAGAGAGAGAGAGAGAGAGAGAGAGAGCAGACAACTCTCATTCCCGGAAACGTCCATCACACTGTCGTCCAAGTCTCGTTGGGGTCAAGACGTTGCTGGAGGCAATCTCCACTGTTTTTACAAGGGCCGACAACTCCCATCACCCCCTCTGTTCGTCTCCACACAGACAATCCGCTGCTGCTATCCCACAACCCCCCCCCCCCCCCCCCCTCCCTTTACATTCTCACACTTCCTTCCTGCACCCAAAATGGCCACCAGTAACTCGGGCAACAGAGTGGGTGAGCTCTTTTTTTTTTTTTTTTTTTTTTTTTTGACTCTGAGTTTATACAACCAGCACGGTTTGGTTACTTGATATAATTATGCGGATCGCTCGTTGTGGCCGTAATACACAGGAAGGATTTCGTTAGTGATCAGTTTAGTACAGTGGTTTGTCTAATGTCTTTTCACCGCCAGATGATATATGACGTTTATCTAAACAACAACAACAACAACAAAACCTTAAAACTTATCATCCATGTTAGTACTTTCAAACCCACATCTGATATATGCATATCTACATAAGTGAAGAAAAAAAAACCCCTTGTGGTACACAAAATTGTTGATCTTAATGAACACTGTGCAACCTGTGACTGCGAGATAACCATGGTAATTTCAGCAACATATGAACCAAATAAGACAGTATTGACATTATCAAAGTTATTCATCTCAATACCTTTCTCCTGATACAGCGAGGTCAACACTGAGCAATCAAACAAAAGATGATGCACAGAAATGTTTTCTCTGCAGACACAAGATACCATGAGAATATTTTAGTGCTTTCTCTCATTACGTAAGTGAGTAATCTGATAAAACCTACGGGTTGGTAGCTGTCTCACTTTTGATAAATCCTGCTCAAAGTTGTTCTCAAATTTAGAAAACCCATATGCAGATCCTGTTTGTAAACAATGTGGCTTTGGTCGTTTTACATCATTATTACACCAAGAAACAACTCAGTGT
>CM031620.1:60115548-60125548 GCA_018398815.1 Conus ventricosus | reverse complement strand
ACAACAGTATAACAAAGTCCATACGCTATTTTAAAGTCCGTAAAACTATCACTGAGTCCGTAGAATTAGCAAAAACCCCTAAAACTAGCACAAAGTCCGCAAAACCAGCCCAAAGTCCGTACAACTACCACAGAGTAACACGCACCCCGTACATTGAGCACAAACACCGTAGAACTAATATACACCCCGTACAATTAGTACAACCCTCTACAACTAGTACAAAGTAACACACACACCCGTACATGGAGCACAAACACCGTAGAGCTAGTACACACCCCGTACAGTTAGTACAACCCTCCACAACTAGCACTACCTCCGTACAACTGGTTGGCAGCTTGTGACTGACTATGAAGACTGATGCCTACAATGATCAGAATGCTGGAGGCCTTTGGACACACACATCAAGCGGTCTCTGCCAAAACCTGTCTTCCACCGAAGAGTCCGGGGGACCAGGACACAGGGTAGACTGAGAAAACAGGTGCACAGACCACAATCATCGCAGTACCCCCCACCTCAAAGAACCCGGAACTAGTGACAGTGATAGTTAATATTACAAGATGCAAAGCATATAAACGTACTCCCAGTAAGTAGTAGTACAACAAAAAGAAAAAAAATATATACATATAAATCAGTCACTATAGCACTTTCTCCCCTTTTGGTGTAGAAATGTTGTATGTAAAGAGAAGAAAAAAAACCCTGCTCTCCCCGGCGGGGAAATGAACCCGGGTCTCCCGCGTGACAGACGGGGACACTATCCACAATACAACCAACGACCATAAAGAAATTGTTTACACTTAAATTCATAAAACCGTTGTTGCTTAAACTGTACATCACAAAGTTATTATTTATAGCCGTTAATAAGGGCTATTCTGGTAAAAATAAAACATCGGGCATCATCCGTGACCCATAATGAACATATCTACAAATTGTCAGAAAGATCGGTCCAGCAGTTTTGTCTCGAGCGAGTGGAACACATTTGGACCACGGACGGACAGACACACAGACAGACAGCATTTCTTCGTTCCCATTGTAAAGTACTCCCTGTTCTATAAGAACTGGGAGTACCAAAAGGGCACACGACGAGGGAGCGCAGTCCTCCACCACGACAGAACGCTTCCTGGATTCCACCGAGGGAGTCAGCTCATGAGTGAACACAAAACTACATTTCCGACAGGGGAGATAATCATCAATTCGTAAACAATTATAATCATAATGATCATGTTTAGTCAAAACAGTGACCATCTTGTGGACCGGATCCTACACCCAAATTTGATCCGGATCCGCCAGTTCTCCCCTGGTTTACATTCCGTCTTTCCACAAAGTGTCGTCAAAATTGCTTGATTTTGTTTTTTTTGTTTGCATAACCTTGCAGCCAAACAAACAAATCACTGCAGGTGAAGACATAACCTGCTGGGTGGAGGTATTATTGTTATTGTTATGAATGCCTATATAGCGCCTATCCTCGACTAGAGACCAAGTTTTAAGCGCTTTACAATCCACGCTCGTTTACACAACGGCTGCCTACCTGGGTAGTGCCGACTGAAGAGCTGCCAAGTGGCGCTTCATTCAGTCGTTTCCCGTGTCATCCAGTCAATATCGTTCAATATCGTTCACATCAATTTCCTTACTTCCTGCATTCTTTCCATTTCCTACGCATATTACATGCTATATGTAACGTGTCATCCATACCAACGGCCAACTGGCCTTCTCTTCCGAAAGTTGGTGACGGAATGTTTACGAGTGTGCAAGATGTTATGCGTGCAAAGAACACAAAGAACCTGGTTTATAGTCTCATTCGAAGGACTGTATGAAAAATGGAGTCAGAATCAATGTTAATTCCGAGGGAAAAATTCAGCTGTACCGAAACAGCCAGGGGGAGATTCGAACCCGCAATCCCAGATCACCAAAATTACGAGTCCGGCGCTCTACCAACTGAGCTATTGTGGTCCCCCAAGGTATCACAGGAGAGTGTCAAGCGGTGCACACGCGGGCCAAAAAAGAGTGACTCCTCCCAGTTATCGCACACTCTAAGCTTGGCTGTTCGGCTTTGTATGTTCCTAGTGATTCCCTGTCCAACACCATCACAAAGGAAATGGGGGTGGGGGTGGGGGATCCCCAGACACAGACCAAAGCAATCCCAGATGAAGAAGGTGAAGGACTGGAACGGAAGGCCTCTGCCCCACCGATCCAAGTCGGGGAAGGTGTGGTCAATCAGCTAATGAATGTCGCAGGCTCTGCGTCTCAATCGCAAGGAAGTTTAGAAACTGAGACAAATAAGTAGCCAGCCTGATCTCTAATTTTGTCACCATTTACAAATACAAGAGACCGAGATTTAAAAAAAAAAAGCATAAACTTAACAATTTAGAGTAAAAAATAAATGTAACAGTCTAGAGTATGATTACACTTAACAATCTAGTGTATAACTAAACTGAACAATCTGGTGTATAATTTAGCTTCTTTCCGTTTCGTTCAATCTTCAAAATAAACGTCATCCTAAATGTTCGAAAGGCCAAAAAGGAAACCTTTCCGAATTATGGCCTGGTCATTATTTTTCGTCCTCCTGCTTCAAAAAAGTCAGGTCATTTGACTCGCTTGTAGAGACTGCGGCATCCTCTCTCTCTCTCTCTCTCTTTCTCTCTCTCTCAGTCTGTCTGTCTCTCTCTCTCTCTCTCTCAGTCTGTCTGTCTGTCTGTCGTTTGTCTGTCTGCCTATCTGTCTCTCTCTCTCTCTCTCTTTCTCTGTGACCCGTTGCTGCGGGATAAGCATGGCGGTGGAAAACGAACCAACTGGGCGAAGTGCAGTGACAAGACTCCATGTCCTTTTCTGTTGAAAGCCCGTCACTCTCGAGGTCAAGATGGGAAAAAAAAAACAACTGTTCAAGTCCGGAGCCAATCAGAAGGGAGAAGCAGGAGACCAGTGAATTCTTCCTATCACCCCCCCCCCCCCCCCCCCCACTTCTCACCCACCAGCCTCTCCTCCTCCCCCCGTTTTTCTTCCTTTACCCTCTCTCTTTAAAACTCTAGCGCTGAGGCGTTCTCGGGTGGGTTGAAGCTCTTGGTTCTTCACCTTTTCCGCCTTGCTCCTGTCGAGATGTCTGGTCCGTTTGCTCGTTGATAGACGGCACCTGCCTCCCCCCCCCCCCCCCCCCCCCCCCCCCCCACTTCCCCGCTGCCAACGCTGAAGTCCCATTCCTCGTCTTCTTCTTCTTCCCAGCCCCCTGTCCTCCCCCTCGTCCTGCCCACTCTCGGCGTCATCAAGTTTCTTTTTCTTTTTTTCGGCTTTGTGAGCAGGTTGGAGGTATCCTATTCCCTTTCCTTCCTGTCTCTCCTATTCTCCCCACACCATCAGACGTTTATAAGACGTGAACTTTTGGGCCGAGATCTTTGAACAACAATAACGACGACGATGATAACAACACACACACTACACACACAACACACACAGCACCGCCCCCCCCCCCCCCCCCCCACACACACACGCGTGCGCGCGCGCGCGCACACACACACACACACACACACACGCACGCACACACACACATACTCACTCTCACACACACACACACACACACACACCACACACACACACACACACACACACACACACACACTCTCCTCTCTCTCTCTCTCACTCTCCTCTCCACCCACACACACACACACCCTTTGAAATCTTTCCTAAGTCGCACCCTCCCATCCGGTCATTTTGCATCAACCTTCACCACCATCCTATCCTTCTCCCACTCAGGTCTAATACCTCTTCTTCTTCATCTTCTACTTCTTCATCTTCATCTTCTTCTACTTCATCATCTTCTTCTTTTACTTCTTCATCATAATTTCTTCTTCTTCTTCTTCTTCGTTGACTCAGACAGGAACCCCAGAGGCACTGGCGAAGGCTGCTGCATGGCGGAGGCCCTCCAGTGATCCATCAAGCTTTTCCCTCATCGGTGTGTTCGCAGGCCAGGTCTCTAACCCTCAGCTTTTCCTGTGTGGGACAGTCCTGCAGGAAGTGTTCCACTGTCATTGGGGCTGAACCACATGGGCAGCTTGAAGACTCGCCAGTGTGAACATGTGATGTCTCAGTCTGGAGTGCCTGACCTCATCTGGAGCAGGGGCGACCATCCCCAACCAGGCGCGCTAGGGATAGGGGATGTCCTCAGATATAAGGGTTAGGTGCGATAGAAGTCAGGCTTGCCTGGTCGAATAAGCAGCCCCGGACCAACTGGCGATGTTCCTAGCAGGATGGGGCGGGATAACAGGTGGCACCGTTATCTCCACTGAAATATCCCGTATATCCAATGACAGGAGCATCATGCGATCAAGAGCCTCGCTATAAGCTCTTAGCCCTGGGAAAGGACACCCCAGTGAACAAATCGTCTGTAACTATGGACAAAAGCCGGACAGACTGGACTCGTCAGACCAGTAAAGCAAGCAGTCTAGGAGAGCGTTCAATCTGATATAACAACAAACCGAAGTCGATGTACTGTGCTGGTCCTGACTTGTCAGGGGCATAGAACATTACAATTTAGTATGTAAGAAAGCAAATAACATCTTAGCTTTCTTATACAGGAATATCAATGACTGCCCCCAAAAGGTTAAAGACGACTGCTACAAAACACTGGTTAGACCAGTACTGGGATATGGTTGCTCAGTTGGGATCCTTACCATCTAAAGGACTTGATAACCTCGAAAAGATTCAGAAGAGAGCAGCACGGTTCGTAACAGGGAACCACATCAGAGAAAAGGGGAATACTAGGAAGAACATGAGGAAATTAGAATGGAAACCTTAGAAGAGAGAAGAGCTTTTATCAAACTTAACATCTTCTTCAAAGGCAGAGCTAAACTAACTGATATTCCAATGGAACAACTAGTATTGGATAAAAGTAGCACCAGGAGTGGCGGTCAATGTTATACCAACCTGCATCAAATATTGACAGCCACTTACATTCATTTTATCCTAGTTCTGTACGGCTGTGGAACTCACTGCCGGGTGCCATCAAGACTGCCACAAATGCAGTCTCATTTAAAAAGCAAAGTGATACGACAGTTCTGAGATCTGCATATTGACGATTTTCTATTTTAACTTCCGCAGATATTTCATGGTTACCTGGGCCTGAATCTGGCCTATTGCTTTTAACTTCTTGAATATCGAGTGCGACCCCTTGTTGTCAAATTTGCTCCAGGGGCCAACAGACAGTCGCGCACTATTTTATGTTATTTTATTTTACTTTTTAACATGCGCGCTGGTGACCTACTCGTTTTTGAGTGAACCAGTATTTTAGGAAGAAGAAGAAGAGAGAAGAACGGCAGCACAACGCATCTCCACTCCTATGACAGGATCAGACGACCGATGGATGCCATCCTAATTCGTCTGGTCCCGTTTCGCCTGTTCCCAACTCATCCTTTTCCGAGCTGGTAATCTCCATTCGCCTATTCCTACATCGTCTGTGTTCTTTGTAACACACGAGTTGCTTTTCTTTCTATATAGCGACGAACAGCATCAGATGTGTATTGTTCTTATGCTTAATTGTGTAGATGATGATACAAGTAGATGATGATACAAGAAAACAACCAATAAAACACTGAATAACAAACCATACACGCACGCACGCACGCACACACACACACAAGCAACGTTCTTTGACATCAGAAAAGCTCACAAGCCGGTACGGCTGCTGGGCTTCTTTATAAGGTTTAACCAGCAATACGCATCATTTTAGTGCTAGTCGCGCCTCAAGGGGTCAAATGCGTTGTGTTTTGTCCTGTAGATTGTTTGTCTCTATCGTCTGGCGATTCAAAATCATTCAAGGTGATCAATTAGAATCGAAAGTCAATTTGATAAAAGTAAGGTCATTGTTTAAAGAAAGGAGATTACTAGGCTGCAACAGAGACATGGCTGTATGATGGCTATGTGATGCCGTTCTAAATGTTATAAATATCTCGGCATACTTTTCTCTACTCATTTTAATTTTGTTTCTGCATGTAAAGACGCGCTAGTAGAACTAGGAATGTGCTAATTATGAGTTAGGAAGAATTGTATGCATTAAATTAAAAAAAACCTCATTGAACGTGTTTGTCAATTTTTTTATGCACAGGTACAAAACCCATTGTGCAGTATGATTCGGAGCTATGGTGTAAGAAGATAAGAATGCTGTCATTCATGATGAATTGGTTCATTTGACTGGGCTAAAAGTTTCTGGAAGTAGAACTTAGAACGCTAAATGATTTTAGTATACAGGAAAACGAATAGACATCCAATATGTATATATATACATCATACATGCATACATACATGCATACATACTTGCATGCATGCATACATACATACATACATACATATATATATATATATATATATATTTTATATATATATATATATATATATATATATATAAAATCAGAGTTAAAAAGCCACTCAGGACGTAAAAAGTGCTCAACCATGTAGGGAGCGACATACCAGTTTAAAATAGGATTTTAAAAATGAAGAGGTTAAAACCCACAAGCTTGTTTCAAGCTAAAAGCGCTCTCCTCAGGGTATACAATACAATTTGGGCACGCCACCGGTGTTATATACCGTGGTGTGTGGGCGTGTGAGTTCTGTGCGTGTAGCACGTGGCCTGCCGGTTTTTCTTTTTGGGGCGCGTTCAGGGGGGGACGTGCCACGGAATGGTGCATTGACAAAGATTTCCATTTATGCCTGCAATTGTTTATCATTTCTACTTTAGAGTTCAGGGATGCTAGGTGGGGTTTACATAATATCAGCCACTTTTCTGTAGTACATAAGTTGCATTTTTTAGAAATGTTGTTGTATGGTGTTGCTCTTTTTATAATTTCCCATGATATGTTGTAATCTATTTTCTTATTTTTCAGCTTCCAAATATATTTACTTAATTCTGTTTGGTTTTTATATTTTTCATTTTGAAAAAAATTTTAAAATCCTATTTTAAACTGGTATATATATATATATATATATATATTATATATATATATGTGTGTGTGTGTGTGTGTGTGTGTGTGTGTGTGTGTGTGTGTGTGTGTGTGTGTGTGTGTGTATTCTGCAGTTAAAAATATTCGCGACTGGTTAAAGTTGTTAAACACGAATGATAACAGATTTCCACGAAAAGCATACAATACGCTACGAGTATTTGATCTCGACTCAAGGGGCAAAAACTAAATGGGTTGAAAATGTTGGTATGTGATTATGTGAGCTGGCTTTACATTATGCACGGATATACCCAGGAGTAGAGAGGAAAGTAAGCACATCTAAACAATTCGACAAAGATTGATCGACGGCAGATGGCAAAGTCATATTCGATCAAGTAACACGTTTAATGTGTTAGTTAAAAGTTACCTTTTATTCAGTGTGAACAAGCAACTACGATTTACTTTCACTAGATTTATATTTTGACTCTTTGGAATTAAGGTACATGCTAACTGCTACAAAAACTTAATTCAAAGAATTGCTCTGTCCATTTGAAAGAACGTCAAAGATTTTCCCCACTTTTTTTTGAATCCTTTTTCAGTACTTCTGTTTGCGCAATTCTTCAAAAAGGGTATAGTGGGCCCATGTATGTTTCGTTTTTGTTCGCTAATGTCTCAAAAAAGGTGTGTTGCAGTTACACACCACACACACACACAACACACACCAACACACACACACACACACACAGCGCGCGCGGCACGCCACACACACCAAAACCACCACCCCAAAAACACACCAACACACACACACACGCGCGCGCGCGCACCACACACCCCCACAAAAACACAACAACACACAACACACACACACACAGTAATCAAATGCACACAATTCACACCCCCTTTTCTCCACATAAAGCGCGCGGGGAGCAAACACACACCAACAACACACACACACCACACACACACACCCCCAAAACGCAACACACCAAGGGCATAAATAAGTGATGTGCGAAACTAGCTCGGGTTTTTCCGGGTGTTCGCGTGTAAAGAGGAAACCCATGTGTTTTGGCCCAAAGAGCGCAAACCCAACAAACCACCCATTTTAAAAACACGAAAAACAGAGCACGACGGTTGGACCGGGTCCCAAAGACTCCGGGGCGAGACAAACACACGGGTTTCCTCCAGTCGATGCCCTGCCACACACTCCCCCCAGTCTGACGCCCCACCCTGAGCTTGGGGAAACCCCCCAAGGAGATGAGGTTTACTCGAAAACACATGTCATCAAAGAGATGGGAAAATGGTTTCCCCCATACTTTAAAAAACAAACCCCATCTTCATTATCCTCATTAACATTGTTTTTCGGGGGGGGGGTGGAGGGGGTGTATTTGACCCCCCTTTCTCGCCCTGGGAAATTTTTAAATTTCCCAGCAATAATATACACCCCCCGGTTAAGCACCCCCCCAAGTTTTTTTAGTTTGGAGAAACGAAATTCTTTTTTTTACAAAAAGTTTTAATGTGGAAAATTTTTTTTTTTTTCTTTTTTTTTTAAAAAAAAGATACTGAAACAGAAAAAAACAACAAAGATATAAAAATCATAAAAGAAAGGGTATTGCAAAAAAGATCAAAGACATTTTTCCCATGAAAAAAAAAACCCAGAAAAGTATGGTCTTACAAAATCAAGTGCTTAATCAAAGGGGCAATTTTTATTTGAAAACTTGCCATGAAACTCCATAACCAAAAAAAATGAAAAGTTTGCAGCGCGGAATTCCCCCTAGCCCGGGTGCCGCCTGACCCTCTCGCATCCCTCCCTCGTCGCCGGATTGTTGCTCGTCATTGCTGCCACTCCCATGGTGCAGTTCCCCGTTTTTGAGATTTTTTGGGGGAGGGTCCCAAAGGGCTGCAAAAGCGGCCGTCATGTCCCAGATGGCTCCGTGGGTTGAGGTCTGGGGTCAGGCAGGGCCTGGGGAGGTCTCAGCTTCTTGTGGGGAAACCGTTACGCTTTAGCACGTGAGGCCGGCGTTGTCACCATTTTACACGTCTGGGCAAGTGGGTGGTTTTCAAAAAGGGGGACAACGACCGGTCAAGGGCATCTCGGATGTACCGTCGGCCTGTGAGGGTTCCTCGAATGGTAATCAAATCCAGCTTGCAGTCGTGTGAGAGGCACCCCCAGACCATTATTGAACCGCCACCGTGAGGAACAGTTGCCTGTGTGTTCCTGGGCGCATAGGCTGTATTTGGGCGTCTCCAAACCCTTGATCTTCCATCACTGACGTGCAGCAGGAATCGGCTTTCGTCCGACCAGTGTATCTTTCTCCAGTTCCTCAGGTTCCACCCCCGCCGAGCGAGACACCAGTCCAAACGCCGTCTTTTGTGGTGGTCAGTCAACAGAGGGCCTTGATAACCCTCCTCGCCTTATATCCGTGGGCTTTTAAGCGGTTCTGCACTGTTCTTGTGGAAAGTTGTCTGTTAGGCATCCACTGTCGTTTCAAGCTGGTGCTTGTGGCGAATGGCTCATGGCGTATCATGCGAAGTAGAGCCCTGTCTTCGCGCTGTGACGTTGCATGTGGTCGGCCAGATCGTGGGCGGTCCTGCACATGGTTGGTTTGCTCGTGTTTCCTCACCAGCCGGCTGATGACAGTGTAGTGGAAGCCCAATTGACGCCCGATTGCTTTGGAGGACATTCCAGTGGAATGCATGCCAATAATTTGCCATCGTTTGGCCTCTGCTATCCTCCTTCGCACCATATTTCTTTGCAAAGAATATCTTTTCTTAAAACCAACTGTGATTGCTAAACTGGATGACTCACCAAACCTCAATTTTATAAAATTTCAAAAACCGTAATGCACGTGCATGCCACACCATGACTATGCTTCACATACACGCCTGACTGGTTTTATCCTTTCAATGACACACCATTCTTGACAAAATTGAAAATTTTGTGGTCATACATTGTTGTTGTCAATTCTGACAGTTGAAAATATAAGGGGTGCTTAACTTTTTTCTTTGTGTATACATCCAAGAAGAGGCCGGAATAGCTCAGTCGGTAGAGCACCGGACTCGTAGTCTTGGTGATCCTGGGGTTG
>CM031620.1:60078048-60110548 GCA_018398815.1 Conus ventricosus | reverse complement strand
ACCGATATTGAACGTCGACGCTCAGAGCCATCCGTGGTGCCTTCAGGAATATTTCAATGTATATTTAAAAACGACACTGCCTCCGGCTATTTCGGTCAATGTGATTGTCTGATTGGAAAAGAAAAGAGATGATCAGTTCCTCCATTCATGTCTGTCCAGACTGCATGTTTGAACATGAAATGGTCTCAGGTGATTTCTGTTTAATGTCATTGTCTGCCTGACAAAAAAAAAGGAATACACCAGACAAGAAAGAAAGAAAGAAAGAAAGAAAGAAAGAAAGAAAGAAAAACAGACAGACAGACATGCAGGCAGAAAGAAAAAAAAAAGAAAAAAAGAAAGAAAAGAATTGAACAGAAAAATGAATTGGCGTGATCAATTCTCTAACCCCCCCCCCTCTCTCTCTGTTTATGAGTGAGTGAGTGTGTGTGTGTGTGTGCGCGCGCGTGCGCGCGTGCGTGTGTGTGTGTGTGTGTGTGTGTGTGTGTGTGTGTTGTGTGTGTGTGTGTGTGTGTGTGTGTGTGTGTGTGTGTGTGTGAACGGGCCTGTAACAAGTATACATATGTACCGAAGATACCGACTGTTCAAGACAAACTTTGCTTGTGAACGATATTTTGACTATATAGATATAAAATGCTTTAGGAGGTGCTTGACTAAGCTCCGGCTGGGTTTGTTGCCAATCAATGGTTCAGTTTTCCGCAAAACATTTAAGAACAATGGAAATTTTCTGTGCAAAATGTGCAATGTATTAGAAGACGAGGAGCATGTTATAAACCATTGTATTTTATACCAAGATTAAGGCAGAAATATGTGACTCTTAATGATCAGCCATTCATTAATATATTACCAAAATGACTCTGTTTGGAAAATCCGGAGGCTGTGCATGTTCCTTTTTAATGCTTTGAAGATAAGCAGATTTCATGGAAAGTTAAGAGAAAATCAATAAGAATGCGACCATGCATTACGCATGACACAAGTCAGATCAACTTCATACTTTTTTTTCCCCACGTATCGCTGAGATATGTGATTTGTTGGACCCCGTTCTAGCGGCTGGTGGCCTGAAGAATTAAATATTTGTTCTTGTTCTCTCTCCTCTCTCTCTCTCTCTCTCTCTCTCTCTCACACACACACCACACACACACACTCACCACACACACACGACGCACGACACACACACACACACAACCACACACACAAATTTCTCTCTCTCTTTCTCTCCCCCCTCATTCTCTCACCCCCCCTCTCCCCTCTCTCTCTCTCTCTTCTCTCTCTCTCTTCTCAACCACACAACACCACACACACGAGCACGTACGCACGCACATCACACACCACCACGCACACACAAACACATTAGCTTTTCTCTCTCTTCTCTCTCTCTCTCTCTCTCTCTCTCTCTCTCTCTCTCTGTCTGTGTTTGGACGCGCGCCGCGCTGTGTGGGTGTGTGTGTTTGGTGTGGTGTGTGTTGTGGGTGTGTGTGTGTGATAGTATTAGTTGTATATGATGTCTGTGTGTGTGTGTTGTGTGTGTGTTGGTGGTTGTGTGTTTGTGTGTCGTACGTGCTGCGTGCGTGTGTCGTGCGTGCGCGCGCGCGCGCGCGCGTTGTGTTGTGTGTGTGCTGTTGTGTTGTGTTGTGTGTGTTGTGTGTGTGGTCGGGTGTGGTGTGTGTGATGTGTGTGTGTGTGTGTGTGTGTGTGTGTGTGTGTGTGTGTATGTGAGTGAGTGAGTAAAGTGTGTGTGTGTGTGTGTGTGTGGTTGTGGTGGTGTGTGTGCGCGCGCGCAGCGTGCCTCAGCATAGTGCGTACGTGAGCGTGCGTAGTATGTCGCTTTGCAGGCGGATGGAGTGAGGAGAGGAGAGAGATGAGAGAGGAGAGAGAGTAGAGGAGAGAGAGTGTGAGAGAGAGTGAGAGAGAGATGAGAGAGAGAATGTGTGTGTGTGTGTGTGTGTGTGTGTGTGTGTGTGTGTGTGTGGTGGTGTGTGGTGTGTGTACCTTGGCACATCGACTTTCACATGTAAGCTCAAGCGTAGACAACGGAAACCCCTACTAAGGACGTTCCACGCTTGTTTCCATTTAAAACGTCTTCAGCCAGTAATAGGTGCTGGTAAAAAGAACACGAACCGCTAGTGTCTGACAAAGCCTTGCTGTCTGAAAATGGTAAGAATTGCTGTCACTTGAAGGGAAATGTTAGAGTGTCGTTAAAACTGCATGTGTTCCCGTTTCTTGTGATATTGTGTGTGGAAATAAATGTACTGTACACACTGTACACTGTTTTCGACGGAGAATTTAAATTTATTATGTGTGCCATTTTTAATCCAGTGAAGGATAATGTAGAGAAAGACAGAGACAGACAGACAGACAGATAGACAAACAGACAGCCAACAGGACAGACAGACAGACAGACGAGAAGAAGAGAGAGAGAGAGAGAGAGGAGAGAGAGAGAGAGAGAGAGAGAGAGGAGAGAGAGAGAGAGAGAGAGAGAGAGAGAAGAACTGATTTGAACTCTTCTCTCAAATCCTCTTTTTTCTTTCAATTCTATCTATGCCATTCGTTCGTCCTTTATTCTTTCGTCTCCTTTTTTTTTCGTTCTTTCTGTCTTTCTTCTTATTGTTTTTTTTTTACTTTTTCCAGTAAACGCCAACATTAAGGGGAAAAAATCATTCCAAGACAATTTCGGTTGAAACCCACATCGAGGACAGGCAGGTAGGCACACACAGTTGGGCTTCTCTGTTGTCATTACTATTTCCAATCTGAAGACACAGTGCAGAAACAAAAGGAAAAAAAAAGGTTGACTGCCAGAACCCAGTTTCTCACATATAAATATAAAACGGAGATACTGGGTTCTGGCAGTGATTCAGATGATTTATTCACATAATAGCCCAAGGCCCTCTAATGAAGGGTGTGTGAACCAAAAGAAAAAGTACAAAATTTATATCAATGCAATTAAATCACGAAACGAAAGAAAAATAATTCGAAGGCACTTTCAAGAAGTGAACCATTCCTTTGCATTTAAAAGGCTTTGGCCCCAAACAAAGAAACATTTGTAACAACCTCAGCACAAGTAGATGAACAGAGCTGGCTCAATTGAAACACAGATGGCTGTCCGTACTGTGTGGGCGTAATCAACTTTTCTCTGATGCTCTTAAGAGCTGGGCAGGAAAGTGCAAAGTGTCTTTCGGTTTCCTTTGATTTTTTATACATAAAGGACAAAGCAAATCACAATTACTAGAAGGAGAGAGGGGTAGAGAGGGAAAGATGGGGGGGGGGGGGGGGGGGGAGCGGCATGAAGGAAGGTGCAAAACAAACAAACAAAAACGGTACCAAAAGTGCTCCAAGAAGTATGACCATGATAAATCATTTACCAGAGATTTTCTTTTCTTTTTTTAAATCAGCAGCAGAATCCCATTTCTTCCATCATATGCTATGTTTACACAGTAAATGACCAGCACTCCCCTTCTCTTCCTTCCGGCGATTCCGGGTTTTTAGTGATGTGTGCAAAAGGCCAGTAAAATACGATTAGTGCGCCTGGCTTGTCAGCCATTTACTATTTGACAGGCGGTGCAGCCACATATCATTTTTTTTATATTATTATCCCTGCAGCCAGAGATGTATGCATCTATCTTCCTCCCCAATGTTCTCTCTCTCTCTCTCTCTCTCTCTCTCTCTCTCTCTCTCTCTCTCTCTCTCTCTCTCTCTCCACACACACACACACACACACACACACACACACACACACACACACACACACATATGCATAATGCTGATTGTCTAATATCACGAATAGTGGATAGACGTTAAATGAAAGACACATACATAATGCTGAATACGTCAGTTGTGGGGGAAAGCAAGCGCACGTTAACAACTCTTCCGTCATTACATGAATGACTAAGCAAAGATTTAAATGCAAAAAGAGGGGGGGGGGGGGGGGGGGGGGGGGAGAGAAAATGAGAAATATAAAAATTCAGGAAAATATATCATATACGTCAAACTATTCACTAGCAGCACATGGGAACCGTTGTAATCCATGTTGAAGACAGATCCACTCATATTGCCTGATCCCAGGCCTGTCATCTGCTGGACCGGACTCATCACGGAGGCACGGCTGATTGTGTGTGTGTGTGTGTGTGCTCCCTTGGCATCAAATGGAGAAACACCACAGTCTATAATTCTATGGTATTCTCACCACCAAGGGTACAAAACCAGAACCCAACTGCACCCCCAAACCAGCCAGCGAAGGGTAGAAAAGCCAAACAAAAAGAAAATGTGGTAAGAAAATTAGTAGCTGGAAAACTAAAATCATTATATAAACAGTATAAAATCTAGGGAAAATGTTTTAAGCCTATGGTTGAGGATCCATTTAAGGATGCAACGGAGGTCAAAAGATGTCCCTCGCCCTAGGATCTATTTAAGGATGCAACGAATTTCTACTGCCGCACCCAACCCTAGGGACTCAACCCATGAGGATGCTGGCCAATGCCCTGACGTCCTCTGGACTCGACAACTGGTTCTAACCCACCCCAGAAGAAGACGAAATGCACATCAACAACTACAACGAAAGGAGACAACTTTAACGACTACCACCGTCGAATAACAACAATGACCAACCGCACCACGAAAATCTCTTAAATCCAATGACACCAAAGACTACCGTGAATGAAAGACATGTCCCTAAAAGCTTTCGCTATGAGGACGTAAAACTCAACTCATGAAGTCAAAAGATGTCCCATCGCCCGCCCGGTTGCTGCGCATGATGGAATTTGAGATGGATAGGAGGTACATTCCCTCCTCATCCCTGAGGTCGTCCGCGGGATCAGCCCTAACGTCAGTCCTCTTCATCACCCGAGTGGTTTCCCTGAATGGTCGAACATTGTCGTCTGAACACTCCAAGGGGCTTCTCCAGTATACGGGACATTCGGCTTTTTGTCAGATGGTCTAGGGAGTTGACACCAAAGGCCAGGTATCCTCCCAGGGCTGTGCCCCAAGAGGTAAAGCCACAAGGAGCTTGAGTATTATTTCCTGTGAGAAAAGTCTGACTGTAAGTTTTGAAGGAAGGTGTCCGAGGCAGTGACCCTGAGGCAAACCTGATTTTTAGTCGGAGCATCTGTCTGTACTTGTTATTGACGGGCCTGAGCTCAAGCGAGATGAAGACTTCCCTCCCTCACTGCACGCCCTGGACGAAAAGCTTTCATCGTATTAAAGTCAGGGGGAGTGTAGTGACGCACGGATTCTGTGCACATAGGCGAGCTCAGCGGAAGTGCACCTCACGTGAGAAGCGTTTTCACTGACGGTCAGGTACACAAGCAGACGAACTCCGGCAGTACGACACGTGGGCTCCTACATGACGGCTCTCTAACTTTTCGTTAGTTCCAGAGCAACGTTGTGCTGTCAATGACACTAGGGACAGACCAGTGCTAAGGTCTCCACTGTATAGGAGACAGTTTTGCCCTAGCACTGCGACAGAACAGCCGTAGACGGTGGCGATGGCTTGGGTGGCTTTGACAGTGCACGCGCTAGGCCCAGAGACTGACGCTGACAGAGTGATGGTGGCAGACTCGACCGGTACCTGGTTCAGTTGAAGGACTTGGGAAGAATCCTGACGATACCCTCAAGCCAGTGTCTGGACTGACCAGGTAAGAGAGGAGAGAGAGAGGAGGAGAGAGAGAGGAGAGAGAGAGGAGAGAGAGAGAGGAGAGAGAGAGTGAGTGTGAATGTGCAAGTGCTTGGTATATAAACGAACTTCTCCAAAGTGTAGGGAAAACACTTAATATTGTTGATTCTAGGATGCGTATAAGAATGCGTGAACATAATTATTTGATAATTTTTCAGCACATGCTTTCATCGCAGTCTTACATCTGAATTTTTCCACTTTGATCGTGAGCGAAACTAATACTAAATTCAAACCCTCTTCACACACTCGACAGGTAAGATGTGGATCCTGTGATTGATCATCAGGTAAGTACTTCGTTCAGTTCACTAACAGAGTGTCCTGCCTTTCAAGGGCAAGCACCCTGTACGGGAACCCAGACAGCCTCTTTTTGGCCCTAGAGATGAAGATGTCCGCTGCAGAGGGATTTTGATTTTGAAGTATTTTGAATTACAAGACTGGAGTCTGTGAATCCAGAGAGATCTGTTTGTGTGGAGCAGGTTCAGCATCTGTGTGACCAAAAGAAAGGAAAAAAAAGTGAAATGTACATAATGATTGTTGGAATTATAATTTTTTGCGGAATATTGTTGAATATATATATTATATATATATATATATTATATATATATATATATATATATATATATATATTGAATTATAAACAAAGCTTGCTCTTATATTCTTGCAGTCATTGCAACACCAAGCTGCTCTGTAAGTTGCTGGAACGGTGCTCGGTACTTATCCTTGGAATTTATTAGTTTGTTGTATATATATATATATATATATATATATATATATATATATTAATATATATATATATATTATATATATATATATATATATAGCTGGTAATATATTTTCCGGCTTTTCTTTGAAAAAGTGCTCAACCATGCGGGAGCAGCTAAAATAATGATTAAAAAGCATTCTGAATTTTTCCCGGGTTTTAAGATTTTAAGTTTTAAGATTTGTTTTAAGATTTGCTTTTAATCATTTATTATATATATATATAATATATTATATATATATATATATATATATATATATATATATATATATATATAAAATTAGAGTTAAAAGACCACTCAGAAGTCTAAAAATGCTCAACCAAATAGGGAGCGACATAACAGTTTAAAATAGGATTTTAAAATAGAGTAAAAACACCCTACAAACTTGTTTCGAGCAAGTGCTCTCCTCAGGGTATGTATAATCTGGGCCGCCACCAGTGTTATATAGATTAGTGTGTGGGCGTGTGAGCTCTGCGCGTGTGGCACGTGGCCTGTAGATTTTTTTCTTTTTGGGGCGCGTTCAGTGGGGACGTGCCAGGGAATGGTGCATTGACAAAGATTTCCATTTGTGCCTGCAATTGTTAATCATTTCTACTTTAGAGTTCAGGGATGCTAGATGGGGTTTACATAATATCAGCCACTTTTCTGTAGTACATAAGTTGCATTTTTTAGAATGTTGTTGTATGGTGCTGCTCTTTTTATAATTTTCCATGATATGTTGTAATCTATTTTCTTACGTTTAAGCTTCCAAATATATTTACTTAGTTCTGTTTGGTTTTTATATTTTTCATTTTTGAAGGACTGTTTATGGTTTGCATATCTGGTTTTAAAATGGTTTGCCGTGATCCCTATGTATGTTTCTTTATCACTGTCTGTTGTTACAGTAGCTTGGTACACAATGTTGCTGTAGAGACATTTATTATTCAGAGGGCACTGGTCTTTTTTTTGTGCAATTACAAGATATCCTTTCGTCACCCTCTTTGGTTGTATTGTTTTTGGTTTTGTTGGAAGAATCAATTATGTTTTTAAGGTTGGGCATACACGAGTACGATAGCTTGACGGTGTTTTTATTGAATATTTTAGATAGTACATGTTCTTTTGGGAATGATGGTTTAAGGATTCTGAGGAATTCGTTTCCTACGTTGGTTTTTATTCTTCCATCATATGGAGGGTTATACCATATAATTTTTCTTTTCCTGTTTTTCTTATTGCTGTTCATGTTATTATCTGGGTTATATTGTAATTTGTAGTTGTAGCCACTTTTATTCAGCGCCTCTTGGTATTCGGCTGCTGCACTGTTAAATTCTTTCTCATTGCATGACAGTTTAGATAATCTTTTGTTTATGCCATTAGGTATGGTTTTTAAAACAGAGGGTGGATGGTTACTTTTGATGTCTACGTAGACAGGTGTGTCATTGGGTTTTTTGTATGGTTTGTATGTGTGGTCCTTAAGGTCTAATGTTATGTCTAAATAATTTACTATTTTTTTGTTGGCTTCTACTGTGATTTTTAGGTTGTAGCTTTGAAAGATTTTACAAAGTTCTTTTTTCTTGTTTTCAATGATTTTTGGTTTATTGTTTAATGCGGTGAGGCCGTCATCTCTGTATAAGCCAACCTGTTTACCAAGTACTTTCTGTATCTGAGACAACATGAAAAGTCCAACTAATTCACAAGTTTCAGCTCCATCATAAGATGATGGAATTACTCACTAAAGCACTAAGATTCGCCAACAAATATACAAATATAACAGATTCTGAGATGGAAATCATTCTCCACACTAAGAAAACCCTTCTCCATAGCAACAATGAAACTTGGATTAAAAAAAACAGCAGAAATTCCACGTTCGATGTCACGATGGGATCTTATGATGGAGCAGAAACTTGTGAATTAGTCCAAAGTTAGTTGAAGTAGGACAAGCCGATTTACCGAAAACGGAAAAAAAAACCACAGTTAAACAAACAACAATCAACCGACACAAAACAATTCTGACTCACTCCAGAAGGAATAAATTGCATACCGGCTCTTATCAGAGGGATCACACATCTTGCTTCCTTTTCCATGTTTATGGCGTAAAGGGCGAGCACTTCCCTTCGTTTCCTTCCGGTTTCATTGATGTGTGGGGGAAATATTTTATTAAAAAAAAAAGAAAAAAAGAAAAGATGCAGTATGATCAGGGAGCATGGCGCGTGAACGACAATTGTTTGTTTGCACTCTGGGGCCGTGCGCTGCCCCGCCATCGGCCGGTGTGAAGGGCAAGGAGACCACCGTGATGTGTTTTGATTACGTCTGGCTTTAACCAAAAGTGTCCCATCTCACCCGGCATAGAACTATGGGTTCAATAAAAGACAGTCGTATAAAAGACAGGGGAAGTTTTGGGGTGTTCGAGAGAGAGAGAGAGAGAGAGAGAGAGAGAGAGAGAGAGAGAGGAGAGAGAGAGAGAGGAGGGGAGAGAGAGAGAGAGGGAGAGAGAGAGAGAGAGAGAGGCTTCAGCCATATTTTGTATCGACATTGACCTATACAGTCTTTGTGTCAAGGGGGAACAAGATCATATTTGCAGCGCCAGAAATGAGGACAAATCTGGAATGAAACAGGCAAACTGAATAGTTCAGTAAATGTAGACAATCAAAGCATTTCGAAAAAAATAGAAATAGAAAAATCAAAAAGAGATTCGTCCTAATAACAAATCAAATACATAGCAGAAGTAAAGAAGTGGAAAGAGAACACTTTATACACACAGACGCGCGCGCGCACGCACACACGCACGCACGCACGCACGCACGCACGCGCGCACACACACCACACACACACACACACACACACACACACACACACACACACACACACACACACACACATACACACACACTCAGGCAGAGAGAGAGTGGGGGGTGGAGAGAGAGAAAAGAAGAAGAAGAAGAAGAAGAAGAAGAAGGAGAAGGAAAAGAAGAAGAAAGAAAGAAAAACGTAAAAGTGATCATCAAACTGTATCAGCAGACAGTATCATAAAAGTCAGTGAGAGAGAGAGGGGGGGGAGGGAGAGAGAGAGGAGAGAGAGGAGAGAGAGAGAGAGAAGAGAGAGAGAGAGAGAGAGAGGAGAGAGAGAGAGACAGACAGACAGACAGACAGACAGACAAACAGACAGACAGAGATCAGGCAATTACATGCAAGCATCCATACACACAGAGTGGAACGTCTCGAACACATACACACACATCGCCCACGCCCCACCAAACACACACACACACACACACACACACACACACACACACATACACACGCACACACACAAACAGAGGGGGCGGGCGGGGGGGGGGGGGGGGGGGGGGGGGGGGGCATGCACGCAGGCTCGCATAGATACAGTCAAAATAATATATCAAACATATCACATGTGACCTTAAACGCATAATTTGTGAAATCGATAACAGTCGTCCATAGCGCAACTGTTGGTCCACTTCAGATCTGAAAATGAATTCTCTCTCTCTCTCTCTCTCTCTCTCTCTCTCTCTCTCTCTCTCCCCCTCTCTCTCTCAGTCTCTCTCTCTCCTGCAAGCCATTGAAAATGTAAACGCTTGATACTTAACTCTCTCTCTGTGTCTGTCTGTCTGTCTTTTTCTGTCTGTCTGTCTCTCTGTCTGTCTGTCTGTCTGTTTCTCTCTCTCTCTCTCTCTCTCTCTCTCTCTCTCTCTCTCTCTCTCTCTCTCTCTCTTCTGTCACAAACAATCTTATCTCTATCTGTAATCTGGAGCTGTCTGTTTTGGTAAGAGAAGATACATTCCTGTAAGCCAACAAAGATAAAAACATTTAGTATTGGCTTACGCCTCTCTGTCTGTATGTCTGTCTGTCTGTCTGTCAGTCAGTCTTTCTGTCTGTCTGTCTGTCTGTCTGTCTGTCTCTCTCTCTCTCTCTCTCTCTCTCTCTCCTCTCTTCTCTCTCTCTCTCTCTCCCTCTGCGCAAAACATCCCCTTTTCACAACATTTCTCCACGTAGCCTATAGTTCCATGTCTGTTAAGATAGAGTACTGTCGCAGAAGCCAGACATATAAAAGCGTATTATATTGGTCTCCTTGTCCTACACACAGTTCCATGGTGGGTCAGGGGACGGCTCCAGCGCCGCCAGGCCGCCCAGATCATACGTCATCGTTTTTTCCCTCAGACATCGATGAGACTGGAAGAAAACGTAGAGGGGTGCCGCCCTTTACTCCATAAACATGAAAGGGAAGTAAGATATGTTGTATTTTTTTTTGCGTAGCGCTGGTGCACGTTTGGGAATGGATGTTGGAGCGCAACAGGGTTGTTTTTGTGTTGTTTGTTTGTTGTTGGTTTGTTTGTTTGTTTGTTGTTCGTTCTCGGTACATCGGTTTCTCTACGTCAACTAATTTTTGACATTGTAAAGGAACTACATGGTCGGCTCTTTCTATGCCGCCCTCACGTTTGGGCGAAAGGTGTGTTTAAAACGCAGAAATAGCAGGGAATTTTGAAAATCAAGTCTGTGCCTGGGTGTTGGTTGGAATGTTTTGGGGTTTCCTTGACGCTGGAAGTAGCCCAGTGTTTGTTTGTTTTTTGCATCGAAAACAGGAAAGCAAGAAATAAGACTTTGATCTGTGAAAGAGTGAGATCGCCCCTCTGTCAATCTGTCTTTCTGTCTGTCACCTGTCTATTCTATCTATCTATCTATCTAATCTATTCTGTCTGTCTGTCTGACTCTCTCTCTTTCTCTGTTTGTGTGTGTGTCTTCCCCCTTTATCTCTCTCTCTCCCCTCCCCCCCTCCCTCTGTGTGTGTGTGTGAGTGTGTGTGTGTGTGTTTCTTCTTCTTCTTCAAATTTTAAAGTCTATCCACGTTTTAAATGAGTTAGACAAACATTTTTTTCTCTCTTTCACTTTTCCCTCTCTATCACAAATCTATCTCATCCCCACCTTTAAGCGGCGCTCCTGACTGGATAACTCCAGGTACTTTCTTGTAAGCCAATCAAATGAAAACGTTTGATAATTGCCTACGTCTCTCCTCTCTCTCTCCTCTCTCCCCTCTCCCCTTTTCTCTCTCTCTCCTCTCTCTCTCTCCCCACACACACACACACACACACACACACACACACACACACACAACACACATAACCTATTTAACTCCAGGTACTTTCCTGTAAGCCAATTAAAGTGAAAACATTTGATAATTCTCTCTCTCTCTCTCTCTCTCTCCTCTCTCTCTCTCTCCTCTCTCTCTCTCTCCCCTCTCTTCACTTTCCATCTCAGTCACAATCTATCCTTGGATATTTCCAGGTTCTTTCCTGTAAGGCAATTAAAGTGTAAAAACGTTTGATGATTGCTATGCCCCCACCCTTCTCTCTCTCTCTCTCCTCTCTCTCTCTCTCTCTCTCTCTCTCTCTCTCTCCTCTCTCTCCTCTCTCTCTCTCTCTCTTCCACCCGTACCTTCCTTACGCCCCATGCTTCCCCTGCCCTTTCAACGACTCTTATCATTTAATCTATAGTTCTATGTCTGTTACGATGGATCAAGCGCTTCGTCGGCTCCAGTGCCCAGCGAACGATTCTCGTGCACGCGCCAAGCAAGCGCCCCGATCATACTTCATTTTGCCCTTCACACATCAATGAAACCGGAAGGAGACGAAGGGGAGTGCTCGCCCTTTTACTCCATAAACATGGAAAAGGAAGCAAGATGTGTGATCCCTCTGATAAGAGCCGGTATGCAATGTATTCCTTCTGGAGCGAGTCAGAATTGTTTTGTGTCGGTTGATTGTTTGGTTGTTTAACTGTGTTTTTTTTCCGTTTTCGGTAAATCGGCTTGTCCTACTTCAACTAACTTTGGACGTAGCAATGCAAATAAATGTTCAGATCGCTCTGTGTCGCCATTAAGTTGATTGTAAATGTGTGTTTAAACACAGAATTATCACTACGTCCAGGGTGATTTCGATTATAGAGAAGCGTGAAGTATGTCCAGCGTGATTTAGATTATAGAGAAGCATGAAGTACGTCCAGGTGAGTATAGAGAAGAATGAAGTACGTCCAGGGTGATTTAGATTATTGAGAAGCATGAAGTACGTCCACAGTGAGTTAGATTATAGAGAAGCCTAAAGTACGTCCAGGGTGATTTAGATTATAGAGAAGCCTGAAGTACGTCCAGGGTGATTTAGATTATTGAGAAGCATGAAGTACGTCCACAGTGAGTTAGATTATAGAGAAGCCTGAAGTACGTCCAGGGTGATTTAGATTATTGAGAAGCATGAAGTACGTCCACAGTGAGTTAGATTATAGAGAAGCCTGAAGTACGACCAGGGTGATTTAGATTATTGAGAAGCATGAAGTACGTCCAGGTGGTTTAGATTATAGAGAAGCCTGAAGTACGTCCACAGTGATTTAGATTATAGAGAAGAATGAAGTACGTCCACAGTGATTCAGATTATAAAGAAGCATGAAGTACGTCCAGGGTGATTCAGAATATAGAGAAGCATGAAGTACGTCCACAGTGATTTAGACTATAGAGTAGCCTGAAGTACGTCCAGGATGATTTAGATTATAGAGAAGCGTGAAGTACGTCCAGCGTGATTTAGATTATAGAGAAGCCTGAAGTACGTCCAGGATGATTTAGATTATAGAGAAGCGTGAAGTACGCCCACGTGATTTAGATTATAGAGAAACATGAAGTACGTCCAGGGGGATTTAGATTATAGAGAAGCATGAAGTACGTCCACAGTGAGTTAGATTATAGAGAAGCCTGAAGTACGTCCACAGTGAGTTAGATTATAGAGAAGCCTGAAGTACGTCCACAGTGATTCAGACTATAGAGAAGCATGAAGTACGTCCACAGTGATTCAGACTATAGAGAAGCATGAAGTACGTCCACAGTGATTTAGATTATAGAGAAGCATGAAGTACGTCCACAGTGATTTAGATTATAGAGAATGAAGTACGTCCACAGTGATTTAGATTATAGAGAAGAATGAAGTACGTCCACAGTGAGTTAGATTATTGAGAAGCATGAAGTACGTCCACAGTGAATTAGAGTATAGAGAAGAATGAAGTACGTCCGGGTGATTCAGATTATAGAGAAGCATGACGTACGTCCACAGTGATTTAGATTATAGAGAAGCCTGAAGTACGTCCACAGTGAGTTAGATTATAGAGAAGCATGAAGTACGTCCACAGTGATTTAGATTATAGAGAAGAATGAAGTACGTCCAGGGTCATTTAGATTATAGAGAAGAATGAAGTACGTCCACAGTGATTTAGATTATAGAGAAGCATGAAGTACGTCCAGGGTGATTTAGATTATAAAGAAGCATGAAGTACGTCCAGGGTAATTTAGATTATAGAGAAGCGTGAAGTACGTCCAGGGTGATTCAGATTAGAGAGAAGCATGAAGTACGTCCAGGTGATTTAGATTATAGAGAAGCGTGAAGTACTTCCAGCGTGATTTAGATTATACAGAAGCGTGAAGTACGTTTCCAGGGTGAATTAAGAGTATAGAGAAGCATGAAGTACGTCCAGGGTGATTTGATTATAGAGAAGCATGAAGTACGTCCAGGTGATCTAGATATAGAGAAGCGTGAAGTACGTCAAGGGATTTTCCAGCATGGCAAGAAAGAGAGTAAGAAGACATAGACAAGTGAAAGTGTGTATTCACACCCCCCCCCCTCCTCCCTCTTGTCTGTCTGTCTCTCTGTCTCTCTCTCTCTCTCCCTCTCTCTCTCTCTCTGCCTGTCAGGGAGCATGCACATGGTGCTATTCAAAATGTGTTTACATTGAAAGTGGTTCACAAGAACTACCGTGGCTTTTATTGCAGCTGAGGGCTTCATCTTATGTGCATAGGCTGATGACAGCACCAGGACAGCCTGGTGTCCCTCATCATAGGCTGATGACAGCACCAGGACAGCTGGTGTCCCTCATTATAGGCTGATGACAGCACCAGGACAGCCTGGTGTCCCTCATCATAGCTGATGACAGCACCAGGACAGCCTGATGTCACTCACCATAGGTTGATGACACCAGGACAGCCTGGTGTCACTCACCATAGCTGATGACAACAGCAGGACAGCCTGGTGTCACTCACCATAGGCTGATGACAACACCAGGACAGCCACTCCAGAAGTGTCACCTTTGGACCCGAACGCGGCAGTTTCAACGCTGTCTTTATTAACTTTATGGCTCTCAGAACAGAAATCGAAGAAATAGATAATAATGATAAACACAGACAGTGTCAATTATTTGAAGGTACTCTCCAGGCAATATTTTTCATACGTCAAAAATTACTGGCATAGTAATAACTTGACAAATCCAGCCTAAGAGCGTATGACCTAGAAATTGTAAGAGATAGTTTTTGAATGTCCATAATACTCAGAAAGATGTCGTCTGACCGTGTTGTGGCAGTGGGTTAGAAAAAACTAGTTCACTTTCTGATTCATTGCAAAGCCTACAAGGATATCCCAAAGAGTTGTTCAAAACAGGAATGTTCGTGTGGGTGTTCCTAATCAAAACCGTGTGACAAACAATCTTTCAAACTGCGATGAAAATGTGTTGAGAGAACTAACAATAATAATTAATTACCGATCTCACACAGCAAATAAGATTGAAAAAAAAATCAGAAATCATTACAAATGACGATTAACTCTAAAGTGGAACATTCAATACAGTAAGCCCTGGACTTGAGCACTAATAAACGTGTGAGTTGGTAAATGAGGGGGAGGGGGAGGGAAGCAGAGGGGAAGGGGATGGAGGAGCAAACGGACGTGTGCATGAGTGTTAGTGTGGCGCGTGAGGCATGCATGCGCCTGTGTGCATTCACCTTCAAAGTAATAAGTGATATCCAAGTTGTTTTGAGATAAGCGGTGGATTTCTATTTCATCCTCTTGTCTATAGGGCTGCAACACTATACAAGCAATAAAAAAGTTTTTTTTGTCATCTCTCTCTCTCTCTCTCTCCTCTCTCTCTCTCTCTCTCTCTCTCTCTCTCTCTCTCACACACACACACACACACACGCACGCACGCACGCACGCACGCACGCACGCACGCACGCGCGCGCGCGCGCATGCAAACACAAATGTAAATGCAGTCCACATTTAAATACGTACACTGGGTGACTCCATATCTTTAACGTTAAAAATGCAAACACAAAACAATTTCATGTATGCATATACAACTGTCTCCATCTCTGTCCCTGATTCTACGTCACTGTCTATCCATCCATCCGTCCGTCCGTCCATCTGTCTGTCTGTCCCTCTCTCTCTCTCTCTCTCTCTCTCTCTCTCTCTCTCTCTCTCTCTCTGCTCCTTGATTCTGACGATCTTTTTCTGTTAAGATCGAGGGATTTCCTCAATCCAGGTAGACATGAACATGTATCATTTGGCCTGTGTCAACAAACACAGACCTATGTCAATATACACAGGCCTTTGTCAATATACATAGGCCTATGTCAACATACACAGGCCTATGTCAATATATACAGGCCTACGTCAACATACACAAGCCTATGTCAATATATACAGGCCTACGTCAAAATACACAAGCCTATGTCAATATACACAAGCCTGTGTCAATATACACAGGCCTATGTTAATATACGCAGTCCTATGCCAACATACACAGGCCTGTGTCAACATACACAGGCCTATGTCAACATACACAGACCTTCGTCAATATACACAGGCCTATGTCAACATACACAGGCCTTCCTCAATATACACAGACCTATGTCAATGTACACAGTCCTATGTCAATATACACAGGCCTATGTTAATATACACTGGCCTATGTCAATATACACAGGCCTATGTTAATATACACTGGCCTATGTCAATATACACAGGCCTATGTCAATATACACAGGCCTATGTCATCATACACAGGCCTATGTCAATATACACAGACCTATGTCAATATACACAGGCCTATGTCAACTTGCACCGACCTATGTAATATATGCAGGCCTATGTCAATATACACAGACCTATGTCAATATACACAGGCCTATGTCAATATACACAGACCTATGTCAATATACACAGGCCTATGTCAACTTACACCGACCTATGTCAATATACACAGGCCTATGTCAATATACACAGACCTATGTAAATATACACAGGCCTATGTCAACATACACAGACCTATGTTAATATACACAGGCCTATGTCAACATACATGCCTATGTCAATAAACGCAGGCCTATATCAATATACACAGGCCTATGTCAACATACACGGGCCTATGTCAATATATACAGGCCTATATCAATATACACAGGCCTATATCAATATACACAGGCCTATGTCAATATACACAGGCCTATGTCAATATATACAGGCCTATATCAATATACACAGGCCTATGTCAATATACACAAGCCTATGTCAATATACACAGGCCAATGTCAATAAACGCAGGTCAATGTCAATATACACAGGCCTATGTCAACATACACAGGCCTATGTCAATAAACGCAGGCCTATGTCAATATACACAGACCTACGTCAATATACACAGGCCTATGTCAATATACACAGGCCTATGTCAATATACACAAGCCTATGTCAATATTCACAGGCCTATGTCGATATACAGAGACCTATGCCAATATACACAGACCTATGCCAATATACACAGACCTATGTCAATATACACAGGCCTATGTCAACATACACAGGCCTATGCCAATATCACAGCCCTATGTCAATATACAGAATCCTATGTCAATATACACAGGCCTATGTCAGTATACACAGGCCTTTGTCAATATAGAGAATCCTATGTCAATATACACAGGCCTGTGTCAACATACACAGGCCTATGCCAATATACACAGACCTATGTCAATATACACAGACCTATGCCAATATACACAGACCTATGTCAATATACACAGGCCTATGTCATGTCAGTATACACAGACCTATGTCAATATATACAGACCTATGTCAGTATACACAGGCCTATGCCAATATACACAGACCTATGTCAATATACACAGGCCTCTGACGGGTGAAAGATCGGCAGCGCAGCCCATGAAAACATTATCATGACAAAGTCAGGTGCGCTGACAACATTTGATCGTCCTCTTGCACACGCCATTAACATCGAAAGAGATGGGTATCGAGAGAGAGCCGAGAGAAAGCTGGGGATATACTCCGGGAAAAAACAGAATGGGATGTTGGAATTTGGGACCCTCTTACATCAAAATGGCATGCGGTTTATCACTGTCCAATAAAAGTGATGACTGTTCTGAGCGACGGTGACATATTGGTGTTTGTCTCGATGTGTGTTTAAAGCGGCATTATCCCTGGCTTTTTGTCATGTTTTGGGTTAACAGACGTAGATCAACTGTGTACAGAAAGGAAAGGAGAGACAAGGGGGAATATCAAGAAAAAGACAAAAAAAGACAACTGAAGGAAAGAAAGACAGACTGACAGAAACAAAGAAAAAAAAACAGAAAATGAGAACACGTTTTTTTCTTTTTTTTTTTTTTCCTTTTTTTTCTTCTCGTTTTTCAATAATCTGTCTGCCTGTCTCTACTATAGCCACTACTGCCTCCTCCCTCCCTCCTCTCTCTCTCTCTCTCTCTCTCTGTGTCTCCCCCCCCCTCCCCCCCCCCCCCCCCCCCCCTTCATCCCATGCCCCAACCTTCAACGCGTTATTTAACAGTTTTCCTTCATTTAATGTACAGTTCCCTAAGTATGAAGACGGAATACTTTCCACCAAAGCCAGGCTTATAAAAGCATTATCATCTTGGTCTCTGTCTCCCACAGACAGGCCGATGGCAGGCCAGAGGATGACGCCAGCTCCCAGCCAACGATACTCGCGCGCGCAGTGGCAGGCGATCTGATCATACATTTTTTTTTTTTTTGACCTTTTTTTTTTTTCTCCGCATATCAATGAGACCGGAAAAAAAAACGAAAGGGAGTGCTCGCCCTTTTTTTCCATAAACTTGGAAAGGGAAGTAAGATAAGTGATTCTCTTGATAACAGCTGGTATGCAGTTTATTCCTGTTGGTGCGCAACAGGGGTGTTACGGCTGGTCTGTAAGCAACATTTACCTTACCACCTTACCTGTGTTGGTTGGTTATTTGTTACTTACGTTTCTTCGTTTTTAGCACACCAGCCTCTACTGAGCCAGCTGATTTTAAACGTGATAATATGAATAAACACAGAATTATCCCTGGGGGGTTGATTGATTAATGTCTACGTCTGGGTATTTGTCAGAATGATTTTGGGTTATCCAGACACATGAAGTTCGCCCAGTTGGTTTTCAAAATCAAGAAAGGTGACTGAGACAGGTGAAATGGTGACATCATCATCATCATCATCATCATCTCTCTCTCTCTCTCTCTCTCTCCCTCTCTCTCTCTCTCTCTGTGTCTCTCTCTCTCCCTCTCTCTCTCTCTGTCTGCCTGCCCCCCTGACTGCCAGACAGCCTGCCTGGCTGTCACTCTCTCGCTCTTCCTCTTTCTCCCCCCCCCCCTCTCTCTCTCTCTCTCTCTCTCTCTCTCTCTCTGTCTCTCAACTAAATACCCTGATAAGAAAAGCCAATCGTTTATGTTTGACAGTTCACCTTGAAAAGACAAATGTCATGGGGTTTTCTGTGGAATGGTGGACGCAGGGTACCAAGGAAGGATGGTGTGATTAAATCGACCAAGTTACCACAGTAACTCACTCATATGGGAATGCTTTCACAACAAAAAATGAGAGTTCGACCTGGTTATTTTGAAGTTCGCAGGGAAATGCAAGAAAGGCACTATAGAAGATTACACCTAGTTGCAAAACGAGGCGACTGCAGTCGGAAATCTAAACAAATTTTCAATGTAATTAACCGCGAACCGCCAAGAAAACGTAGACAAACGAATCACAAGACAAAGCACGACGCGTTTCGACCTCTTAGGTCTTCTTCAGGCAAGATACCAAACACTCAGGACAACGAAAATGAAACGAGCATCACTTATCTTCATTCACTTCAGCGGAAGACGGGGCGTTGAATCAACGCCCATCTTCCGCTGAAGTGAATGAAGATAAGACCATGAAGATAAGTGATTGCTCGTTCATTTTCGTTGTCCTGAGTGTTTTGTATCTTGCCTGAAGAAGACCTAAGAGGTCGAAACGTGTCGTGTTTTGTCTTGTGATTCGTTTGTCTACGTTTTCTTGGCGGTTCGCTATTAATCACATTTAAAATTTACTGTAAAAAGATTTAAAGTCTGAAAAATAGGAGCAATAGATTCCAGTCTTTCCTAGAAACTGCTTGATTCTCAAATTAAAATCGATCTTAACACGCTGCTGAAGTGTGGAGCTTGGAGTAGGAATGTAAACAAACTGAAGCAATGCATACACATGCTATTTCAAAAGATTACTGAATGCTCTCCTGCATGACTCAAGCGAACAAGCCCGAGGAGAGACAGGGAGACAACCATCACATTTCAGAACTTCAATGAAATGTACTACATGGCTATGGGTTGTTAATGTACCTATGACTTTGCCAACAGGCAAATGGCATGCCGTTATATTAACATGAATCTGTTGAAATTTTAATAGGTATTTGAAATAATTCCACCAGTTAACATGTACAAACGAGTTAGAAGACAAACAACGACACGTTTCGACCTCTTAGGTCTTCTTCAGGCAAGACACACAACACTCGGGACAACGACAACGAAGAACGAGCCATCACTGATCTTCTCACATTCGGCGCGCAAGATGGGCGTGGGACGAAAAACTAGGCCGTCAGGAAGGAGACAATGTGGATTAAAATAGTACCTCCAAAGTGAGGCCACTGCTGGCGGAAATACGAAACAAATCTCTAAGAAAAAGAAAAAAAAAAAAGAAAAAAAAAATCTAAAATGAGGCAGGGAACAGAAAACGAAGAACAAGTACGGTAACTCCTGCCTCCCTTGATGAAATAAACACTCGCCCACAACTCCAAACGAATGCTGCTTATGACACCCAGAGTCGCCTGGCAGAACTGACAAGAGAAAGTACACAGAACAAACAAGGAGACATCCCCAAAAAAAAGAAAAAAGAAAAAAAAAGAAGAAAATAATAATTTTTTTTTTTAAAAAGGATTTCAAAGCTTGCCCATGTACCCTATACCTGACACGTCTACACAGCAACAATTGGAGAAATGAACAATCACAAATTTAACTTTTATTCAAGACTGGCACAGCCTCTTCCATCTTGAATAGAGTCCAATATAACACCATGGACGAACAGTAACAAAAACAGGTCACCTCGAACTGACTGGCATGAAACGAAATCTTAAACGAGGCAGGGACTAGTAAACAGTAATGAGAAAGAACAAGTGGGGTAACTCTGGCTCCCATGATGAAAGGAACACACACGCCCATAACTCCAAACGGGATGCTGCTTACGACACCAAATCGCCTGGCAGAAATGACAGGAGAGAGAGCACACAGAACAAACAAGGAGACACACCAACAACAAAAAAGGATGTTCCAAGCTTGCCCACATACCCTGTGTACCTGACACATCCACGCAGCGACAACAGCTGGAGAAATAAACAAACACAAATCAACTTTCATTGAAGACTGGCACAGCCTTTCCATCTTGAACACACACAACACACACACACACACACACACACACACACACACACAAATTATAATAATAATCATGATTGTAACCATAATCATGCTAATGATAGTGAATGTTATGATAAAAATCATGATTGTAACCATAATCATACTAATGATAGTGCATGATATAGGAGGCTGGAAAAGTTGCAAGGCGGAATGAATCTGTTCATATGAATTGGCTATCTAATTTTCACAAATTTCAGTTTCGGTTTCATCAAGGAGGAGTCACTGCGTGCGGACAAGTCCATATACGCTACACCATATCCGTTAAGTTTTGAAACCACGCTGTGCATGATTTTATTAAGCTGAGGGATAAATGAATTAATAACTTATAAGATGAGAGAATTGAAGAAGAGGGTCTCGTGGCTACGACTTAGCAGATGTCTGACGTACGCATTAGCCCAGCGCGCTGGTCAGACCTTGAGTGCCTACCTAACATTGGTTGTGCCTTTTTAAATTACTGTATATGTGTGTAGTGAATGTACACATGTGTGTGTATGGATGTGTGGGCATGGGCCCATGTGTGTGCGCGAGCGCATATGTTTGTGAGTGTGTGTGTGCATGATGTGCGTGTATACGTATGCATGAGTGTGTGTGTGTGTGTGTGTGTGTGTGTGTGTGTGTGTGTGTGTGTGTGTTGTGTGTGTGAGTGTGTGTGTGTGCGCGCGCGTGTGTGCGCATGCGTATGTGCGCGCTTGTGTGTGTATGTGTACGTGCACGCGCGCTTGTGTGTGTGTGTGTGTGTGTGTGTGTGTGTGTGTGTGTGTGTGTGTGTGTGTGTGTGTGTGTGTGTGTGTGTGTGTGTGCGCGCGCGCGCGTCTGTGTGTATGTATGCGTGTGTGTGTCTATAAATGGATTTCGGATATGTTCAAACCAAGAAGCTGCCCAAGAGAATACTTTCATTGCTGAATTTAAAGAAAGCTTATTTCAAGTAGCAAACAAAAGTGGCATTAACCAATAGACGGTAATGACCTTTATAGATCGTATTGTTCGTTTAACATACATTTGAAGAAGGGAAATTTATCACATGTCACAAATTACTGGCACAGGAGTAACTTTACAAAATTCAGCCTAAGCATACGTGGCTTTAAAAGCTTGTCAAAGGTGTTCCTTAAATACCCATAATAATCAGACAGACGTCAGGGGACCATGTTGTGGCAACGGGGTTAGAAAAAGAAGTTCACTTTCTATTTATTCATTGCCAAGCCTGCAAGGATATCCCAAAGAATGCATTGTTCAAAACTGGAATTTTTGTGGGGGTGTTCCTTGTCAAAACAGCGTGGCAAGCATTCTTTCAACCTGCGATGGAAAGGTGTTGAGAGAACTTACAATATTCATTGCTCTCGTACTGCAAATAAAAAAAAGAAAAGAAAACAGAAGTGATTACAAGTGACGATTAATCCTAAACTGTATACAAATGATCCTAGATCTGAGTGGGGTTCTTGTTTTGGTTTGTTTTGTTTTGTTCCCTCCACCACCCCCGTCGTTACCATTTTTTTTTTTTTTTTTTTTGTCTTTTGTATTTTTTCCTTTGTTTTCCTTTTCTCTTTTCTTTTCTTTTTTTGGAAAGACCTTTTTTTTTTTTAGACCTTTTTATTTCCCACTTTTTAACTTTTTTTTCTCTCCAAAGCCTCACACACCATGCATTGTCTGTGTGTTTCATCACCGAACGACATTCGCTTGCTGTTTTAGTTTTTTCGAGTTTGATCTGAGTGTGCATATGAGATGGTGGAAAATGAGGGTGTGGAGGAGGAAATGGGGTGGTGGTGGGGCGGCGGTGAACGGATGTGTGTATGAGCGTGTGTGCTTGTATGAGTGCGAGTGTGTGAGTCGGTGTACGTGTGTGTAGCGTGTAAGTTGCGTGCGCGCGCGTGAGTACGTTCATGTCTAAAGTGATACGAAAGCTGTATGAGATAAGCGGTGAATTTGTATAGATCCCTTGTCTAAAGGGCTATAGCGCAATATGAACAAATACAAGTTTTGTCATCGTCCTTCTTTGTCTGTCTGTCGCTTTCATACACATACACACACGCGCGCGCGCGCGCGAACACAAATGTAAATGCAGTCCTCATTCAAATGCGTATAATTTCATGTATATATGCGATTGTTTCACCCCCTGTCTCTGCTTATCTGACACTGTCTGTCTGTCTTATCTGTCGTCTGTCTATCTGACTCTCTCTCTCTCTCTCTCTCTCTCTCTCTCTCTCTCTCTCCTCTCTCTCTCTCTCTCTCTCTCTCTCTCTCGCCCCAACCCGTCCCCCCTTCAGATCCCCATGCCACCAATTAAAAAAACAAAACAAAACAAAAAACCCCAATGCCTACGTGTGCATGCATGCATGCGTGCGTGCGTGCGTGCGTGTGTGTGTGTGTGTGTGTGTGTGTGTGTGTGTGTGTGTGTGTGCGTGCGTGCGTGCGTGCGTGCGTGTGTGTGTGTTCGTTCTTTAATTTAATGTCTATCCACTTTACAGTGATCTTAGACAAAAACAAGAGACAAACGAACAGGCATACAAACAAATAAAGACAAAACAGAAAAACACATGTAAAAGGGGCCGGTGTGTGTGTGTGTGTGTTGTGTGTGTGTGTGTGTGTGTGTGTGTGTAAGGGGGGGGGGGTGCCATAAATGTGTGTATTGTTTCAAAAATGTCATTAAAAGTGTATGGAGTGTGGAGGTAGTGTAGTATACTAATCTTTGCATGCATAGTCTATTTAATGTGTGTGTGTGTGTGTGTGTGTGTGTGTGTGTGGTGTGTGGGGCGTGCGTGCGTGCGTGCGTGCGTGCGTGCGTGCGTGCGTGCGTGCGTGCGTGCGTGCGTGCGCGCGTGCGGGCGCGCGCGCGCGCGCGCGCTTGTGTGTTCATGCCTGTCTGTCTGTCTGTGTCCTTACCTCTGTCTGTCCATCCGTCCGTCCGTCTAGTCTGTCTGTCTGTATGTCCGTCTGTCTGTTCCTTATATCACTTATACTCTGTCATGACAACTCCCTCTTCTCCTCTTTCTGCAATAAACGCCTTTTCTTCTTTGTCTTTTGTTTGTCCTTGGAGTAACTTGCTTGAAGCCAGAAAACATCACACGGTCCCCCTGCATGTCAACAGGGGATAGGACGAAAGCTGCAGTACCCAGCGAATGAACATTGTGCAGCTTACTACATTTCATCCTCCTTTGTAGGCTACACATCAACAAAGCCTCAAGCGACAGGAGAAGGGGTGGGTGGGGGTGGGGGTGGGGGGGGAGCGGAAAAAGAATTTGCCCTTTGCGGTATAGGGTTGGATGGGAAGCAAAAGTGTGGGAAGCTGCCGCCAAAAATGGTGATTTATCATCTGCCGCAAAAATTGGTGATTTATCATCATCTGCCGCAAAAATTGATGATTTATCATTGTCTGCCGCAAAAAATGGTGATTTATCATCTGCCGCAAAAATTGGTGATTTATCATCTGCCGCAAAAATTGGTGATATGTCATTATCTGCCGCAAAAAATGGTGATTTATTATCTGCCGCAAAAATTGGTGATTTATCATTATCTGCCGCAACAATTGGTGATTTATCACTATCTGCCGCAAAAAAAGATGATTTATTAGTATCTGCCGCCAAAAAATTGGTGCTTTATCATTATCTGCCGGAAAAACAAATTGGTGATTTATCAATATCTGCCACAGAAATGGGTGATTTATCCTGATCTGCCGCAAAAATGGGTGATTTATCATTATCTGCCGCAAAAATGGGTGATTTACCATTACCTGCCGCAAAAATGGGTGATTTATCATTATCTCCCGCAAAAATGGGTGATTTATCATGATCTGCCGCAAAAAATGGCGATTTACCATTATCTGCCGCAAAAATGGGTGATTTATCATTATCCTATCTTCTGGGTTTAATTTTCTGGCCAACCAACTTGGTTTCTCCTGTGGCACTTCATTTCTAAAAAAAAAAAAAAAAAAAAAAAACCCACACACACACAAGAAAAACGAATAAGTCAGACTGAACTGTGGCCTCCTGGATGTGTGCTTAAACTTCTTGTTTGGGTTTGCTTGTTTGTTTGTGTATTTTGTGTCTGGCTATTTGTCAACATGTTGACCTGAAAACAAGAAAAACAGTGTAAAACGAAAGGATATTTTTAGGGGGTGTTTTGAAATACATGGAGTGCTTTAAGCTCTTTTTCTGCTTAGAATGGAGGACAAACAGGGAGAAAGGAAAGAAGAATATAAACTGCGTGGTTTTACTCCGTTTGTCTGCTTGTCAGTCTCTTTCTCTGTCTGTCTGTCTGAATGTCTGTCCGTCCGTCTGTCTGTATCTCTCTCTCTCTCTCTCTCTCTCTCTCTCTCTCCCGCTCTCTCTCTCTCTCTCTCTCTCTCCCCTCTCTCTCTCTCTCTCTCTTCCTGCCTCCCTCGCTCCCTCTCTTCTTTCAGTTTTTTTTCTTTCTGCTGTGCACTCACTTTTTCTCTATTTTCCTTTTCTCTCTCGCTTTCACTTTGCACTAATTCCCCCCCCCCCCCCTTCCCCCTTCCCAGCAACCCTCATTCTTTCATAAACAACACGATTTTCCCCTAGAATCTAGATCGTGTCTTTACCTTTAGAGCCGTCGAAGATGCAAACGCATTGTATTGGCTTACTCATATGCAGGTCTATGGCTTGTGAAATCAAGGCTGCGGAGCCTTGTAAACGACATCATACATCAACCATGTGCATCGACCATGCTTCATCCTCCCGCGGCAAACGTCACTGAGACCGGAAGAAAGGGAAGAAAGTCAGGAGAGTGCTTGCCCTTTACTCTGGAAACGTAAGCAGGGTTTGTGAGGCATAGGATCCGGCTCCAAATAGATAGTGTGCGATTCATCATTGCCCAGTCTGCTTGAAGTGCGCGGGGGTTTAATTTTCCCCGCAAACCCGGTTTCTCCTCTTTCATCTCATTTTGAAAATTGTATTGAAAGGTAAATGTTTAAATCGATATGCGATGCTTTCGTGTCGATCCTCAGTACGCAAAATCATCTGAGACTGGTTTTTTTTTTGTTTTTTTTTAAACACCCATACCTGTCGATCTGGCATAACAACTTTCAAAAAAAAAAAAAGAAAAAAAAAAGAAAGAACAAAAAAAAAAAGAAAAAAACAAAAGAACGAAAGAAAATAGACTGTTGTGGTTTTTTCTAAGAAGCAAGTTATTCATTGATGTAATTACCTGTTTATTTACCTATTCATTTCCCATGGAAGAAGAAAAAGAACAGAACAGAGAAAAGAAGGGCAGACAGAAAGTAAGAAAATGAGAGAATAGAGAAAGAGAAAAAAAAAAAGGCAAAAATAAAAGAACGAAAGAAAATTGAAGCAAAAAAGAATGAATGTAAGTTTACTAAAGGGAAGAAAGAGGGATGTGGTGAAATGAGGAAGAAAGGAGAAATAAAACAACAACACAACAAACTAATGGTGAAAAGCAATAAAGTCAAAGATCCGGAGAATGGTTAGAAAAAGAGAGCACTATCTCTCTCTCTCTCTCTCTCTCTCTCTCTCTCTCTCTCTCTCTCTCTCTCTCTCTCTCTCTCTCCTAGCTCTGCTTTCAACCTCTCCCCTCCCAGCACTTTCTCCTTCCGTCCCTTGTTATTCTCATTCTTTAATGAACGACGACTTTTTTTCATGAGTCAAGATGGAGTATGCTTACTTTCCTTTTTGCAAAATCTCAGTGAAAACACAGCATGTCGTTCCACGTAGAAACAAGCCCATACGGCAGTGACAGAAAGTCTGCAGACCCGCGTAATCCACAACGACCACTGGCTTGGTGCATGGATCCTTCTTCTTCTTCTTCTTCTTCTTGGTTCACTCAGACAGGAACCCCAGAGGCACTGACGAAGGCTGCTGTACGGCGGAGGCCCTCCAGTGATCCATCAAGCTTTTCCCTCATCGGTGTGTCGGCAGACCAGGTCCCCGTTCTTAGCTTTGTATGTGTGGAACAGTGGGAGAGAGATGAGGGTTAGCTGCGATATATGTCAGGCTTGCCTGGTCGAATAAGCAGTCAACTGGCGATGTTCCTAGCAGGATGGGGCGGGATAATGGGTGGTACTGTTACCTCCGCTGAAATATCCCGTATATCCAGTGACAGGAGCATCGTGCGATCAAGAGCCGCGCTATAAGCTCTTAGCCCTGGAGAAGGACACCCCCAGTGAACAACCCATCTCCAGTTATGGGACAAATAGCCGGTGAGACTGGACTCGTCAGCCCAGTAGAGCAACCAGTCTAGGAGAGCGTTCACCCTGATATCAAAACAAACTGCAGTCGGATGTGCTGGTCCTGACTTGTCAAGGGCATAACGGCAGCATAACGCGTCCACACTCATACGACAGATATGGATCCTAACCAATCGTCCCTTTCCGCACAACACTGACCCCAACATGGACTGGAGGAAGTGAACTGTGGTTTGCCTTCATTCTGTAATCATAGGACACTGTGGCCGAGATGTGCACGCGCGCGCGCACGTGTGAGTGTGTGTGTGTGTGTGTGTGTGTGTGTGTTTTGTGTGTGTGTGTGTGTGTGTGTGTGTGTGTGTGGTGTGTGTGCGTGCGTGCGTGCGTGCGGGCGTGCGTGCGTGCGTGCGTGTGTGTGTGTGTGTGTTTGCGTCTGTGTCTGTGTGTCCGTGTCTTTGTGTAGCGTTAGCGTGCAGTCCAAATTTAATCATTTGCGGATGTCGGCGTTGTCTGCACTATGCTTGCGTCAGATGGACCTCGCTCTCATCCATCATCTTGTAAATGAGTCTAAATTAATATAAACGATAAAAGGTATTGTTGGCGAGCACAAACTTGCATACAATTTTGTGATGTGTGTGTGTGTGTGTGTGTGTGTGTGTGTGTGTGTGTGTGTGTGTGTGTGTGTGTGTGTGTGTGTGTGTGTGTGTGGTGTGTGAACAATCAAAAGTCTAGAACACAAACGTTTGGCTCCTGGAACCTTGCCATCGACAAAATCTATGACGTGAACAGACAAACATTTGTACCAGATGGAAACGACGTAAACCAGTGGTAATCCTTCTTGTTGCTAGCCTACGACTTTTCGGTGGCAGTGGCTTTGTTTTCGTTGCGTCGTAAAACTGGAAAAGGGCTGGCGCATACCTACTGAAGACGAGTTTTATGCTCTTCTCGGGTCATGCTACAGCCGTAACGACTGGGCTTCAATGCCATCGTGCCTAGGCACTGCTTTTTCAACCAACGTCTCCGACAACGACAATACTCTCGTTATGCAGAGTGGATTGGGGCATCACGCACCTTTTCTGCTGAGGTTAGTTTTTGGCGAGGATACATCAATGGTTCTTGCAACAACAACAGCGCACTATTCCATACCTGTGCAAAACAAAAACAACAAAAAAAGAAAAAGAAAAAAAAAGTTACTGTACTTGATGTTTGGTTCGTCATCGATCCGATTATTTCTGTGTTTGCCCAGACGCTGGAGAGGAGAGGTGTTATGAATAAATGTGTGAGACTCTGACGTCTTCGTTGTAATCGTCTTTGCTCATATAGGCCTAATCTAGTTCTTACTTATCATCTTTTTTAGAATCGTGAATAGTCAACAGAGTTGAGACTTATCATCAACTCTTTGTCACTGAACACTAAATCAGCAAGACTATGTCCAGTTGTAAGAGAACTGCTTACTTCCCACACAGCAGCGCTATGTCAATACTGCTTCATACTGCTTACTTCCCACACAGCAGCGCTATGTCAACACCCATGGTGTGTAAGGGACTGGTTGGAGAGAAAAAAAGAAAGAAAGAAAGAAAAAACAACAACAACAACAACAACAACAACAACAAAAACTCTTGTCACTGACAAAGTGGATTCCAATCTTCATTCAGTGAAAGATTCTTGTAAAAATGTGGAACAGGCAATTGATGTGCAGATGTCAGAAACAAGACTCCTCCATATCTTCTCTGGGATTCATGTTGGCGTTTATTCCTACTCTTGATAACATAGTGCTAAAGATTACGAAAAAAAACGAAAACTGATAAATCTAATGTCAGTGTGGCCCATTTCAGTTTTGGTTTATACGATGGGGTAACAGAGAGAACAAAGAGAACAAAGAGAAGAGACATGATCACAGAACCGCTGCTTGAAAACGACACATCAAAATACACCAACGTGACTGTAGTGTGAGACACAGTGATCGTGTGGAACAACATATCAAGTTAATTTTCCGGCAAACGCGATTCTCCTCTTTGGCCTCATTTGGTCTACAGCAATGAAAATGAACGCTCACATCGACCTTCGTGTCTGTCCTGAATGGACATTCAACACGACATCGTCTCTGGGTCTTTGTTTCATTGTTACACGGACATCGTCTCTGGTCTTTGTTTCAATGTTACACGGAAATCGTCTCTGGGTCTTTGTTTCATTGTTCCTTACACGGAAATCGTCTCTGGGTCTTTGTTTCATTGTTCGTTACACGGAAATCGTCTCTGGGTCTTTGTTTCATTGTTTGTTACACGGAAATCGTCTCTGGGTCTTTGTTTCATTGTTTGTTTCTCTGTCATCTTCCACGCCCCCTTTGGTCAGTTTCCTGCCCTCATTCCTCTGCAGCACTGTGTCCATACTGCTTCATACTGCTTACTTCCCACACAGCAGCACTGTGTCCACACTGCTTCATACTGCCTACTTCCCACACAGCAGCACTGTGTCCATACTCCTTCATACTGCCTACTTCCCACACAGCAGCACAGTGTCCATACTGCTTCATACTGCTTACTTCCCACACAGCAGCACTGTGTCCATACTGCTTCATACTGCTTACTTCCCACACAGCAGCACTGTGTCCATACTGCTTCATACTGCTTACTTCCCACACAGCAGCACTGTGTCCATACTGCTTCATACTGCTTACTTCCCACACAGCAGCGCTATGTCCATACTGTTTCATACTGCCTACTTCCCACACAGCAGCACTGTGTCCATACTGCTTAATACTGCCTACTTCCCACACAGCAGCACTGTGTCCATACTGCTTAATACTGCCTATTTCCCACACAGCAGCACTGTGTCCATACTGCTTCATACTGCCTACTTCCCACACAGCAGCACTATGTCCATACTGCTTCATACTGCATATTTTCCCTCACACCACAGCGCTATGTCCATACTGCTTCATACTGCCTACTTCCCACACAGCAGCACTATGGCCATAGTGCTCATACTGCTTACTTCCCCCCACCAGCAGCTCTATGTCCATACTGCTTCATACTGCTTACTTCCCCCTCCCACAGCAGCGCTATGTCCATACTGCTTTATACTGCTTACTCCCCACACAGCAGCGCTATGTCCATACTGCTTCATACTGCTTACTCCCCACACAGCAGCGCTATGTCAATACTGCTTCATACTGCTTACTTCCCACACCACAGCGCTATGTCAATACTGCTTCATACTGCTTACTTCCCACACAGCAGCGCTATGTCAATACTGCTCATACTGCTTACCTCCCACACATCAGCACTATGTCCATACTGCTCATACTGCTTACATCCCACACATCAGCACTATGTCCATACTGCTCATACTGCTTACATCCCACACATCAGCACTATGTCCATACTGCTCATACTGCTTACCTCCCACACATCAGCACTATGTCCATACTGCTCATACTGCTTACCTCCCACACATCAGCACTATGTCCATACTGCTCATACTGCTTACCTCCCACACATCAGCACTATGTCCATGCTGCTTCATACTGCTTACTTTCCCCCCACACAGCAGCGCTATGTCAATACTGCTTCATACTGCTTACTTCCCACAGCAGCACTATGGCCATACTGCTCTTACTGCTTATTTTCCACACATCAGCCCTATGTCCACGCTGCTCATACTGCTTACTCCCCACACAGCAGCACTATGTCCATACTGCTCCTGCTTACTCCCCACACAGCAGCACTATGTCCATACTGCTCCTGCTTACTCCCCACACAGCGGCACTATGTTCATACTGCTCCTGCTTACTTCTCACACATCAGCACTATTTCCACACTGCTCCTGCTTACTTCCCACACATCAGCACCATGTCCATACTGCTTCATACTGCTTACTTCCCACACATCAGCACCATGTCCATACTGCTTCATACTGCTTACTGTCCCCCACACAGCAGCGCTATGTCCATACTGCTCATACTGCTTACTCCCCATACATCAGCACTATGTCCATACTGCTCATACTGCTTACTTCCCACACGTCAGCACTATGTCCATACTGCTCATCTCCCACACATTAGCTCTATGTCCATACTGCTCATACTGCTTACCTCCCACACATCAGCACTATGTCCATACTGCTCATACTGCTTACCTCCCACACATCAGCACTATGTCCATACTGCTCATACTGCTTACTTCCCACACATCAGCATTATATCCATACTGCTCATACTGCTTACTTCCCACACATCAGCACTATGTCCATACTGCTCCTGCTCTCCACACAGCAGCACTATGTCCATACTGCTCATACTTTCTTCCCACACAGCAATACTATGTTCATACTGCTGATACTGCTTACTTCCCACACAACAGCACCATGTCCATACTGCTGATACTGCTTACAGTGTGTGTGTGCGTGTGCGCGCGCGCGTGGTGTGTGTGTGTGTGTGTGTGTGTGTGTGTGTGTGTGTGTGTGTGTGTGTGTGTGTGTGTGTGTATATGTGTGTGTGTGTGTGTGTGTGTGTGTGCGTGCCTGCTTCCTGCCTGTGTGTGTGTGTGTGTGTGTGTGTGTGTGTGTGTGTTGTGTGTGTGTGTGTGTGTGTGTGTGTTTGGTGTGCACGTGTGTGTGTGTGTGTGTGTGTGTGTGTGTGTGTGTGTGTGTGTGTGTGTGTGTGTGTGTGTGTGTGTGCGCGCGCACGCGTGCGTGTGCCTGAGTGTGTGTCAACATGCACTCTTGCTTGTAGATGCATGGTACTTATTGCAATACTAATCTTCTTATTGGTTACATTTACGTTTTCTTTATTAATCTTATAAATATTTGTAAACGCTTAGGGATTATTTAAGACTAAGCGCCATAAATAATAAATGTGTGCTTTCAGACTTCCTGTATGAGTCTGCATCACGTTTATGTCTAACCTGGACCTCGTTCAACAAGAAATGTAAACTTTTGATTCCAGGTTAATCGCTACAGATTGTATTTATAACGTTAACGGTGCATAGATATTCATTCTGGGTCGAGTCTGCTTGGTATGACCCACGCTTTGTGTAGTTTTTCTCTCTTCCATCTTTATCGATCCACGTTATCCATGCCCGGCAAGATACACACATTTCAGAACTGTGGGTCTGGAAATTGAGCAGACTTATCCGATTGCATCCATCATGAAAAAATCAAGTGATGTCCCATCTTCCCAGATGATCCACACACATCCGCTCCGGCAGAGGCCGACCCGGATAGCATTTATGTTGCGTCTGGCTATTTGTCAGACATGTGTCATGACACACACACACACACACACACACACACACACACACACACACACACACACACACACACGCACGCACGCACGCACA
>CM031620.1:60065548-60068048 GCA_018398815.1 Conus ventricosus | reverse complement strand
GCGAACAGTTGGTGCAAGGCGACATGTCGGAAAAGGGCGGGCACTGCGCGCCTCCGTGCCTAGGGGCACCACTATCCGCCTGGTGCGCGTGCGGTTGATCAGCCGGCACGTGGCGTCGCACTCGGGCCAAGAAGAGAAGGGCGTCACGACGCAGTCCTGTTTGCACGGCAGCGCGCAGGCTCGGAGCTGGGGGGTTTGGGCTTGGCGCTGGCACAGAGGTAGGTGTCCATGGGTTCGGACGGTCCCGCCTCTCGCAGTTGACCTGGCGGTGACGCACGCCGCTGTTTCGGGCCGCAGGAAGAGGCGCCGGGCTGGGGTGACAGTCGCTCCAGGAGGAGACAACCCACTCTACGGTCGCGTGCGCTGGCCTCTCTCTCCACCTCCCGGTGCACGTGCAGCAAGATGGAGGGGTCGGCCCACGCCCTCTTCGCGATGACCGAAACTCTCTGCTCCGCATTTTGTTCGAATTGGGTAATCCTGAATGTCGCCCGGAATTTTCAGGCCCGCAGTCTCCCTGCTGTTTTCGGATCCGGTGTTTTGGAATTCGCTGCGTCTCTTGAGGTCTTGCGTCCGGAATGTTTCGACTGGAAGTCGCCCTTTAGATTTCCGGTGCAGTATTTCGCCAGTGTCATTAAATTCGTCGCTGGGTTCGGGTTTTCCAAACCCGTTCCTTGACTGTCGTTTTCAGATCGGTTAGCTGGGAAAGGTCCAACAGTTCTTCACGTTTGGGCGGGTTCTGCAAGAGTTCTTGCTGCCAGGAACGGTCCGAATTCTGAACGACTGGTTCTACTGGGTGGTATCCTTTCCGCCATGGTGGTCAGCGTTGTTCGGAACTGCTGATGGAGGTCTCGAGTTGTCCTGAACACTCCGTTGTTGAGACTCGTCCGCTTGTCTGCGATGTCTAGGGCTGGGTGCGTTTCCATCTGATTCAGTGTTGACCTCACCAGCGCCCGGCGCTGCTTTACCTAATTTTAGTTGTAGACGAGTGTTGTCTACTACACCTCGTGTTGTAGAGAGACGTCTGCGTCCTCATGTTTTCCTAAGTCGTCTCTTTGGTCGTGTGCGTGTTGGGTGTTCAGCTCCGCATTGTATACCGAGTTGTCTGCTCTTCCTGCTCTATAGAACCGTCAGTTATCTTCTCCTGCTGGGAAAAGTCCACGACCCGTTGGTGAGAGATGTCCACTGGCCGTTGTTGGAGTTGTCTGCTCCCTGCTCTCCAGAGTTGTCCACTCCTTTTCTGCTGGAATGATCCGTTCTCTGTTGGTGAGTGTTGTCCACGTCCTGCAGTAGGAGGTGTCCACTCTCTTTTGTTGGGCATTGTCCACTCCCTGCAGCTCAGAACTGTCCGCTTCCCGTTTACCGGTGTTTCTACCTCGTGTTGTTGGGAATTGCTCTCCTCTCGTCGTCCAGAGCTGTCCGGCTCACTGTCTTGCTGAGATGAATCCACCAGGTCCTCCCTGAGCGTTGTCCACACTCCCCCTGATGCTCTGTTGTGCCTTCAAAGGCGGCGTTCTCCTCCAAGCCATTCCCTGAGGAGCTTCCCAAGGGCTGATCCGAGCCGTCCCCCAACGGGCTTGTCAGGATTGCTCCAAGGAGCTTCCCGAGGGTTCCTGAGGAGGAGAGGAGGACAGGATTGACACAGCGGCGGATGGTGGGAGGCCGTCTGAGAAAGCGACAGAGGTGACCTCCACAGTTGACCCGATCTCTCGCAATGGACCTCTCTCACCTGCTCCCCTTCCTGGCCGCACCCGCTCCTTGACATTGCCCCCACGGCCCTGCAACACAGGTAAGCCACACGTCAGCCACACGTTCACTGTGGTCAGTGACGGCTAAGCATTGGGTGACCGACAGGAATAGAACAGACTGAGTGGTAGACAAGCTTTAGATGGCGACAGGTAAACAAGTGAGTAAGAGGTAAACAACAAGCTGAGAGACAGAATGACATGTCATCAACAACTGAGCGACACGTGAGCCAAAAAGAACAACAGGTACCTGTATATTAGAATAAGGGTAGACAAACAATAGATGAGCGACAGGTAAACAAGTGACTAAGAGGTAAACAACAAGCTGAGAGACAGAGAGACATGTGATCAACAACTGAGCGACGAGCGAGTCATAAGGGAGCAACAGGTACCTGTGTATTAGAATAAATGGTAGACAAACTATAGATGAGTGACAGGTAAACAACAAGTGACAGGTAAACAACAAGTGAGTAAGAAGTAAACAACAAGCGGAGAGACAGAGTGACATGTCATCAACAACTGAGCGACAAGTGAACCCATAAGGGAGCAACAGGCAAGCTCTAGCTGAGCTACAGCTAAGATCCAGGTGAGATACCAATGACACAGCAGGTGAACCCTGGGAAAACATCTGTGCGCGACAGAAAACAGCGGAATGAGCCACGGGAGGGGAACGATATGTAAACAACAGGCGAACCAGAGATAAACAGCCGGTGAATCACGGCAAAGAACGGGTGAACCACAGGTGGAAAACATGAAGG
>CM031620.1:60038048-60050548 GCA_018398815.1 Conus ventricosus | reverse complement strand
CTTGCGTTTTGTTTTTCCTTTTCCTATCAAAGTGGATTTGTTTTTACCTACCAGGTCTTCTGACCTGGATACAGCTTCGTCTTGCTAAGTGTTCCTGTACCTGTGCTAAGTGCCTATGACCTACTGGATTTAAGTTTGTCGTGTTTTTTTTTCCGAAACACTAGGACTCGGACCACCTCTCTTCTTCATCCTTTCTTTCTTCTTCTGTTTTCACCACACTCCCTTCTGGATGTCCGCCTCTTTCTCCTTCTGTCTCTCTCTTTTTCTCCCTCTTCTCCCTCTCTTTCTCTAAGTGGTTTTCTTGATCATCTCATCTTTCTTGTCTCTTTATTCTACTCCATTATAACAGTGTTTTTCTTTGTCCTGTATCTTTCTCGTCTTCTTTTTGTCCCCCGCTATATCTTTAGGTGCTGCTCTCCCTTCTTCTCTCAGCTTTCTTCTCCTTCTTTGGCCCCTCTTCCCCTCTGGGTTCTCTCTCTGCAGTTTTTCGTTTCATTCTTCTGCTCTTCTTCGTCTTTAGATGTTCTCTCTTTCTCCTCATGTCTTTCTTCATCTCCTTCTTTTGCTCCTCTTCCTCTCTATGCGTTCCTCTCTTTCTCTTTCTGCTCTTTCTTTTTTTTTCTCCTCCTTTTGCTTTTCTTCGTCTCCCCCTTTGTTTCTTCTTCTACTCTTTTTTCCCCCCACTTTTCTCTTCTTTGTCTGTCTGCTTCTCCTTCTCTTTCTCATCCTACTCGGGTGTTTTTTTTTTTTTTTCAATTTCTTATCATCTCCTTCTCCTTCGGCTGAAGTTTCTATGTTGCTTCTTCTTCTTCTTCCCTTTTTTTTTCATTGTTTCTCATCCCTTCTTACCTTTCTGCTCCGCCTCCTTCCAAAGTGTTTTTTTCTCTTTTATCCTTCTTCCGTCTTCCCTTTCAACTGCCATGCCTTCTTCTCTTTCTCTCCTTCTTTCCTATTCCTTGCATCCCTCCTCCTCCTCCCTAACTATTCTCTTTCTCCTCCTTCCCTCTCCTCAGATGTCCTTGTCTTTCTCCTTCTTTCTGTCTTTCCTCTTCCGCGTCCTCTCTCTCCCTAAGTGTTTTTTTCTTTCCCGTTTATTTCTTCTCTTTCCCCTTCTCCCGAGATGTTCTTCCTGTTTCTCCTCCTTTTCCTCCCTTGATGGTCTTCTTCTTTTCTTCTTCTCCTTTCTTTCTCTTTCTTCCACTCCTCCTTCTCCTGCTAGAGCGTTCGTCTCTTTTTTTTTTCTTTTTCCTTTCGTTCTTCTCCTTTCACTCATTCTCCTCCAAAGGCATTCATTCTTTTCTTCTGCACTCCCAAGGGATTCATCTTTTCCATCTCCTTTTTCTTCTCCCCCCCCCCCCCCCCCTTTCCTTCGTTGTTTCTTCCTATTCATCTTGGCACTCTTTTAGGTGCTTTCTCAGTCCAAGACCTGATAAGCCCCGAACGATCACCATAAAACGGCAGTACAGCGAGTACGAAGTTGTCCCATGCTGTTCATATCGCCGACGTTATGGCCGAGAACGTGTTGGCGATTCCCTTTACCGGAAATGACGATGGTCCCTCTGGTTGTCTAGAGTTCGGATGACGTCATTAATGCAGCCAGCATTGAAATCTCCGGATCTACCAAAGAGATCAGAACCAGGGCAGGACAAGATGAAGGAGAGTTGGTGAGATGGTTGAATGGGGAATGGGGTGGGGGTGGTTACTAGAGTATAGACAGTGCGTTGAATGGTGTGAGGAGCCTGGGCGGGATCGGAAAAGGTCGTTCGTCTTACCGTGTCATAGGCTTCCTTGCAATCAAAGGGAAATAGATAGGGACCTGACGTGCGACCAACTGGGGGTGAACAAATGATGGCTTCTGTAGGGAAAGGCTATTGCTTGGCGTGTGTGTGTGTGTGTGTGTGTGTGTGTGTGTGTGTGTGTGGTGTGTGTGTGTGTGTGTGTGTGTGCATGTGTGTGTGTGCATGCGTGCGTGTGTGCGTGCGTGCGTGTGCGCGTGTGTGTGTGTTTTGTGTGTGTGTGTGTGTGTGTGTGTGTGTGTGTGTGTGTGTGGGGTGTGTGTGTGTGTGTGTGTGTGTGTGTGTGTGTGTTTCAGTACAGTGTGGAGGGCATGAATGTGTGTGTCTGCATGTGTATATACGCACGCGCGCGCGTGTGTATATCTTCACATGTGTGTGTGTGTGTGTGTGTGTGGTGTGTGTGTGTGTGTGTGTGTGTGTGTGTGTGTGTGTGTGTGTGTGTACGCACGCGCGTGTCTAATCATTTCATAAATTTGCTGGGTGCATTTTGAACAGTCTCAAACAATGGACGCAGACATGCAACAAGACGAAAAGCGGTTCAAGTACTTTAGGCAAGATTTTGCCTTCATATCTTCTCTTCTTCTTCTTCTTCGTCTTCTTCTTCTTCTTCTCTCCTCCTCCTCCTCCTCCTCCTCCTCCTCCTCCTCCTCCTCTTCTTCTTCTTCTTCCTTCTCCTCCTCTTCTTCTTCTTCCTTCTCCTCCTCTTCCTCTTCTTCTTCTTCCTCTTCTTTTCTTCTTCTTTCTTTGTTCCCTAGGAAGCCATTGGGGCACCCAGCTAATACAACAGCACTCCAGGTTTCGCTGTTTCTGCCGGCGGTGTGCCAAGACTTCAGTCTCTGGCAATGATTTCCCAGCCTGTTCTGGCATGTTGTCCGTCCATTTTTTCTTCTGTCTTCCCTTCCGTCTCCCGCGCGCTCCACAATTCTCTGGAACAGTGTTTTCTGACATGGCCAACTATCGTTAACTGACGTTCGTAGATCTTCAAGTAGCAACCACTCACAGCCTGGGGGGGGGGGGGGGGGGGGGGGGGGGGGGGGTGACGCATGTGTTGACTGGTGCTGTGCCTTGCGGTAGCATCTCGTTTTTCGTGAGTTGGTCTCTTCTTTCCAGACCCCCTGTTGGTGCTATATTTGTCATGCGTACAGGACGATGGAACGCGTTGGTGCACACAGGAGCATGAAGATGTCATTGCCCTTGCTTACAGCTTTTGAACTGGACAGTGCAAATGTTGTCTCTGTTTCCCATGAAGATGTCATTTTTGACCGAATAGTGCAAATGGTGTCTCTGTTTACCATGAAGATGTCATTGCCTTGAATACACCTTTTACCTGGATAGTGCAAATGTTGTCTCTGTTTGCCATGAAGATGTCATTTTTGACCGGATAGTGCAAATGTTGTCCCTGTTTCCCATGAAGATGTCATTGCCCTTGCTTACAGCTGTTACCTGGATAGTGCAAATGTTGTCTCTGTTTGCCATGAAGATGTCATTTTTGACCGGATAGTGAAAATGTTGTCTCTGTTTCCCATGAAGATGTCATGGCCCTTGCATACAGCTGTTACCTGGATAGTGCAAATGTTGTCTCTATTTCCCATGAAGATGTCATGGCCCTTGCATACAGCTGTTACCTGGATAGTGCAAATGTTGTCTCTGTTTCCCATGAAGATGTCATGGCCCTTGCATACAGCTGTTACCTGGATAGTGCAAATGTTGTCTCTGTTTCCCATGAAGATGTCATGGCCCTTGCTTACAGATTTTGAACTGGATAGTGCAAATGTTGTCTCTGTTTCCCATGAAGATGTCATGGCCCTTGCATACAGCTCTTACCTGGATAGTGCAAATGTTGTCTCTGTTTCCCATGAAGATGCCATGCCCCTTGCATACAGCTGTTACCTGGATAGTGCAGATGTTGTCTCTGCTTCCCATGCCAGGATTGCTGGTTTGGATTTCTCGTTGCTGTTGATGGATCCCAGATAAGTGAGCTGCCGAACAGTTGAACAGTTCCTGGTGTCTGTCCATGGATAGTTGTATTAACTGTGATGGTAACATTGTCGCTGGCCCTCAGCTTGGTCTACTGGGCGCTGATTTCCATGCCACGTGTTGATGTTTCATCCAACCTGTGAACACGTGTGGCCGGTGCCTTGTTCACTGCCTTCCAGGCTATCATTGTCATCTGCAGATCTGAGGTTTTGGATGGTACTGGATCCGGTGCTGACTCTACTCACATGACCCTGAAGGAATCAGACACAACGCCTTCCAGACATACCTACTGACAAGTGCGTGACTGAAGGAGCCCTGATGGAACTCACACTGAAGCATGGAACCACTCTCTGATAGTTCCTTGCATCTGCCAGGGAGCAATCGCGTCCCTTCACGTGTTAATGAAATGCCCTGTGCGTGCCTGCACCCTGTGTGAACACAGCGCAGGCTTTCAAGGGTGGTGCAGGATTGCTTCCCAGCTGGTTTGCTCGGCAGTCGAGGACAGTTCCTCTCTGGATCCCACCCGCACCTTCGGGTGTGTCTTTTTCTTCTACCAGTTGCTTTGGAGCTCAGTGGCGGGATGGCGTTGCCTGGTTTTTGCCCGATGATAGATATCTCCATTGCGGCCCCATAGTGTCATCTGTCAGGCTTTTGCCCGATGATAGATATCTCCATTGTGGCCCCATACTGTCATCTGCCTGGCTTTTGCCCGATGATAAATATCTCCATTGCGGCCCCATTGTGTCATCTGCCTGGCTTTTGCCCCATGATAGATATCTCCATTGTGGCCCCATACTGTCATCTGTCAGGCTTTTGCCCGATGATAGATATCTCCATTGCGGCCCCATGGTGTCATCTGTCAGGCTTTTGCCCGATGATAGATATCTCCATTGCGGCCCCATGGTGTCATCTGCCTGGCTTTTGCCCGATGATAAATATCTCCATTGCGGCCCCATTGTGTCATCTGCCTGGCTTTTGCCCGATGATAGATATCTCCATTGCGGCCCCATACTGTCATCTGTCAGGCTTTTGCCCGATGATAGATATCTCCATTGCGACCCCATGGTGTCATCTGCCAGGCTTTGTCGAGCGGCTCCTTCAAGTCTAGCGAAGCGTGGTAAAACTCCCTCTGATGGAGACGCGTTTTGCGAAGGGTGCGTACGCAGGTTAAACATCTGTTCGATGGCTCTTCTGCCTTTGCGGAAGGCAGCCTCTTCTTCAGTAGCAATAGTGTCTGCTTGCTGCTGCAGTTCCTCGGGAATGATTCTGAACATTCCTTCGCTGACATAGACTTCTGGCAGCGTTGAAGATTTCCTTTCTTGGGAATGATGACGATCAGCGACTGAGTCTATGGTGTGGGCCGTTTGTTTGCGTGTAAATGTTGTTGAAGACGACTGCTGGGATATCAGTGACAGCCTTCTCACCTTTCACCCAGTCACTGCGGCTGCCACATCTGCACGGGTATTGGAAAGTCATCCTCATTTGATGAGTCCCGTGCTGCTAGCACACTTGGCTATCCTGTATATACACCCTCCTCCCAAGTCTACACTACCATCCACCCCCCCCACCACCCCCCCCCCCCCCCCCACCCCCACCACCATCCCTCTCTCCTCAAGTCTTCTGGACCGGTTTTCAACCTCTTCTAGTGTCACAATTTTCCATGATATTGCTCGTGGTTCTTGGCTTCTTTGTCTGTCGGCCTGATCCCAAGACCTTAGCAATTTCAGTCACCACAGGTTGAACTTCTATGCCAGAGCTTCGCGGTCCTCTTGAACCAGTAGCGGTGGGACAGTTTTCTTCTCCTACGACCGCTTGAAATTTTCCAGCGATGTCAGGATCTCTTAATTTGTCAAGACTGACTTTAAGCTGGCTGTGTTTTGCACTCTCCTGATCAAATGTAATTTCAAGTTCATCGTGGTCATTATCAACGTCCGCCCCTCAACATGTCATGCTTTAAGCCAGCTGGGGTCAGACTCGTTCCGGTTCTTCACAAGAATGCAGTCTATCTGGTGGAACTACGGACCGTGTGGGCAGTGCCATGGCCACCCACAGAATGCTATGTGCTCACCTGCTAGCAAGAACCATGCTATGATCAGGTGATGGCCAATTCTAGCAGGCACAGTACCCTCTCCTTCTGGTACATTATAGTACAGATTGCTGAGTTCTTCCAGTCCCTTATAGTACAGATTCAGTTCTTCCAGTCCCCTTAAGTACAGATTACAGAAGTTCTTCCAGTCCCCTTATAGTACAGATTACAGAAGTTCTTCCAGTCCCCTTATAGTACAGATTACTGAAGTTCTTCCAGTCCCTTATAGTACAGATTACAGTTCTTCTTCCAGTCCCCTTATAGTACAGATTGCTGAAGTTCTTCCAGTCCCTTATAGTACAGATTGCTGAAGTTCTTCCAGTCTCCTTATAGTACAGATTGCTGAAGTTCTTCCAGTCTCCTTATAGTACAGATTACAGAAGTTCTTCCAGTCTCCTTATAGTACAGATTACAGTTCTTCTTCCAGTCTCCTTATAGTACAGATTGCTGAAGTTCTTCCAGTCTCCTTATAGTACAGATTACAGAAGTTCTTCCAGTCTCCTTATAGTACAGATTACAGTTCTTCTTCCAGTCTCCTTATAGTACAGATTACAGAAGTTCTTCCAGACTCCTTATAGTACAGATTACAGAAGTTCTTCCAGACTCCTTATAGTACAGATTGCTGAAGTTCTTCCAGTCTCCTTATAGTACAGATTACAGTTCTTCTTCCAGTCTCCTTATAGTACAGATTGCTGAAGTTCTTCCAGTCCCCTTATAGTACAGATTACAGTTCTTCTTCCAGTCTCCTTATAGTACAGATTGCTGAAGTTTCTTCCAGTCCCCTTATAGTACAGATTACAGTTCTTCCAGTCCCCTTATAGTACAGATTACAGTTCTTCCAGTCCCCTTATAGTACAGATTACAGTTCTTCCAGTCTCCTTATAGTACAGATTACAGTTCTTCCAGTCTCCTTATAGTACAGATTACAGAAGTTCTTCCAGTCTCCTTATAGTACAGATTACAGAAGTTCTTCCAGTCTCCTTATAGTACAGATTACAGAAGTTCTTCCAGTCTCCTTATAGTACAGATTACAGTTCTTCCAGTCTCCTTATAGTACAGATTACAGTTTCTTCCAGTCCCCTTATAGTACAGATTACTGAAGTTCTTCCAGTCTCCTTATAGTACAGATTACAGAAGTTCTTCCAGTCTCCTTATAGTACAGATTACAGTTCTTCTTCCAGTCTCCTTATAGTACAGATTACAGAAGTTCTTCTCCAGTCTCCTTATAGTACAGATTACAGTTCTTTTCCAGTCTCCTTATAGTACAGATTGCTGAAGTTCTTCCAGTCTCCTTATAGTACAGATTACTGAAGTTCTTCCAGTCTCCTTATAGTACAGATTACAGAAGTTCTTCCAGTCTCCTTATAGTACAGATTACAGAAGTTCTTCCAGTCTCCTTATAGTACAGATTACAGTTCTTCCAGTCTCCTTATAGTACAGATTGCAGTTCTTCCAGTCTCCTTATAGTACAGATTACAGTTCTTCCAGTCCCCTTATAGTACAGATTGCAGAAGTTCTTCCAGTCCCCTTATAGTACAGATTGCTGAAGTTCTTCCAGTCTCCTTATAGTACAGATTGCAGAAGTTCTTCCAGTCCCCTTATAGTACAGATTACTGAAGTTCTTCCAGTCTCCTTATAGTACAGATTACTGAAGTTCTTCCAGTCCCCTTATAGTACAGATTGCTGAAGTTCTTCCAGACTCCTTATAGTACAGATTACAGTTCTTCTTCCAGTCTCCTTATAGTACAGATTACAGTTCTTCTTCCAGTCCCCTTATAGTACAGATTACAGAAGTTCTTCCAGTCCCCTTATAGTACAGATTACTGAAGTTCTTCCAGTCTCCTTATAGTACAGATTACTGAAGTTCTTCCAGTCTCCTTATAGTACAGATTACAGAAGTTCTTCCAGTCTCCTTATAGTACAGATTACAGTTCTTCTTCCAGTCTCCTTATAGTACAGATTACAGTTCTTCTTCCAGTCTCCTTATAGTACAGATTACAGTTCTTCTTCCAGTCTCCTTATAGTACAGATTACAGTTCTTCTTCCAGTCTCCTTATAGTACAGATTACAGTTCTTCTTCCAGACTCCTTATAGTACAGATTGCTGAAGTTCTTCCAGTCTCCTTACTTCTGTGCATCAAACCTGGCATTCCAGTCATCGTGAACGATGAAAGTCTTTCCGGTCAACCTTGGTGATGACCATTTGAAGCTCAGAGTTGAATTCTTCAATCTAATCAACATCATCGTCTGATGTGGGGCATAATTATATACGCACTCTATGCTGATGTTGAACGGCGTCGCTCGCAGGCGTACCATGATCTTTCCGATCAGGTGGGATCTCTTAATGTTCTTTTCAACTTCACAACCACGCTTCAGAATATGTATGTCTTCTTCTCCACAACAGAACAGGATATTCCCTTGTATACCTCTCCATCATTCTTCCGCCTAATCTCGGGGAGGCGAGAATGGGGTATCCATCAATCTCGTGGGTCATCGTTTTGTTTTTTTCCAGTCTTCAAGCTGACTTCAGTGTCATTAGGTTCCAAGCGCTGAGGGATGTTCCTTCTACAGATACTTTGTGCTTCTCTTCTACTAGCTCACATATCTCGTCGTTTACGAACAGTAAATTATTGCTTAACAGATTCGTATGAAATACTGAACTGTTTTATTTTTCTGCTGTCGAACCGTTTGTTTGGCATATCCTTTGGTGGTTTCACTAAACATAAAAAAATCAATATGTATTCAGGTGCCCCCGAACACACACACACACACACACACACACACACACACACACACACACACACACACACACACACACATACACGCGCGCTCGCTCGCTCGCGCGGGCACACACACACACACACACACACACACCACACACACACACACACACACACACACACACACACACACACACACCAAAACCACCTCACCAGGAAACAATCTTCTCTCTTTGCCCGCATCCCCGTCCTTCCCTCCCCTGCCTCATCCCCTTCCTTTAAGAGCCCCCCCCCCCAATCCCCCCTCCCCCACCCCCAACCCCCTCAGCCTTTCGTTTCATGCCCGCTCCATCATGGCAAACCATCACACAGCTGGACACGTGGAGAACGTATTGTCGGCATTGTTATGTCAGAGAGGATTCCCCAGATACATTCCCAAGGCCTACTTCCCACACGAACCGGATGGGGCTGTACGTCATGCTCTGTTGTTGTTGTTGTTGTTGTTGTTGTTGCTGTTGTTCATCGTGTGTGCTCGGTGCTGTCTCCTTTCATGTTCAGGTTCTGTTTATCATTGTTCCATGTTCGTTTCTTTCGAAAATATATTGATAAGCTCATTTCGCGTGCGAGCACACACACACACGCGCGGGCGCGCGCACATACACACACACACACACACACACACACACACACACACACACACACACACACACACACACACACACACAACACTACGCACACACACACACACACACACACACACACACACACACACACACACACACACACACACACACACACACACACACACACACCACACACACACACACACACACCACACACACACACACACACACACACACACACACACACACACAACACACACACACACACACACACACACACACACCACAACCACAACACACACACAACACACCGCGCTTACACACACACACACACACACACACACACACACACACACACACACACACACACACACACACACACACACACAGCTGTAATTGGAGAACTCGGAAGTTTTCCAATTAGCTTGACAATAATCCATCAGATAATAAAGTTTTGGTATCATATTTTAGAATCTGAAGACAACTCGCTTATCAAAATCATATACACTAACATGTTAAACAACGAAGATCATCAAACACCTTGGTTTAAATTTGTCAAACAAATTCTAGGCCTAATGGGATTGAAGCATGTTTGGAATAACCAGCATACTTTTAATATTAACAAGTTGTGTTATATGGTCAAGAATAAACTAAAAGATGAACATGTATTATTTTGGAAAAGAAAAAAAATCAGAACCAGAATCAAAACAAACTTTATAACAATATTACTACAGATTACAGAATGGAACCATATTTAGCAAACTCTTTCATAAGCTTCAATCAAAGACAAGCATTATGTAAATTAAGGATTTCTTGTCACGATCTTAAAATAGAAAAAGGTAGGTATACTAAGACGCCAAGAGAAAGAAGACGAAGTTCATTTCTTAGATAAATGTACTAAATATAACAATATAAGGAGGCAGTTTTTAAAACACATCAAAGACAAATACAATATACAAAATGCGCTGCCATCTATCTTAATATCAAATGACGTATTTATCAGCGAGATCTCAAAATATGTGTATGCTATTTCAAAGTGTCGATAAGATAAAATGTATGACAAGGACAACTTGATATAACATGATGATAGTTGGATACAACAACAAGCATGAATATTTATATTTTTGTCATTTTGTTTCGTTTATCTTTCCTCTATTTATTTGTGTCATATAAAACCTATCACGGTTTTCAAAGGCATGAAACTATTGAATCTTGAATGACACACACACACAGACACACATATACGCACGCACGAACACACACACACGCGTGCGCCCAAACATATACACAAACCGCGCGCGCGCGCACACACACACACACACACTCACTCTCTCTCTCTCTCTCTGGCACACACACACACACACACACACACATACACACACACACGCATGTACACACGCACGCACGCATGCACCTCACGCATATAGGCAGCATGTATGCACTCGTGCATGCACGCTCAGACACGGGCGCCCGCGCGCGCGCACACACACACACACACACACAAACACGCGCGCGCGCGCGCACACACACACACACACACACACACACACACACACATGCGCGTACTCTCGAATGCACTCTCGCACGCATGCACGGATAAACGCAGGCACGCATATACGCGGGAGCACGCACGCACGCACGCACGCACATACACTCACTGATCACTCACACATTATTACATACACACACGCACAAGAGAGAGAGAGAGAGAGAGAGAGAGAGAGAGAGAGAGAGAGAGAGAGAGAGAGAGAGAGAGAGAGAGAGAGAGAGAGAGAGAGAGAGTATGTGACACATACAAAGGATAACGTTCTAACGGTCAACAGAGAGACAGAGGAGGGCAGAGACAGGCACTGATGTTCAGCACGTGGTATTGATTCAAAGCTGGTCAAAGTAGGACAAAGGCTTTGTCACCAGACTGTTCTCTGAAAGTCGGGGACAGGTCGCGCTGGTCCTTCCTGGAAACGACTGCACCCAGTTCCTCTGTACTCCCTGGCCCGTGCTGAGTTAGCGGGCAGACATCTCGTATATAATATAGAGAGAGAGAGACGACAAACTTTTGACAGTTAAGGCGAAAGCGGTTATCTCTCAAGGGGGACATGCTCCCTATACGAGATGATAGAATATACAGTAGTGTGATATATAACATAACATAAAATGAATATATGCATATGAACGTGTATATGTATGCATGTATGTATCTATAGATTTATCTATCGGTCTGTCTGTCTGTCTCTCTCTCTCTCTCTCTCTCTCTCTCTCTCTCTCTCTCTCTCTCTCTCTCTCTCTCTCTCTCTCTCTCTCTGTGTATGTGTGTGTGTGTGTGTGTGTGTGTGTGTGTGTGTGTGTGTGTGTGTGTGTGTGTGTGATAGCCATGCATTGTGTTTGCGGGGACGATGCAGCCGAGCAAAAAGCCTTCATGTACACGTTAGTAATTAAAGCATCGACTTTTTTTTCATTAATTGCTTCTGACCGCTGCCAAAGTGCCCGGGCGTAAACCACGGTGGACAATCAGGGAGTGACGATGACAAGTCCACAATGTCACTTTCAAGTCAAACTGGCCACATCTGGGGTCGATGGTATGCGCAAAATCAGCACCAGCAATATTGGTTAGTCTACGCCTGCAAGCTGCTTTAAAGTGGATGAAACTCAAGTGCACGGTGCACCAGCAATATTGGTTAGTCCGCGCCTGCAAGCTGCTTTGAAGTGGATGAAACTCAAGTGCACGGTGCTAGTCTCCCTTTTCTTGAGTTTCAAAACGAGGTGACTGAGGGCGGGAAAAAAATGGAAGGAAGTAAATTTTAAAAATAAAGGGTATTACTTCCGCCAGACGATAGAGACAAACAGGTTACAGGACAAAACGCAACGCATTTCGACCTCTTGGGTCTCCTTCAGGCAAAAACAAACCACATCTAGGACAACGAAAACCGAGAACGAGCGGTTACTTCTCTTCTCATGTTCGGCGCAAAAATGGGTGTTGGATGAAAACGAGGCCGTTGAGAAGGGGATCACGGGAGTTGAAAAATGACGACAATGATAATGGTAACAACTGCAATAATAGCGATGATAGTGAGGATGATGAAAACAAGAGGTCAAAATGCATTGTGTTTTGTCCTGTAATCTGTTTGTCTGTATCATCTAACGGAACTAATACCGTTTCTTTTTTAAAATTCCCTTTTTGAGCTTTTAGCACACTTCAAGCCAAGTCAGGGCCGAACAGATTCACAGACGAAGAATGCCTCTGAAGAGAATCGAACTCTCAATCTTTCAGCCCCAAGTCTGCGACGTTCACCACAACATCA
>CM031620.1:60015548-60018048 GCA_018398815.1 Conus ventricosus | reverse complement strand
CCAGAAGACAAACTTAAGCCAGCCATAACGCCAATATCAATAATGTTTGCAAATACCCGCAGACAGTAGCCAGGAACTGTTCAGCACGTCACCTGACTTGGACCCGTCAATGAGGAATCCACAAAACAAAGGATTTGGAACGACAAGTCCAAGCCATGGAAATGGTTGTAACAACAAGATACTGAACATCAGATAATGATACTGATCAAGTCACCAACCAACCAACGAGTGCGTCAGAACCATCAGGGAGAACATAGGATCACATGAAGACCTACTGACAACAATGAACAACAGAAAACTACGTTGGTTAGGCCATAGAACAAGACCCAAAAAAGTTCCCCGGGGATTTATTGAATGGAGGAGATGAATAGAGAGAGAGAGAGAGAGAGAGAGAGAGAGAGAGAGAGAGAAGAGAGGAGAGAGAGAGAGAGAGAGAGAGAGAGAGAGAGAAACTTGGACTGACAACAGTGCGGAATGTACAGGAACACTATGTGCACAGACCCTGACAACAGTATGGAATGTACAGGGACACTATGTGCACAGACCCTGACAACAGTATGGAATGTACAGGGACACTATGTGCACAGACCCTGACAACAGTACAGAATGTACAGGGACACTATGTGCACAGACCCTGACAACAGTATGGAATGTACAGGGACACTATGTGCACAGACCCTGACAACAGTACAGAATGTACAGGACACTATGTGCACAGACCCTGACAACAGTATGGAATGTACAGGGACACTATGTGCACAGACCCTGACAACAGTATGGAATGTACAGGAACACTATGTGTACAGACCCTGACAACAGTGCGGAATGTACAGGAACACTATGTGCACAGACCCTGACAACAGTATGGAATGTACAGGGACACTATGTGTACAGACCCTGACAACAGTGCGGAATGTACAGGGACACTATGTGCACAGACCCTGACAACAGTATGGAATGTACAGGGACACTATGTGCACAGACCCTGACAACAGTATGGAATGTACAGGGACACTATGTGCACAGACCCTGACAACAGTATGGAATGTACAGGGACACTATGTGCACAGACCCTGACAACAGTATGGAATGTACAGGAACACTATGTGTACAGACCCTGAGAACAGTGCGGAATGTACAGGAACACTATGTGCACAGACCCTGACAACAGTACAGAATGTACAGGAACACTATGTGCACAGACCCTGAGAACAGTGCGGAATGTACAGGAACACTATGTGCACAGACCCTGACAACAGTGCGGAATGTACAGGAACACTATGTGCACAGACCCTGACAACAGTACAGAATGTACAGGAACACTATGTGCACAGACCCTGACAACAGTATGGAATGTACAGGAACACTATGTGCACAGACCCTGAGAACAGTGCGGAATGTACAGGAACACTATGTGCACAGACCCTGACAACAGTACAGAATGTACAGGAACACTATGTGCACAGACCCTGACAACAGTACATAATGTACAGGAACACTATGTGCACAGACCCTGACAACAGTACATAATGTACAGGAACACTATGTGCACAGACCATGATAACAGTGCGGAATGTACCTGCAGATAAACTATGTGCAGATACCCAAACTCTGGCATAATACCGACAGAACTGGAGGAACCTGATGCACTATTCTTCAGTATGGTACCTCAGTAACTCATGGACACACCACACACACACACACCACACACACACACACACACACACACATATATATATATATATATATATATATATATATATATATATATATATATATATATATATATATACCAGTTTAAAACAAGGTTTTAAAATGAAAAAGAATGAAAAAGGAAAAAGGAAAAAGGTCTTACCTTTTTCATTTTAAAACCTTGTTTTAAACTGGTATGTCGCTCCCTGCTTGGTTGAGCACTTTCGGCATTCTGAGTGGCGTTTTGACTCTAATTTTATATATATATATATATATATATATATATATATACACATACATACATATATACACATATGTATATGTCTATGTACAAATAAGTATGAATGTATGTATGTATATACACCCTTCAGCCAGATGCTACGTGCCCGCTGGCTATGGTCAACGGATAAAACGTTCAACCTTCGTTTCCCAACACTTCCAGCGTAGAGCATACAGTGCCCACACACCATCCAGAAAGCCTTTGACAGAGCCAGCAGCATCCCACGTACCGAGGCCCTTGAATACAGGCCGCAAACTCCCAAGAACAGGGTCCTATTCATCATCCACAACCCTGCCAACCGCCCCTCTCCGTCAGTGGCAGCAACAACAGCGACCAGCCTGACATGAAAGCAACACGATGAGACAAGCATGTTGGAGCTCTCCATTGTCGGAGAAAGGAACTCAAACAGCCTACATACAACACATCCTGAGGCCTTCCGAACGTCCTCCACCACAGCCCTCCACTGACAACCCGGGAAGCCACCGATGTACCAGAAAACGCTGTGTCACCTGTAAGGAGCATGTGGTA
>CM031620.1:60005548-60010548 GCA_018398815.1 Conus ventricosus | reverse complement strand
TATATGAGTCAATCCTTCTATCTATAGATCACAGCATTATTGAACACGAAGATATTGAAGTGTTTTATAACAACTTTAGAAAAGCTATTATATCTGCAGCTGAGAAATCAATGCCAAAGTGCAAATCTTCTATAGATAAAAAATATCGAGGAAATAGTTGGTGGAATGAAGAATGTGCAGAAGCTGTATCTAATAAAAAGAAAACATACAAAACATGGCTCAAAGATAGAACTGATGAAAACTTTATTGAAATGAAACGCGCAAAAAGCCACAGTAACAGGGTTGTCGCAAAAGCAAAACGTCTCTATTTCAATCATTTTTGTCATTCAGAAATATCTTCATCTAAGGACATGCACAGAGTATGGAAAAAGGTAAAGGAATTAAAAAACAAGTATTTTCTACCTTCATATCCTGTTAAATTAGAAAAAAGTACTATTCCAACATCATCAGAGAAAGCTGAAGCATTTGTACAAGCTTTTTCAAAAAATAACTCATCAACTAGACTACATACAGACACCAAAATTTACAGAGAACTAGAGGAGAAAAAGGATACTTATTGTGATCCCACACCGGATCCAAACCATTACTTAAATGCATCTATAACATTTGAAGAATTTAAAGAAGCACTAATGTTATTCTCCTCGAATAAGACAGCTGTTGGATTAGATGGAGTTTCATATCAATTGTTATGCCACTTACCTTTGTGCTGGAAGCAATTACTTCACTCGTTTTACCAAAAATGTTGGTTAACTGGAACTCTTCCTACTTTCTGGAAGAGGATAGTTGTAATACCAGTTCCAAAACAAGGTAAACCTAGGTCTGCAATTGATAGTTATCGACCAATAGCATTAACATCTCAAGTTGGAAAGCTATTAGAAAAGATAGTTGAAAAACGCATTTTACATTATTGCGAAAAGAATAACATAATTCCCAACAATCAAGCAGGTTTCAGAAAAGGTAGAAGTACAATCGATCACCTTGTAAAACTTGCAAGTCATGTTAAAAAACAATTTGCTCGTAGAAAAAGTACACTTGCTACTTTCTTTGACATCAGAAAAGCATATGATAGTGTGTGGCATTCTCGTTTACTTTATAAGTTGAAAAATATTGGGATTAATGGCGCAATGTATCAGTTCATAAAAATATGTTAATCTTTCTTATCTTTGTACTAGGGTTGGTAAATGTTACTCTTCATTTAAAGATATTGACATTGGCATCCCTCAGGGCTCCATTATTGCACCTATTCTATTTACAATTCTCATTCACGATATTCCTAAGATACTATCTAAAAATATGCATGTAGTGCAATATGCCGATGATATTGCAATGTGGATGAATACAAACATTAAAAAACAAGGCAAATAAGAGAACCATATTATATATACAAAAACTATATCAAATTGAAATTGACAAACTAAATAAATATATGAACGAAAACGGACTAGAACTATCAGGAGAAAAAACAAAATTAATGTTATTTAACAACAGTAAAAATCCACAAGTTTTGCCTCAACTTGTGCTAGAAATAAAAACTCTTCAATATTCCAATAATGTTAAATTTTTAGGTGTTCATTTCACTCCTAAACTAAACTGGAAATTCCATATTGAATATCTTATAAACAATGCCAGACAAAGGCTATCTTTACTAAAAATAATCGGTGCACAATCGTGGGGTCAAGATACCCAAACTCTTGTACATCTTTCTATTAGTCTGGTTCGTTCAAAATTGACCTACGGACAGGAAGTATATTTTTCAGCTTCTCAAACATTACTTATGCGATTACAAAGTATAGACAGTAAAGCTATTAAAGTAGCCCTTGGTGTTCCAGTCCATTCTAATACTTTTAAAACATATAAAGAAGCTAATCTCTTGTCACTTGATGATCAACGCAAACTAGCAACAGCCAAATATGTAACCAGAAGTCTTTCTGTATCAAATTCAGTAACAAATGAAATATTTCTTGATTCCAAATCGGATTTTCCTAAAAGGGCGCAGAATATTTCTTACCTGCAGCCCATTCGAAATTATACTGATGATTTATTAGAAAATGTGACATCAATATTGCATCCATTTTAAAACCTCCAACTATGCCCACGGTTCCTCAATGGGAGCATATTTCTCCAAATTTTGATATAGATTATACTACTCAAAAAAAAGAAGACAATATTAATTTGATATCAGTAGAAGCGAAAGAACATCTGGAAAACACATATCCACATCATCTCAAAATCTACACGGATGGTTCAGTTTTAGAATCTTATACAGGGGCTGGATTTGTAATTCCCGATTTAAAAGCAAAGAAATCATTTTGTTTAGGAAAGAACTTTTCAGTTTTCACTGCTGAACTATACGCAATCCTTATGGCCTTATCTTGGATATCTGATCTTAATGTGGCAATTTACAGCATTCTAATCTGTGTTGACTCTAAATCTGTTCTTTATAGCTTACGAAATTGGGATGCAAATGTAAGGAAAGACTTAATTTTTGATATAAAATTTATGATACATTCCATTATGGCGAAAGGAACTTTTGTAGAGTTTTGCTGGATCCCATCTCACTGTGGTATCTATGGAAATGAAATAGCTGATAAATTAGCAAAAGAGGGTGCTCTTAGAAACAATCCAGATAGTGGATTGAAATTGGATAAACATGAAATCATTTCTCTATTAGAAAATTGTATGAGCAATGAAAAACTTCCTGCAAAAACGACAGTGTTATTATGCCAAAGATCATTGTCCAGTATAATTTATAAAATGCGTTTGAAGTCGTGGAAAACCAAATTTTCTAAGGATGTAGATTGCGCTTGTGGTCTCCCATTATCTATTCAACATATTATTTTCGAATGTCCAATTCTAACATCGTTATATAATATTCTAAAGATAGATATTGCTTCGTTAGGGGCTTTACAAGAAATACTTTACAGCCCCAAAATGATTGATATAGCAAAGGCTATATCGAGTTCTGTTATTATTCATTTGTTGTAATTGATTTATCAGTTTATAATTATTGTTTGGTCGTTAATAGGCAAACTTTCATATATTTGTCTCCGTGCGCGCGCGCGCACACACACACACACACACACACACACACACACACACACACGCACACGCACACGCACACGCGCGCACGCACACACACGCGCACACACACACACACACACACGGGCGCACGCATGCACGCACGCACACACACGCACACACGCGCTCACACACACACACTCATATAAGCACTTGCATACATTTTTTTTTGTTTGTTTGTTTTTTGTTTTTGTCTAATATCACCATCGTTGTGAACAGACTCTAAATTAAATCAATCAATCAAAAAAACTGGCAAAGTTCCGCTGTGCTTTATATGAAACAAGCACTTGACATAACGCCAGGTTCGCCACCAAACATTATTATTGCAGCCACGGGAAACAAGAACAGCAGAAAGGAGGATAAGTTAGGAATGGGGGTGGAGGTTGAGGGACAGAAAAACAAGAGTTATTTCTGTGGAATCAGTTGTCGGATCAATGGAGCACCTAAGTCGGTGACTTTCTTCCTTTTTTTTCTTTCCTCCTTCTAAGGCCGAAATCCACCTCTTCATTTTTTTGGTGTTTTACACTGTCCTCTTCATCTGCAAAAAAAAAAAAAGGCACCAAAAACAATTTCCAATTCTAGTTGTTTTGTCAACCAGTCTCTTACACACCATGTCTGTATGTTCTCTTACAAATGGACATAGTCTTGCTGATTTTAGTGTTTTGGCGTTTGATACAAAAAACAATAAACAAGTGGGGTAACGTTTGCTCCCATAAGAAAAACTAACACAGAGTAACTTTTATTCAAGACTGGCACAGCCTTTTAAACTTGAATAAAGTCAGAAAAATACATAGACGAACAATCTAACAGTGGGGGAAAAAACAAGCGCAGGCCAACAACTGAACTGTCTTCATAGTAATGACTTGGCAAAGATTTGGACTTAAGGAGGAGAGGGGGGGGGGGGGGGGGGGGAGTTTGAAGATGGAGAAACTGGGAAGATGAAATTAAGAAAATATATTACAGATATGAAAACCCTTCACTAGCTGCATAAGGGAACCATCGCAATCCTTTTTGAAGGCAGATATATTTGTATTGCCTGCTCCGAGGCCTTTCGTCCGCTGGGTCGGAACTCATCAGCGAGACACGGCTGGTTGTGTCTGCGCTCCCTACATTTTATACTGTTTGATACAAAGTTTGTTCATGTTCTAATGTGTGGTGTACTGGCACACTCACTCTGATAATGTGCTGCTTGTACAAAGGAAAAACAACAGACACACAGAGCAAAAGAAGGACAGAAAGGAAGGAAGGCAGAAAGAAGAGGAAGAAGGAAAGAAGACACAACCGGAAAAAAAGAAGTCGTAGCTGTGTAAAAACAAACAAAATAACAAAATGAACATACAGTTGTTATGCAAATGTGAAACAAATGTGAAAAACTAGAGTGATTTTTTTTTTCAAACACGCTGGGATTACTCTCCCTTACCCTCTTCCATCCCCTCCCCCCACCCCCTCACCTTCCCTACACAGCACAACAACTCCCTATCCCCGTTTCCCTCCCATACTTTCAGGATCGTTATAAACAATTCACCAAGACCAGAGAATTGAGTGGTTGTGGCTTGTGCAGGCTCCATTTCTACTTTTGATTTCCATGAGTGCAAACCACTGTTTTTTTCTTCCCATTCTTTCGTATTCTCAAATTTCACGTGTGTGTGTGTGTGTGTGTGTGTGTGTGTGTGTGTGTGTGTGTGTGTGTGTGTGTGTGTGTGTGTGTGAGAGAGAGAATGACGGATCAGCGGGTGGGAAGAGAAACGGCGGTAGCGAGTGAAGGGGGGGGGGGGGGGGGGGGGGGTGGGATGACGTTCATCTCTGTTAATTTTGTAATAAGCTATGCCAGATTGATCCTTGGGGGCTAAACAAATGACGGAGTTACAATTCCAGTTCACTGCACCGGCGATCAGTATCCATCACTGCATGAAAAGACGTTA
>CM031620.1:59998048-60003048 GCA_018398815.1 Conus ventricosus | reverse complement strand
GGGGGGGAGGGATTATTCTTCCTTGTTGTTATTTTTGTAATTGTTGTTGTTGCTGGGGGGGTTTTCTCTCGTTCTGACAGTTAAACAATGGCAACAGCATGATGTGGACCAAACAGACTTTTTTTTTCTTAATGTTTACCTCAGTGTAAAGATCTACAGTAACCCAGTTGACAGTAACTGAGGGAATGTTGGGTTATAATAAAGATCAGCCAGGATTTGTTGTGTGTTCGTTGAATTTACTGTAAGCGAGTATATCATAAGTGGAGTCACCTGCACTTTCTATTCCCACAACTTGGATCCTGCATCAAACTAAGGAAAACAGAGGCCAGACTTCCAAAGGTAACGGGATGGAAATGTTATACCTCTACAGAAAGCAATGTTTCAGAACGCTCTTCGTCCAGACCGAAATACAGAAGACCAGCTTCCGAGTGTAACACCACCACGTTCAGACAAAAGTGAGCAAACAAAAAAAGGAGATGGAGCGGGAGTAAGAGCGTGGATGGGTATGTAATGGAGGGAGGTAGGAGGGGAGAAATGGAAGGAAATACGGAAGGAGGGGGGCAGGAAAGTGGGATGGTGAGACACAGAGAAACCGCACGGAGAGAGAGAGAGATGAGAAGAGAGAGAGGAGAGAGAGAGAGAGAGAGAGGAGAGAGAGAGAGAGAGAGAGAGAGAGAGAGAGAGAGAGAGAGAGAGAGAGAGAGAGAGGAGAGAGAGGAGAGAGAGAGAGAGAGAGAGAGGGAGACAGTGACAGGTAGACAGACAAACAGATAGGCAGACAGGCAGGCACGCAGGAAGAGAGACATATTCAATGAATAAAGAAACACACACACAACACACAACACACACACACACACACCACACACACACACACACACACACACAAACTGGACGCATGCCTATTTGTTTGCACATAAAGTTGTGTGTGTGTGTGTGTGTGTGTATGTGTATCTGAGTGTGTCTGTTTATCATAACGTGGGTATTGCATTTGTCTGTAGGCGTCTCTCTCTCTCTCTCTCTCTCTCTCTCTCTCTCTCTCTCTCTCTCTCTCTCTCTCTCTCCATGCACAAGTTTATGTCTCACAGAATCGTGCAGGTCAGAGCAGACAGCACAGTATTGTTTCCCTTTCATTAGGAAACGCCGTTTTTTTTCGTACTTAGTGGGACACAAGGGGGGTGCAATATACTGCTCGCCGAGGCAATTGTTTTTCCGAACAAACAGAGAGTTATTTTCCCCATGTGTACAGTCAGTATTGCATCTGCGTGGCGGCAGCGCAGTGCGTTGTCAAAGAACAACGTTAACTTACCTCTTCGTCTTCGTCTTCTTCTTCTTCTTCTTCTTCTTCTTCTTTTCCCTCTTCTTCTTCTTCTTTTTCTACCTCTTCGTTTCTACTTTCTCTTATTACAACACAAAACAAGATCATCATCATCATCATCATCATCATCAGAACTATCTTCATCACCATCATCACCATCTTCTCATTCTTCATTGTTGTCGTCGTCCCTCTCTCCTCCTCTTCCTCCTCCTCTTCCTCCTCCTCGTCCTCTCGACTTCCTCGCTATTCCTTATATTCTCCACATTCTCCTTTTTCTCGTCCGCCTCTACCCACCCTGCCTTCTCCTCTTGTTTACACTTCTTCTTCTTCTTATCATCATCATCATCATCATCGTCGTCATCGTCATCGCCATCGTCATCATCATCATCATCATCATCATCGTCATCGTCATCGCCATCGTCATCATCATCATCATCATCATCATGCATCATCATCATCATCATCGTCATCGCCCTTGTCGTCGTCGTCATCATCATCATCATCATCATCATCATCATTCATCATCATCATCATCATCATCATCATCATCATCGTCATCGTCGTCGTCGTCGTCGTCGTCGTCGTGGTCGTGGTTGTGGTCGTCGTCATCATCGTCGTCGTCGTCGTCTTCATCATCAACGTCCTCCTCCTCCTCTTCATTGTCGTCTAGCCTCATTCTTCTTCTTCTCTTCTGCTTCTCCCTTCAGATAACAGCTCGGTATCTCTTTCTTCTTCGTTTTCTTCATCCACTCGTCTTTTTTTCTCTTTTATTCCTCGTCCCCCTTCCTCGCCTTCCTCATCGTCTTCCTCTTCCTCTCCTTCTCTAGTCCTTCTCTTCTTCCTCCTCCTCCTCCTTCTCCCTTTGTCTTCCTCTTCCTCGTCCTCCTTATATCTTCCATTTTCATCCGTGTTCATAGAGCAGCCTCTTTATTTTGAGAGTTTTCTGATATACATGAGTAACAAAGAACATCACTTACACATTAGTGAACACCCACACCTACCCACCTTCCATCCACCCACTTACTCACCCACCCAAACACAAAGAGAGAGAGAGGGGGGGTGAAAGGGAGGGAGAGAGGCCGAGAGAGAGAGAGAGGGCGAGAGAGAGAGAGAGAGAGAGGAGAGAGAGAGAGAGAGAGGAGAGAGAGAGAGAGAGAGAGAGAAGAGAGAGACAGACAGACAGAAACAGAAAGACAGAGAGACACAGAAAGGAGAGGAGAGAGAGAGAGAGAGGAGAGGAGAGAGAGAGAGAGAGGAGAGAGAGAGAGAGAGAGAGAGAGAGAGACAGACAGACAGACAGACAGACAGAAACAGAAAGACAAGAGAGACACAGACAGGACAGACAGACAGACAGAGACAGAGAGATTTAAACTTTGAAGAGAATGATATTCTAACAGCAGTGGGCGGCACGTCGAATCACTTTTGTTTATCTCAGGGAACCAGGCTAGTGGGTGACAAAAAATAAGCATTTCGCTCATGCAGTTTCACTCAAACTTAACGACCGTTAGGTGATCGACATATGTTACGAGAGAGACAGAGAGAGAGAGAGAGAGAGGAGAGGAGAGAGAGAGATGAGAGGAGAGAGAGAGAGAGAGAGAGAGAGAGAGAGGAGAGAGAGAGAGAGAGAGGGGAGGGAGGGAGAGAGAGAGGGAGAGTGAGAGAGAGAGGGAGAGAGAGAGAGAGAGAGAGAGAGGGAGCGAGAGGAGTGGAGGGGGCAGACAGGCAGACAGACAGACAGACAGACAGACAGACAGACAGAAAGACATTTCGAATTTCAGTTTCATTTTGGGCCAACCTTCCACGCATAGACATACACACATACAGAACAAAACTCTGTAACGACAATAAAAGAGAAGAACAACAACATCAACAACAGCAACAACAACGACAGCAACAACAAAAAAAGCGCCGACACTTACTTACCGACAGACAAGACGTCACAGCATAAAAGCTGAACCATTGGCATCCTGTGGGCTCAGGAACTGGGGAGTGACGAGGGTGCCAGCTACTCTGGCTGATGTTACACTGTGCCAGGAAAACCACAGTGAACAACAGGGGGAAAAATAGTACTAGCATGGAATTTCAAAATGTCGGCCATACAATTTACAAATAGAGAAATGTCCTCTGGTATCCTCTGTGTGTGTGTGTGTGTGTGTGTGTGTGTGTGTGTGTGTGTGTGTGTGTGTGTGTGTGTGTGTGTGTGTGTGCGTGTGTGTGCGTGTGTGTGTGCGTATACTGAGAGAGAGAGAGAGAGAGAGAGAGACACACACACACACACACACACACACACACACAGAGAAGAGAGAGAGAGAGAGAGAGAGAGAGAGAGAGAGAGAGAGAGGGGAGAGAGAGAGAGAGAGGAGAGAGAGAGAGAGAGAGAGAGAGAGAGAGAGAGAAAGGAAAAGAAACGAGAGAAAGGTAGATGGGGAGAGACAGACAGACAGACACACACACACACACACACACACACACACACACACACACACACAAAGAGGCAGCCAGCCAGCCAGCCAGCCAGCCAGAGAATAAAATCTAGATTAGATTTAGACGGACAGACGGACGGACAGAAAAGACAGACAGACGAACAGATAACAGGCACCACATAGACGGAAAGACAACAGACGGGCAGATTGTTCTTCCACATCACTGATTTTGGCAAAACAACGAATCATATGCACTATATTCTGCACATCGAACATTGTTAAAAGCTAAAGGGGGGAAGGCAAAAACTTCAACAATGGACCAAGGCCAAATAATGGCCTGTATGCTGATCATCCGGCTGAGAAAAACATCAAGCACCTGTTGTTGGGGAGTATATTCTTCATGTATGTACCCTTGGTGAAATGGACCTCAGGCACCGACAGAGGATTCTACGCCGTCTTCATAGACTTTCACCAAGGGGCGGGATAGCTCACTTGCTAGAGCGCCCCACTCAGAAACTTGGTGATCCTGGGGTTGCGGAATTGAATCTCCGCCCAGCCGTTTCGGTACAGAGGGATTTTTCCCTCGGAGCTAACGTTGGTTCTGCCTCCATTTCCAAAATAGTCCTTCGAATGAGACTATCAAGTTTCATGTGTGAACGCACGCATAACATCTTGCACACACGTAAAATCATGTCACCATCTTTCGGAAGAGAAGGCCAGTTTGGCCGTTGGTATGGATGACATGTTACATATAGCATGCACCCTGCGTGAGAAATGAAAAGAAAGAAAAAGAAGTAAGGGAATTGAGAGAACGATATTGACTGGATGACACGGAAAACGACTGAATGAAGCGCCGGTAGGCAGCTCTTCAGTCGGCACTATCCAGGTAGGCAGACGTTGTGTACACGAGACTGTAGATTGTCGGCGCCTAGACCCTTAAGGAAGGCGCTACAAAAATGCTTTGTTTTATCATTACTATTATAAAAATGTTCCACAGAGTCTGACAGTAGGCGCTATGGGCCACAACGAACACATTCAACATAAAGTAAAAAAGAAAGAATACACACACTACTACTACTACTACTACTACTACTACAAAAACTGTACTCCAACCCAATCAGAGGAGAGACCGCATGCAGAAGCTGTTGTAGAATGGGTTAATTCTTCAGTTGGGAGTTGTCAGGGGTGCCTTCCACGACCAAAACTTTTCAACATATTCTTGGAAGGCATTACGACGGATGCTCTTGAAGATCCTCTCAGCA
>CM031620.1:59983048-59985548 GCA_018398815.1 Conus ventricosus | reverse complement strand
TGCAACGGCCCAGTGGAGATTCGAACCCGCAACCCCAGGATCACCAAGATTACGAGTCCGGCGCTCAACCACTGAGCTATTCCGGCCCCCTATTTTGCTGCGATTTTCTCTTTAATAATTGTTAGCAAAGCCTTTTTTCAATGGCAGAAGGGGCTACAGCATGAAGGGAACCGGTGAGGGAGACGAGGAGAAAGGGGGGAGGGGTGGTGGTGGTAGTGACGTGAGGGGATGTTATCATTAGCTGCGCCCGACTGACTGACCCCCGAGGCTGAAAATGAGGGGTTTACAATTCCAGTTTACAGCACCGGCAATTAGTACTCAGTGCATTAAAAGACGTTACCATAGCAACGTCAAAACTGAACCAAAACGACAAAACACGTAAGTAAATTGTCATGCGGTATGAGTTTCAAAATCAGGATGTTGAACGCTCTTATTCCAGCTTTCAGAAGGAAAATCATGAGAAAGGAAAAGTATGTGTGTTGTATACAAGATTTTCCAACAACGGATGTTACTTAACAAGGGTACTTTAAAAAAAATTCTTATTTAGGAACCATCTTTTGACTTCAAATTAACAGGCAATGCTTAAACAACATCAGTGAAGGTAATTATGAGGGCGTGGCTTAACATATCACACTGTAATTATTTTACCATGGAAGCAAGAGTTACCCGACTTGTACATTGTTTACTGTTTACCCTTCCCTGCCTCGTTAAAGATTTTTTTTTTTTTCATACCTCTCAAATCGAGGCTACTGTATTTGTTACTGCTTGTCCGTGTGTTTGACCATGTTCAACAGCAAAATGGCCGCACCAGTCTTGAATACATGTGGAAGGTCAACAGCAAAATGGCCGCACCAGTCTTGAAGACACGTGGAAGGTCAACAGCAAAATGGCCGCACCAGTCTTGAATACACGTGGAAGGTCAACAGCAAAATGGCCGCACCAGTCTTGAAGACACGTGGAAGGTCAACAGCAAAGTGGCCGCACCAGTCTTGAAGACACGTGGAAGGTCAACAGCAAAATGGCCGCACCAGTCTTGAAGACACGTGGAAGGTCAACAGCAAAATGGCCGCACCAGTCTTGAATACACGTGGAAGGTCAACAGCAAAATGGCCGCACCAGTCTTGAATACACGTGGAAGGTCAACAGCAAAATGGCCGCACCAGTCTTGAATACACGTGGAAGGTCAACAGCAAAATGGCCGCACCAGTCTTGAATACACGTGGAAGGTCAACAGCAAAATGGCCGCACCAGTCTTGAATACACGTGGAAGGTCAACAGCAAAATGGCCGCACCAGTCTTGAATACACGTGGAAGGTCAACAGCAAAATGGCCGCACCAGTCTTGAATACACGTGGAAGGTCAACAGCAAAATGGCCGCACCAGTCTTGAATACACGTGGAAGGTCAACAGCAAAATGGCCGCACCAGTCTTGAATACACGTGGAAGGACAACAGCAAAATGGCCGCACCAGTCTTGAATACACGTGGAAGTTCAACAGCAAATGGCCGCACCAGTCTTGAATACACGTGGAAGGTCAACAGCAAAATGGCCGCACCAGTCTTGAATACACGTGGAAGGTCAACAGCAAATGGCCGCACCAGTCTTGAATACACGTGGAAGGTCAACAGCAAAATGGCCGCACCAGTCTTGAATACACGTGGAAGGTCAACAGCAAAATGGCCGCACCAGTCTTGAATACACGTGGAAGGTCAACAACAAAATGGCCGCACCAGTCTTGAATACACGTGGAAGGTCAACAGCAAAATGGCCGCACCAGTCTTGAATACACGTGGAAGGTCAACAGCAAAATGGCCGCACCAGTCTTGAATACACGTGGAAGGTATGTGTTTGTTAACTTCTCCTGTTGTTGCTGCGTGGATGTGTCAAGCACAGGATACGTATGCAAGCTTGGAGCATCCCTTTTTTTTTTTTTTTTTTAGGGGGGGGGGGGGGGGGTCTCATCGTCTGTTCTATTTATGTGCTCTGTGTTGTCATTTCTGCAATTTGCTGTCGTGAGCAGCATTCGTTTGGAGTTATGGGTCTGTAATCATTTCATCATGGGAGCCAGAGTTACCCTTCTTGATCGTTATTTACTGTGTACTCATCCCTGCCTGATTAAAGATTCTCTCAGATTTTAAGAAAACGAAAAGGCAGGTCAATAAAACAAATGTGGACTATCATGTATACTCTGAAAACAAAAACACATCAATATGTGAACACAATGACCTTAAATGTGACCTTTGTCTTTTTTCCCTTCTTTTTCAACGATACAAACTAAAATGATTATTAAAATCAAAGTCTGAACCCCGAATTCTGATAAGAGAAGCATTCATCTGTGCATGTACAGATACATAACCTGAATTTCATCATCAAACGGCATCAGTACAATCACAGGGAAATTCAAGAATCAAGAGGAGGGTGGGGATGGGTTTTTTTTTTTTAGGGTTGAAACGAGTAATTTTCGAATATGCTGGGGTGAATTGCACTCCGTTCCCCCCCC
>CM031620.1:59963048-59965548 GCA_018398815.1 Conus ventricosus | reverse complement strand
AGGGGGCATGGGCGCATGTACGCTGACCGAGAGACAGATACAGAGAGACGGACGGACGGATGTACGGACGAGCAGACAGACAGGCAGACAAGCCGACCGACCGACAGACACAGACAGATAAATGAAAAAGGCACAGCAACCGTCTTTGGATAAATTTGACGCACCATCGCGGGAGGCCTTAAATGAATATCTGTAGCCTGGATTAAAACCAAATGGCTTAGTATTCAAAAAAAAAAAAGAAAAAAAAAAAAAGAAAAAAAAACCAAGTTGGGTAACTCTCGCTCCCATGATGAAATAATTACAGGCCCATAACTCCAAAGGAATGCCGCTTACGACACCAACTCGCCTTTCAGAAATGACAACACAGAGCAAATAAGGAGACATTCCCCCCCCCCCCCCCCCCCCCCCCCAAAAAAAAAGGAATATTCCAAGCTTGCCTATATACCTTGCACGTGACACACATACACAGCAGCACTACAACTACTGGAGAAATAAATGAATACACTTCATTAACATTCATTCAAGACTGGCACAGCCTTTTCGATCTTGAATACAGTCAAGCAACACACACACGGGCGAAACAACACAATACAGGTACCCTTAGTTTGACTGGTATGAAAAGAAAAATAAAACACTAATAAATGTTCTGTATTTATTGATTTCTCCAGTTGTTGTTGAGTAGGTGTGTCACCTACAGGGTATATGAACAAGCTAGGAACATCCTTTTTTTTTTGGGGGGGGGGGGGAGGGGGGTCTCCTTGTTTGTTACGCGTGCTTAGTGTTTGTCATTTCTGTTAAACGACTTGGTGTCGTAAGCAGCAATCGTTTGAAGGTACATACAGGCCTGTAACTATTTCAACGTGAGAGCAAGAGTCACTCTACTTGTTTGTTGTTTACTGTCCCCTACCTCATGCAAGATTCCCTGTATTGATTCCAAGTAAAGCTGACCACTTTATTCTTCACAACCGAACGTTTGCCTGGATGGATTTCTCATGTTTATAGAGATGCTGTCATCCGCTTGCACCAGCACCGGTCCTTTGTTGTCAAGATCAAAATAATTAATCGTTGGATCAAAGGATGAATGGGTAAAACCTGCAGTGAAGAGCACAAGACGGTTCTTCTCAGTCTTTACAACACATACGACGATGACACGAGCGCGTTCGCGATTGTCGTATGGCCGTTCGGTGTTCCAAGAAATGAAAGGCAATAAAAAGAAAAGTGCATTTTCAGATCCACGGTTTAAAGCAGGAAGTAAAAGATGAACAAACAAACAAAGAAAAGAAGGAAAAGAAAGAACAGAAAAAAAGAACAGAGCAGAATCAAATAAAGAACACTGGAAAGAGAAGAAGAGTCAGGAGATTTCAACGGCTGCCAGCAGGAATTGTTGGAGGCAATCCTCTTGATGGGTTGCACCTAAGTCAGGTGTTTTATTTCATCTAGCCCGGATGGGTTTTTTTTTTTTTTACTTTAATAGAAAATGCCCTTTTACGTCAAATAACTCGGTAGACTGTTTTCTTTCACCCAGCCTGGCTGTTTAACTTTATCTAAAGCGGCTGTTTTACTTCATCTAAAGCGGCTGTTTTACTTCATCTAAAGCGCCTGTTTTACTTCATCTAAAACAGCCATTTCACTTCATCTAAAGCAATTGTTTTGCTTCATCTAAAGCAGCCATTTCACTTCACCTAAAGCGGCTGTTTTACTTCACCTAAAGCGGCGATTTTACATCATCTAAAGCGCCTGTTTTACTTCATCTAAAGCGCCTGTTTTACTTCATCTGACGCGGCTGTTTTACTTCATATAAAGCGCCTGTTTTACTTCATCTGAAGCGGCTGTTTTACTTCATCTAAAGCGCCTGTTTTACTTCATCTAAAGCGGCTGTTTTACTTCATCTAAAGCAGCTATTTCACTTCACCTAAAGCGGCTGTTTTACTTCATCTAAAGCGGCTATTTTACTTCATCTAAAGCGCCTGTTTTACTTCATCTAAAGCGCCTGTTTAAATTCACCTAAAGCGGCTGTTTTACTTCACCTAAAGCGGCTGTTTTACTTCACCTAAAGCGGCTGTTTTACTTCACCTAAAGCGGCTGTTTTACTTCATCTAAAGCGCCTGTTTTACTTCATCTAAAGCGCCATCTAAAGCGCCTGTTTTACTTCATCTAGAGCGCCTGTTTAAATTCACCTAAAGCGGCTGTTTTACTTCACCTAAAGCGGCTGTTTTACTTCATCTAAAGCGGCGGTTTTACTTCATCTAAAGCGGCTGTTTTACTTCACCTAAAGCGGCTGTTTTTACTTCACCATACCAGACTGTTTTACTTCACGTAATCCGAGTTTTTTTTCCCCCGTTATTTTTCTTACTTCATCTGATCCGACTGTGTTAGTTCCCTAGCGTGGCCGTTCAACTTTACATAGTCCTGATGTAACTTTACATAGTCCTGATGTAACTTTACATAGTCCTGATGTAACTTTACATAGTCCTGATGTTTTAGTTCAGTCATTCGACTC
>CM031620.1:59937586-59942948 GCA_018398815.1 Conus ventricosus | reverse complement strand
GAAGAGGAGAGAGGAGAGAGAGAGAGTAGAAAGGCGGAGAGAGAGGAGAGAGAGAGAGAGAGAGAGAGAGAGAGAGAGGGAGTATAAGGGAAAAGAGAAAGAAGATGAAAAGGAGAAAAGGAGAGAGGTAGAGAGAGAGAGAGGGAGGGAGAGAGAGAGAGAGAGAGAGAGAGAGAGAGAGAGAGAAACTCAAATGGTATACTGTGCATCAGTCTTGAGCCATAACAGAAAAAAAAGGAAAGGAGACGATGGATTATAACCCCAGTTAATAAGTCAGATGACAATCAAGATTGAGGTCATAACTTGAAAATCGAAAGAGAAAAAAAAAAAAGAGAGAGAAAGAAGATAACAACAAATGGATCAAGACGTCACTCTCTCTCAAGATCTCCTTGCTTATAAATCAGTTAACAGGTGTCGGGAGAATAGTCAATATCCTGACGGCTGTAAACTCGACCTATTTATCCAAGACGAGAAAGTTTCTTTCGCTAACTGAATGAAAACCATATCTAAAGACATTGTAAATCCGGGTAGGATTCGTTGCCCGGAGCAACGCAGGCAATGACGTTCTAATAGAATCCTCAACGGAAGTACAATCTAAGGTCCTCATGACTCGCTGAATAAACAATGTCTTTTTTTTTTTTTATTAGAATCACTGCATCAATTGACAGCTCCACGAAGCAGAAGTGTTTCAAATCATTTTCGAGAAGAAAAAAAAAAGCTTATACACATGAAAAAAAAAAACCTTAGTCAAAGCTGTATTGTATTTAATATGCCCTTTTCCTTCGATGTTTTTGTCAGGGTTTTTTTCCCGTTTTGTTTTGTATAACAAATGTTAGTGGGCTAGACTTACAGAAATGCTGCTGATATATCGGCTTTGCGCACTGTCCTCTTTTGGCGCATCTGTAAGCTCAAATTGTTTAAATAATTCTATTTTCTTTTTCTTTTTTTCGAGAAGTAGCAACTCTACAGCATCACACATCAATCCCATAGATTAGTTTTTCTTTGTCAAGAAGGTTTCAAATGATATTCAAGTTTCATAACTGTCACCATATCTAAGCGTACCAGGCTCTCTAGTCGCAGAAGTAATTTGATGGGGAAGGGGAAGAAAGAACTGCCATTGATATGTGAACAGGGTTGTTTCAAGAGATGCCTTGAAGGAAGACAAGAGAGTTTCACGCTCATCTCGCACCGAACTGGAGAAGTGATTACTCGTTCTTCGTTGTCATTGTCCTTAATGTTGTTCAGCTTGCCTGAAGAAGTCCCAAGAGGTCGAAACGCGTCGTGTTTTGTCTTGTAATTTTGTGTGTCCTTGTTTCCGTTTCCGCCTACAGTCCCCTGACTTTGAAACGAACTTTGCAACACTTGAGTTCAAGTGTTCAGGCTGAAGTTGATATCGAAGGTGTGCTCAACCTATAAAACACGGGTTAATCTGACAGTCAATTAAAACACTTCTTTCCTTTTTTTTTTTACAAAGTTGTCCCCTCCCTCTCACCCCGCCTGCTCTTGTTAAAAGATGAAACTTTGTCAAGTATAGTCTTCATCCTTTCTGACTAACTCTCATAACAACTTGGCAATCTGGTTTTTGCCACTCTTTTGGGCATGATTTATTTAGCAGTTTAATGTTCATATATTCTGTGGGTTTTTTTTTAGATACGTTTATGAAGTGAGTTCGTGCAACTCTCTTTAGTGTTTTGTATATTCAAAAGCTTCCAGTGAAAGTCCAGCTACCCTTACTGAGACAACTAAGAAAATGCCCCTTCATTGAAAAACCAAGACCATTTTTTTGTAAGATGTTATCCTCGGTATTAATCCCCAACTTACCTTTGTCTTATTAGAATCAGCATGTAAAGTTCACCTTTCACTGCAGTCCAACACGTCATCGAAAACAGTTTCTGCGCAAAAAGTCGGATCACTCATATGCTAAAGCAGACACATTCTTTTTTTTTACCATAACATTTGCCTTGTGCGTCCCACGTTCCACATATTTTCTGTCGCCTCATGCTCGCTGCTTTAAAAAATCCATTTGGACATGTATCCCTGCAGATCTCACAGAACACAGGCAAAGAACAACAGGGATAGAGTTTCAGCCGCTCGATCGCCCGGCTGGCATTAAAAATGTTCCAGCATGACGTCTCAGCCCCCACGCTTGCTTGTTGCTTTACGATCCACATCTTGGACACCTGCTGGCATCTGGCTTCTGTGTCCACAGTTCAGTAGCTCTGTTCACAGGCTTAAAACGTAATCTCCAGTCTTCCTCATATAAAACACAGCCAGAGAGAAAGACTTATGCACTGTGGGAGAAAAATGGCGCCACACACACACACACACACACCCACACACACACACACACACACACACACACACAGAGAGAGACAAGAGACAGAGACACACACACATGCACAGAAAGAGAGAGAGACAGAGAGACAGAGACAGAGAGACAGAGAGACGCAGAGAAATACTGATAGAAAAATAGAGACCCAGAGACAGATACCGAAGGGGAGAGAGAGAGAGAGAGAGAGAGAGAGAGAGAGAGAGAGAGAGAGAGAGAGAGAGAGAGAGAGAGAGAGAGAGAGAGAGGAGAGAGAAGAGAGAGAGAAGAGAGAGAGAGAGAGAGAGAGACGCAGAGGAAATGCTGACAGAAAGATAGAGACCCAGAGAGACCGATACTGAAGAGAGAGAGAGAGAGAGAGAGAGAGAGAGAGAGAGAGAGAGAGAGAGAGAGAGAGAGAGAGAGAGAGAGCGAGAGACAAACACTGGAACAGACAGACAGACGACAGACTTGGAAACAGAGACAGCACAGGGAGAGAGATAAAGAAAGCTATAGAGAGACAGAAACAAAGAGAGAGGGGTGGGGAGAGACAGAGAGAGGATGAAAGAAAGACAGACAGACAGACAGATTACAAATATGGCGTCCTACATAATTATAAAGAGAAAGAGAGAAAGGGACAAAGAGCGAGAGAGAAACAGACAAAATCCTACGAGAGAGAGAGAGGAGAGAGAGAGAGAGAGAGAGAGAGAGAGAGAGAGAGAGAGAGAGAGAGACAAAGAAGAGCAGCATGCATACGTTGTAGCATTGTTAGCAACAAATCAAATCCAAGCATTCACACTAGAACTTTTTTGTGACTCTGCTTCTGAAAATCACCACACGAACTCACATGACACTATAAATCCTCACGAAAGTGGTGGAAACTTTTAAGGAAGCAAAGTAAAAGAAAAAAGAAAGAAAGAAAGAAAAGACGAGAAAGAAGAAAGAAATATGGGGGAAAAAACGAAAGAAAGAAAGAAAGAAAGAAAGAGATGGGAAGGAAGAAAACAGACAGGCAGACAGACAGAAAGAAATAAACAAAGAAAGAAGGGAAAAACAGTAAGGAAAGAAGGTGGGAAGAAAGAAAAGAATGAAACAAACAAAGAAACACAGAAAGAAGGGGGAAAAGCAGTAAGGAAAGAAGGCAGGAAGAAAGAAGAAAAAAGGAAGAAAGAAAAGAAAAGAAAGAAAGAAAGAAAGAAAAGAAAGAAAGAAAGAAAGAAAGAAAGAAGAAAGAAAAAAAAACAAAGAAAGAAAGAAAGAAAGAAAGAAAAAAAAAAAGAAAGAAAAAAAGAAAAGAAAGAAAAAGAAAGAAAGAAAGAAAGAAAAAGAAAGAAAAAAACCTCCGCGAGTTTGCCCAGTCGGAACAGTGTGAGATCCATTCCCTTTCAAAGCCATTTATCAACGCGAGTTTTCGGGCCCAGTCTACTCCTACTCAGAGTGGAGAGAGCAAGAGGCGGCTCTCATCAGAAGACTCGGACCACATTGTGGACCTTCATCCACTTCATGGGGCGTCCCCTGAGAGCTGCCCAAATTTAGTTCCTCTAACATCACTTTTTTTTTTTTTGGGAGAAAGGACGTGAACTGAACGAACCACACGAGTCAGCAGATTTCCTGACAACACTGCAGGTGTCTGTATTTCTCAGGCCTGGCTGACATCGTGCTATATACTGACAGAGGGTAAGGTAAGGTAAGGTAAGGTAAGGTAAGGTAAGGTAAGGTAAGGTAAGGTAAGGTAAGGGTAAGGTAAGGTAAGGTAAGGTAAGTAAGGTAAGTAAGGTAAGGTAAGGTAAGGTAAGGTAAGGTAAGGTAAGGTAAGGTAAGGTAAGGTAAGGTAAGGTAAGGTAAGTAAGTAAGGTAAGGTAAGGTAAGGTAAGGTAAGTAAGGTAAGGTAAGGTAAGGTAAGGTAAGGTAAGGTAAGGTAAGTAAGGTAAGGTAAGGTAAGGTTGGAAAGGGAAAGGGTTTAGGTAAGGTAAGGTAAGGTAAGGAAAGGTAAGGTAAGGAAAGGGTTTTTTAGTAAGGTAGGTAAGGTGAAGGTAATAGGTTAGGTAAGGTAAGGTAAGGTTTAAGGTAAGGTAAGGTAAGGTAAGGTAAGGTAAGTAAGGTAAGGTAAGGTAAGGTAAGGAAAGGTAAGGTAGTAAGGTAAGGTAAGGTAAGGGTAGGTAAGGTAAGGTAAGGTAAGGAAAGGTAAGGTAGGTAAGGTAAGGTAGGTAGGTAAGGAAAGGTAAGGAAGGTAAGGTAAGGTAGGAAAAAGGTAAGGTAAGGTAAGGTAAGGAAAGGTAAGGTTAGGTAAGGTTAAGGTAAGGTAAGGTAAGGTAAGGTAAGGTAAGGTAAGGTAGAAGGTAGGTAAGGTAAGGTAAGGTAAGGTAAGGTAAGGTAAGGTAAGGAAAGGGTTTAAGGTAAGGTAAGGTAATGGTAAGGTAAGGTAAGGTAGGTTAAGGTTAGGTAAGGTAAGGTAAGGTAATGGTAAGGTAAGGTAAGGTAAGGTAAGGTAAGGTAAGGTAAGGTAAGGTAAGGTTAAGGTAAAGGTTGCTTATAGCCAGCCGCCCGCAAAGGGCCATATCAGGGCTGTCCCCGCGTTAAAGGGTCAACGCACAATTCACACAACTTTTTAAAAATACATCTTCTAAAATCCCCCTAAAATTTTGTTTAAAAAAAACTTTCCACTTAACATCTCAGATCCGATAAAAAACGTTGATTTCTTATAAGAATTTCCCAAAGTTTCCCAATCGGGGTGGAAACATCTCTGACAGGTTTTCATGGAATCTGCTGTAAAATGTTTGTGTCTCACTCGTGCAAGCCCCAACACTCTAAAAGACTTTGTTTCACTGTGAGTGGTACATGACATGGAATGGGACCACGGAGCTTCTTCACTCTTTAAAAGGTACGAATGAATACAATACGAATGGCGGCGAATGGTACGAATGGTAAAAATACGATATATAATGACAGGAAGCGTGAAAAATTACAGAGCACCTTGTCACAGTACTCCGAAAGGAAATTCCCCCCACAGCACCATCTAAAATTAATCTTTTTTACCAACATTGAATCATTCTT
>CM031620.1:59910086-59927586 GCA_018398815.1 Conus ventricosus | reverse complement strand
TCAACAGATGTGGAACATACTAGAAAACTAGAATATCATGAAGCAGTATAGCTGATCAAAATGGATGGAACTTACCAGAAAGTTCAGGAACCATGATGTGTTGTAGCGAATCAACGAGCTTAGAACATTTTAAAAAGTTCGAGAACCATGACGAACTATGACCAGCCGAACTGCAGTGAACATGTTAGAAACAAGATCTGGAACCTTTCTGGAGCTTCTTACACTTTCAGGATGATTCTATGACTCTGAAAAAAACTTCCAGAATCATTGCATTGTGCGCATATAGGTCATCTTAGCATAAATTATAAAACGACGCAAAGTAACGTCTTAAAAGTAAAGTTTTGTTCTCTGGAACGCGCACGGCTGCAGCAGCTTGCCGTTCCGAACAGCATTCCTTGTGAAGGATGGAGTTATCGCAGAGAACAATGTACCATTTCGCATGTCATAACTACTAACAGGACCACGGCTCAACTTCATCGCAGACGTCTGTTAGTCTCTTCTGTCGGGGGTGGGGGGGGGGGGGTGGGGGGTGGGGGGGTATCTGCGTGTTATAACTGACCAATATTCTCGCAATCCTGATGTTGAAATGGTTCGCAGGTCATCAGCTGGTCATGGCATTTCTGTAGTGAACCAGAGAATTTCCATGTTAGGATGATTTCAAAACACGGAACTTGACAAAACAGCTAACGGTCCCCCATTTTATAGTGGAAGGTTGAAGAAATACTCAGAATAGAATTTTTCGGCATGAAACACCGATGTAAATATATCCTCTGTGGCTAAAAACAGTTCTACTTCAGCGGTAACTTTCAACAAGCTGCCTATGAAAGCTCTTCGCTCTGCCCACAGTTACAGAAGAAACTGGAAACAAGAATTCTACCCGTTCTGTCGAGTGGACAGATCCACACCTCATTCCACTTACTGACCAGTCCACCCGGTGTTTCCTTGTGCTTGGCTATCAACCCACCTTCCAAGAACCCTCGTCACATTCTTTCTACTCGCCCAGCCGATAGTGAACGTGGTTCCATAGATTCTATTGCAAACGACAAGATGAAAACCATTGCAGGTGATAATAACTGTAGCAAAGATGTCAACAAATCTTAAATAAATGTTAGCGAACCGCAAAAAAAAAGAAGAAAAAAAACGAAAAAAAAACGTAGACAAACAAGTCACAAGACTAAACACGACGCGTTTCGACCTCTTGGGTCTTGTTCAGGCAAGATACAAAACAATTAGGGCAACGAAAATGAACGAGCAATCACTTTAGTGATTTTCAGTTTCGTTGTCCTAATTGTTTTGTATCTTGCCTGAAGAAGACCTAAGAGGTCGAAACGTGGCGCGTTTTGTCTTATAATTCGTTTGTCCACGGGTTTTTTTTCTTTCGGTTCGCTAACATTTATTCAAGATCTGTTTAGATCTCCGCCTGCAGTCGTCTCACTTTGCAACTAGATCTAAAGATGTCAACGTTAATACATTTGACTGTCCTTGAACTTGAAGAGACAACACAAAGTGTCCGCAAGCAGGGCTTGTTCTGTTCACTGCGGCACATGTGACAGTGTCCATGGTCAGTGTTCTGTTCACTGTGACACATGTGACAGTGTCCATGGTCAGTGTTCTGTTCACTGTGACACATGTGACAGTGTCCATGGTCAGTGTTCTGTTCTGTTCACTGTGACACATGTGAGTGTCCATGGTCAGTGTTCTGTTCTGTTCACTGTGACACATGTGACAGTGTCCATGGTCAGTGTCTGTTCACTGTGACACATGTGACAGTGTCCATGGTCAGTGTTCTGTTCTGTTCACTGTGACATATGTGACAGTGTCCATGGTCAGTGTCTGTTCACTGTGACACATGTGACAATGTCCATGGTCAGTGTTCTGTTCTGTTCACTGTGACATATGTGACAGTGTCCATGGTCAGTGTTCTGTTCACTGTGACACATGTGACAGTGTCCATGGTCAGTGTTCTGTTCTGTTCACTGTGACACATGTGACAGTGTCCATGGTCAGTGTTCTGTTCACTGTGACACATGTGACAGTGTCCATGGTCAGTGTTCTGTTCACTGTGACACATGTGACAGTGTCCATGGTCAGTGTTCTGTTCACTGTGACACATGTGACAGTGTCCATGGTCAGTGTTCTGTTCACTGTGACACATGTGACAGTGTCCATGGTCAGTGTTCTGTTCTGTTCACTGTGACACATGTGACAGTGTCAATGGTCAGTGTTCTGTTCTGTTCACTGTGACACATGTGACAGTGTCCATGGTCAGTGTTCTGTTCTGTTCACTGTGACACATGTGACAGTGTCTATGGTCAGTGTTCTGTTCACTGTGACACATGTGACAGTGTAAATGGTCATTGTTCTGTTCTGTTCACTGTGACACATGTGACAGTGTCCATGGTCAGTGTTCTGTTCTGTTCACTGTGACACATGTGACAGTGTCCATGGTCAGTGTTCTGTTCACTGCGACACATGTGACAGTGTCCATAGTCAGTGTTCTGTTCTGTTCACTGTGACACATGTGACAGTGTCCATGGTCAGTGTTCTGTTCTGTTCACTGTGACACATGTGACTGTGTCCATAGTCAGTGTTCTATTCACTGTGACACATGTGACAGTGTACATGGTCAATGCCTGTTCACTGTGACACATGTGACAGTGTCCATGGTCAGTGTTCTGTTCACTGTGACACATGTGACAGTGTCCATGGTCAGTGTTCTGTTCTGTTCACTGTGACACATGTGACAGTGTCCATGGTCAGTGTTCTGTTCTGTTCACTGTGACACATGTGGCAGTGTCCATGGTCAGTGTTCTGTTCTGTTCACTGTGACACATGTGACAGTGTCCATGGTCAGTGTTCTGTTCACTGTGACACATGTGACTGTGTCCATAGTCAGTGTTCTATTCACTGTGACACATGTGACAGTGTAAATGGTCATTGTTCTGTTGACTGTGACACATGTGACAGTGTCCATGGTCAGTGTTCTGTTCACTGTGACACATGTGACAGTGTCCATGGTCAGTGTTTTGTTCTGTTCACTGTGACACATGTGTCAGTGTCCATGGTCAGTGTTCTGTTCTGTTCACTGTGACACATGTGACAGTGTCCATGGTCAGTGTTCTGTTCTGTTCACTGTGACACATGTGACAGTGTCCATGGTCAGTGTCTGTTCACTGTGACACATGTGACAGTGTCCATGGTCAGTGTTCTGTTCTGTTCACTGTGACACATGTGACAGTGTCCATGGTCAGTGTTCTGTTCTGTTCACTGTGACACATGTGACAGTGTCCATGGTCAGTGTCTGTTCACTGTGACACATGTGACAGTGTCCATGGTCAGTGTTCTGTTCTGTTCACTGTGACACATGTGACAGTGTCCATGGTCAGTGTCTGTTCACTGTGACACATGTGACAGTGTCCATGGTCAGTGTTCTGTTCTGTTCACTGTGACACATGTGACAGTGTCCATGGTCAGTGTTCTGTTCTGTTCACTGTGACACATGTGACAATGTCCATGGTCAGTGTTCTGTTCACTGTGACACATGTGACAGTGTCCATGGGCAGTGTTCTGTTCACTGTGACACATGTGTCAGTGTCCATGGTCTGTGCCTGCAGACCAGGTGGCTGGACGCTTATTGGAAACACGTCGTTCCACCGTCTGCCTCTGGTGCCGAAGACGCAAGCGTCATCAGATGACAATGAACTTCAGTTCAGTCTGCAGCTCATCTTCCCACTCTCTCTGAGATGAAATCCTGACCGATTCCCCGAAAGATGCTTCTTCACTTGGCCTGCAACCCCTGGTCAATCCAACAAATCATCCTATTCAACCTGTTACGTTCTCAAAAACAGTCAAGACGTCTAGACGTCTACAATATTAGAATAAAATGCAAAGCATATAAACATACTCTCAATTTATCTTGAATTGAATACAAGTACTTTCTGAGATATTCCATATAGAAGAAAAACCGTGTGGGGCCGTTATGGCCGTTAGTAACGCTTATTCTGGTGAAATAAAACATCGGGCATCATCCGTGACCCATAATGAACATTCGTACAAATTTTCAGAGAGATCGGCCCAGAACATTTTGTCTGGAGCGAGTGGAACACATTTGACCACGGACAGACACACAGACAGACAGATACACAGACAGCAACTCTTCGTTCCCATTGTAAAGTACTTCCTGTTCTGTAAGAACTGGGAGTACAAAAACGTTATCAGAAAACAATCTGACAATCGCAACTTGGACTATTTTAGTTATACAACAGCTGCATTTTTTTAAACGTTTAATGGTATGTTCCCAGTGTGGTTCATTGAATGTGTAAAGATCCTGTCATTCGAAATCGTTCACAATTCAAACAGAAACAAACTCTACACAGGATTTTAAGAGAGAGAGAGAGAGAGAGAGAGAGAGAGAGAGAGAGAGAGAGAGAGAGAGAGAGAGAGAGAGGAGAGACAGAGAGAGAGAGCGAGAGAGAGAGAGAGATTTCCCTGATCACAAGATGATAAATTTGCATGCTAAAATGAGGGGACTGCCTTCCTTCAAGCCACACACACACACACACACACACACACACACACACACACACACACACACACACACACACACACACACACGAACACACACACGAACACACACACACACACACTCAAGCACGCACGTGCGCGTGATCGGTTCTTCAGAAATTGTTGATAAATCAATGTTACAATCAGACACAAGCTTATACGTGTAATTTCTAATTGGTTGTAAATATATAATATTTCTAGCTCGTTTGGGATAATCTAAGATGCCCCCCTGGGAGCATTTGTGTGGTCATTTTGATTACAATTACACAAGCGTTGCTAAAACTGAAAACTTTAATCTCTTGGTTAGTGATGTCAGATTTCATCTTGACAATTTTTATAGTAATCACCTGAAAATTTACACTGATGGCTCAGTCCTAGAAAACATTGGTAGCGGTTCTGGTTTTTTCATTCCTAGTCTAAATGTGAAAAAGAATTATCATCTTGGTAAAGGGTTTTCCATACTTACAGCAGAATTATATGCAATATTGATGGCTTTGAGCTACATTTATGATGCTCCCATGCCTTTTCATAATATTCTCATATGTGTGGATTCTAAATCTGTCTTGCAATCTCTAGAACACTGGGACGGTAAGGCTCGGAAAGATTTACTTTTTGATGTTCATCACCTCATACACTGTTTAAGGATTCATGGAATATGTATTGACTTCTGCTGGGTTCCCTCTCATAGTGGGTTGAAATGGAACGAAGCAGCAGATATACTTGCTAAAGCTGGAGCTAAACAGTGCCCTGATTGTAATTCATTATCTTCACTGAAAATATCTTCGTCAGAAAGTTTGCTAAAATTAGAAAGTTGTGTTTATAACAGAATTCGTGGAGAAAATCTGAAATAAGTGAATACTTGTCCTCGTCACATTTCCAAGACAGTAAAAAACTGAAGTTAAATGCATGGAACACAAAATATTCTTGCCATCCAGCATGTTCTTTGCACTTGTGGTAAGTCTATTTCAGTGCATCATCTATTGATGGAATGTTCTGTCTTAACTCCAATCTAACAAGAAAATTCTACTGACATCAAAGTCCAAGATATCAGTCAAATATTGTCCAGCCCTACTATCATAAATATTGCTACTATTATTGCACAATCTAAAATTGCCAAGCTGCTTTGATGCGTTTTTTGTTTTGTTTTTTCGGGGGTTTTTTTGTTGTTTTTTTGTTTTTTGAATACCATTAATTCAATGAGGGGTTTTTTTTTTATCTTGAGGTTAAGCATTATTAGATACTGATGACGTTTTAGATTATTTTTCATCTAATATCATCAATGGTGAACAGGCGTTAAATAAACCACTGAACTGAACTGAACTGAACTGAACGCACGCACGCACACAAATACTCATACAAACGCGCACACATACACCCTCTCTCTCTCTCTCTCTCTCTCTCTCTCTCTCTCTCTCTCTCTCTCTCTCTCTCTCATACACACACACACTACCTCTCTCTCTCTCTCTCTCTCTCTCTCTCTCTCTCTCTCTCTCTCTCTTTTTCTCACACACACACACACACACACACACACACACACACACACACACACACACACACACGTACGTGACGCCAGTCAAGATGATAAACAATTCTCTCTAGCCGCGCGCGCGCGCGCGTGTGTGTGTGTGTATGTGTGTGTGTGTGTGTGTGTGTGTGTGTGTGTGTGTGTGGTGTGTGTGTGTGTGTATGCGTGTGTGTGTGTGTGTGTGTGTGTGTGTGTGTGTGTGTGTGTGTGTGTGTGTGTGTGTGTGTGTGAGTATGCGTGTGTGTGTCGATCAGAATGCCGTTCCCCTCCCATATCCACACACAATGGAGGACGAGTATGAAGAGATGTGATAATTATGAATAAAAGCAGCAGTGTGCGCCTGCGCGTGCGGCTCCGTGTGCCCTTAGTCTCATTCATGCAAGCTGTTTCCCAGCTGTCAAAATGAACCGGAGCATAGAGTGAAAAGAATCGATACACACAACAGACGGAGGAGACAGAACAGTACGCCGTGTACGCACACACTCCCTCACACACACACACACACACACACACACACACACACACACACACACACACACACACACACAACGCACGCAGACGCGCACGCGCACGGGAAAACACACTTTCTAATGACATCAACATACAAACGCACACGTTCACTCACACACACACACACACACGCGCGCGCAAACACACTCATGTAGATTCACACACACTTGCATACACGCACGCATGCACACCAACTCTCTCTCTGTCTCTCTCTCTCTCTCTCTCTCTCTCTCTCTCTCTCTCTCTCTCTCTCTCTCTCTCTCTCTCTCTCTCCACACACACACACACACACACACACAAAGGCACGTTCACACATTTGTGCGCGCAGGCACTCACGCACACGCGCACAAGCAGACAAGCACACACTCACCCATGCATACACACATTCATCCACACACACAAACATATACAGAGGGGGGGGGGGGGAGAGAGAGAGAGAGAGAGAGAGAGAGAGAGAGAGGAGAGAGAGAGCGAGACAGACAGACAGACAGACAGACAGACACAGACAGACAGACAGAGAAAGGGTAACAAATCGATGGAGGCTGACAGATGATTAATATAATGAACAGAGGAAAAAATGACATCCATACAAACGAACAGACAGTTAGACGGACAAACTGACAGACAGACAGACAGACGGACAGACACAGAAAGAACGAGGCTGCCACGTTACCTGCCACCCAGCGGACGTCCTGACGCTGACCGTCACAGGCAGGTAGAGCCGATGTGAGAATCACAATCAGAAAGTGCATCATCCGTAACATAGTGCACACTCACACACACACACACAAACACTCCGTGGTTCCCTTGCTGTGGCTCCCCTTCTCCTCTCTCTCTTTCTCTCCCCTCTTCACTTTTGTCCAGTCAGCCCCTACACCACGTGACGGCTCCCGGCCAATCGTATAAGAAGTCAGCCTGCATTTCCGGCCCAGGGAAGGACGTAGTGCCTCAACAAGTTCTGCTTCTCTGCGTCGAAGCAAGGAGCCCAATACATCCGCGTGGTACGATCCTCATGCGGCAACATAGGCGTTGGTTTTTGGTAGGTTGATCTGTTCTTTTTTTTTTCTCTCCCAGTAATGACGCATTTCAAAGGCACTAACAGCATATTCTGTGCGAAGGACGTGTTCAGCAGAATTCTCTTCGACGGAAATGAGCTAAGCAGTTGAACTCTTTTGAAAGGAACTCCGAACATCACGATACTCCTCAACTGAAATGAAGCGTCCAGCACATTTATCCTGGAAGGAAGAGATGTGTCCAGGAAACTTCCCTTGGAAGGACTCAATGTATCCAGCTGACCAGTTTTCTCTGAGAATGATGTATCCACAACAATTCTTTTTCAAGAAAATGAAGTCATCCATCTATCCGGTTTCTCTTCTTCTTTTTTTTACCAGGAAGCGATGAATACGTAGCGGAAGTTGAAATATATCCATGACACGTCAAATGACATACCGTATGATCAGTTGCAGCAAACAGACATCATCAAAAACAGAAAAAAGGAAAGAACGTGACAAAATGCATTGATCATTTGTTGACATATTTGCACCCGATTTAGTGATGTGACTCAGGACTGTGTACGTCCTCTCTGACAGTGACACCTCACATGCCTCCATACGAAATAAGGCAGTTCACCATTCCTACCGTCTCTTGCGTCAAAGCTTTGGCGCACACCATGCGCACTCACAGTGACCGGAAATGACATGCCACTCGACAAAGCTTCACAAAAATACAAAAAAAAAAAAGAAGGTTAAATTGATAATTTTTTTCTGAAAAAACAAAACAAAAAACCTTTCACACCTTGTCGTATGACTCCAAGTGACCTTCTCCCCCTACGCGCACAGGAAGTGACGCGCAGAATCTAGGTCTCTCCACGCGACAGGAAATGGCGTGGCATGGAGTGTGTGGGAAGCGTGGAAGAAGTCATGGAGGTGTGGCGGCATGGTCAGCACTGTCACGGTCCACTTGCCTTCCAGCAGCAGTGTGCGTGTGTGTGTGTGTCGACCCTGTCACACAGAAAGGCGTACTGAGCATGAGAAGCTGAAGTCCCCAACCACCAAACAAACGAACACAACAAAATGCACACCAACTCCAGGGAGAACTCCAGGAGAGTTTGACAGCAGTAGGTTTTACACAGAGTTGAAGCCCCTCCCTCTCCTCCCCCCCCCCCCCCCCCCCACTCCCTCTCCTCCCCCCGCTCTCCCCCCCCCCCCCCCCCACTCCCTCTCCCCTCCCCCCCCCCCCCCCCCCCCCCCCCCACTCCTCCCCCCGCCTCCTCAGACAAGTGTTTCAGCCTTGAACCCCCTTACAAAGTAGTATAGACTTAAAACAGTTGTTTGAGAGAAGATCCTCTGCTGCCAAGCTCTGCCTTAGAGTTTACGAACCACCACAGCAAGCAAGCAAATACATCACAATAAAGAAGGAAGTCTTCTTCGCTGCCTCTGGATCCTCTTCAGACTAGACAAACAAATGAGACGAACACACACACACACACACACACACACACACACACACACACACACACACACACACACACACACACACATTCTACGCTCCAAATGCACACAACCACAAGTCAGCAAATCAACTGTATAAAATCGAAGGGAGACCACTTCATAGATACACAGAAGAATTCGAAATATCCCAGAAGAAATCTGCCCTCATTATGTATCGAAGCATCAAAACCAATCTTTGACCGCGACTCCCAGACGCTTTTTTTTTTTTTTTTTTTTTGCAAACAAATTCCAGTATGCCAGCAAGACTTCCTGCAAACAGGCTGGCAGCACCTGGTCAGAAAGAAAGCACCTCTTCAGACTTGCCAGACTCCTCCCATGAGTGAGCGACTGGTTAGAATGTGTGGGCGAGTTTGGGGTGAATAGTGGGGACGAGATGTTGATGAGTGAGCGAGGAGAATGGATGATGGTGGATTGCTGGAGAAGATGGGCTAAAGAGTGTGTGTGTTGGGGGGGGGGGGGTGCGCGGGAGGGGGGGGGGGAGAGATAATGGGCGTGTGAGATAATACGTGACAGGTGAGCGAAGCTCTATCTCCAACTTTTACAACATCCCGTTAGTCGGTAGTACAGTGAATTAGTTCGTTACGTAGTAACTTCATCGGATGGCCAGGTAGTTACTTCATTAAATAGATATCTAGTTAATGTCCTGGCAAGCATGTGAGGGACGTTCAAATTTTCACTTTCGACTAGAGATATTAGTTCTTCAACTGGAGCACACACAGACAAAAACCGGCATTGTTTTTGAATGTGTGTGTGTGTGTGTGTGTGTGTGTGTGTGTGTGTGTGTGTGTGTGCGTGTGCGCGTGTGTGTGTGTGTGTGTGTGGGTGTATGTGTGTAAATGTGTGTGTGTGTGTGTGTCTGTGTGTGTGTGTGTGTGTGTGTGTGCGTGCGTGCGTGCGTGCGTGCGTGCGTGCGTGCGTGCGTGCGTGCGTGCGGGCGTGCGCGCGCGCGCGCGCGTTTGTATGTGGAAGGAGGGGGTGGAACGGGTGGAGGGGGCGTGATGGAGAAAAGGAAACGTGGCAAGGACAGATATACACACATACACTTCAATTTATAGAGATATACTAATACACTTCAATTTATACACACACACACACACACACACACACACACACACACACACACTTACTTTAATTTATAGAGATATATTCATACACTTCAATTTATAGAGATATACTCATACACTTCAATTTATAGAGATATACACACACACACACACTTTAATTTATAGAGATATACACACACACACTTTAATTTATAGAGATATACACACACACACTTTAATTTATAGAGATATACTCATACACTTCAATTTATAGAGATATACTAATACACTTCAATTTATAGAGATATACTAATACACTTCAATTTATAGAGATATGCACACACACTTCAATTTATAGAGATATACGCACGCACTTCAATATATAGAGGTACACGCACGCACTTCAATTTATAGAGATACACGCACGCACTTCAGTTTATAGAGATACACGCACGCACTTCAATTTATAGAGATAAACGCACGCACTTCAATTTATAGAGATACACGCACGCACTTGAATTCATAGAGAGATACACGCACGCACTTCACTTCATATCCTCCCATCTCCCTCTTTGCTGGGTCCCCTTCCACCAACCCTTTTTCCTTACTCATTTTTCCGTCGTTTTATTACCCCCGTTTCATTTTTTCCTTAGCTTCCTTCCATTTTCCTTCACTCATTTTGATAGTTCTTCGATATGTTGCAGTGGTTGGCCATCAAGAAATCACCTGGAACCCAAACCAGCGATCCTCCTGGAACAAGCTGTAGTCCGCACCTGCATAGTTCGACAGTGCTCCCCTCCTGGTGGCTTTCTGCAGAGAGTGAAAGGTAATGTTGCATATAGCCCAGCCGACCGCAAAGGGCCATATCGGGGCTACTGCCGCGTTCAAGTCCACCCACAAGGTCATTCAAAAACAAAAACAAAAGAAGAAAAAAAAACTAGCGTCATTCAAACAACTCTTTAGAGAGTGGGAGGGGACAGGAACGGAGAGAGGAGGGAGAGAGAGGGGGGGGAGGGAAGAAGGGACGGAGGGGGGAGGGGGTGGAGTTGGATCCAGCATGAAGAGAATCATAACGTATTATTTTCTTAGCGCCAATCCGTTACCCCACGGGTACCGGGTCTTCTCTTTGTCCTCAGCAGCAACCTTTTAAACATTATTGCTAAAGCTCCGCCCAAACAAAACGTTGACAAACGAATCACAAGTCAAAACACGACGAGTTTCGACCTCTCAGGTCTTCTACAGGCAAGAATCGCAACACTCATGACAACGAAAATGAACGAGCAATCACATCCAGTTTTAACGTGTCTCCATCACCTTGTTGTAACCAAACAATTAAAACCTGTTGTCTCTTACCTTTGAGACCCAGCACTGTTTTCCAGATCTGTCTAATTCCAACAGCATCAAATCTGCTTTCTGAGGTAACCTTTCAGCTTTCGTCTGTAGAAGTCTAAACCAGTATCGTAAAGAAGTAACGTAGGAATTAATGTACAATGGATATCGACCCAAATCTCCGTATACCATTTTGTTTGGCGTAATTCCTGGAACACTCAGAAATCTTTTGCATGCCAGCACGTGTACTTTTAAAAAAAAAAAAGTTCTAATCTGTGTAATCCCCATATTTCGGCAGCCTACATCAAGACTGGTTGAATCTTGGTGTCAAAAACCTTGAAAAAAGTACTTTCCGTCATTGAGAGAGAGAGAGAAAGAGAGAGAGAGAGAGAGAGAGAGAGAGAGAGAGAGAGAGAGAGAGAGAGAGAGAGAGAGAGAGAGAGAATGCACACGGCATGAAGAGACCTAGACTGACAGGAACCATAATGTACCATTCCCTTGGCGTACCTCAACCGTCTGCTCTTTTGTTTAACCCTCTGTCGTGGTCTTCTGACTGGATGAGTATAGTGCTAGAAGAGGGGAAGCAAGACGACTGCTGGGCGACTGGACTGAATGCTGAAAGGTGGACTGCATGAGAAGATGGGTAGGCGAGTGCATGTGGGGAAGAGGATGGCTGTGGGGGTGGGGGTCAGTGAGTGACAGGGGAGCGAACTGTTTATCTCGCAACTTTTATAACATCCCTTAGCTGGTGGTTTGGTCAGCTAGTTGGATACTTAGTTACTCAGTCGGATGACCTGGCGGTTATTTTGCTAATTAGATGTCCAGTTAATGTCTTGCCGAGCACGTGAGGCAGTTTTGCATTGTCACTGTCAATAAGAGTGATTAGTGATCCCAATGAAGCCAAGAGTGGTATCGTTTTTGAACTGTTCTCACCAGCGCTTGTGTGTGTGTGTGTGTGTGTGTGTGTGTGTGTGTGTGTGTGTGTGTGTGTGTGTGTGTGTGTGTGCGTGCGTGCGTGTGTGTGTGTGTGTGTGTGTGTGTGTGTGTGTGTGTGTGTGTGCGTGTGTGCGTGCGAGGTGTGTGTGTGTGTGTGTGTGTGTGTGTGTGTGTGTGTGTGTGTGTGTGTGTGTGTGTGTGTGTTGTGAACAACGTCCCAGAACTCCTTTTGGTCTTTCACTGTTAATACAAGTTTATCTAGTAAAGCTTTGTTAAACTGAATTGCTTCTTCTTCCGATTTAATATATTTTTATACTCACGTCTCGCAATAGCATAGCCTATTCGTTTCTTTTTTTCAATTATAGATTCTTTTTTCTTTTCAAATTTTACAGAATGACAAAACATCTGCAACAATCATCTGGTATTTCTGTTACGAAGTTTGCATTCTAAATCAAACCATTTACTTGAATTTCCATTGTTATCAAATAATATACGTGCTTTCTGTATCAGGTCAGGATCAATACGGTCAGCTATAGGTAATTCACAGAAGTCAAACAATATCATAAAAAGTTCATGTGAGAATACAAAATAGTCTGTGACACTGCTTCCAGATTCAGATATGAATGTGTAGCCACCTTCATGGTCGCCTCTACACACACCATTCAAAAACTCAAATCTAATGCAGAACGCATGTTCCATAATAATTTCCCATAGTTGTTCAGAGTAAGGTCATTTGATTGTCGGTTCAAATCAAAAGACACATTATTGAACTGAGGGTCAAAATAATTTTTTTACAGAGTAGTCTTGAGAAATATCCACAGTTCTACTGTACAAATCATCAACTAAAGTAACATGCACGTCATTCTGTAACAGAGAATTAGTTAAACACTCTTCAAGCATACTAATTCCATTGTCGATATCAAAATGGGTGTTGAAAGGAGATCCTTCTGGGGGTATATATGTATATAGAATATACATATATACAGAATATCTTCATCCAATTTAAATAACTCTTTATCAATCAAAAAGATTCAACAATTAACAGGGTCCATATCAACACTTTAAACATACTGGAAAATGTCATTTCTTATTAAACAAACAAGCCCTCCCGACCGTCTAGCATGTTTAGTAAATTTTACAGCAGGTTTACGAAACAGTCTGTATCCAGTAAATACATTAAACCGACATTCCTCAATGAATGTCTCAACTAAACAAACAGAATCATATTCACAAACAAAAGAAGTAAAACCAGAAACAAACCTTTTTTTTGTGAACATTCACACTCCACAGCGAAAACGAAAAACGTTTTGATTTAGCACGCAGTGTGTGTTGCACGCGCTCACTCACAGTTACTGGTTTGCACGACCTCGCTCTCTGATCAGCATTGCGGCGTACAAGTGTGTCACTGACATGAGAGACAGGTGGGCGCATACACGGTGTTAGATTAACTCTGTTCCCTCGCTTGCTGTTATCATGAGCGGAAAGACGTTCAGAACATGGCCGGCCAATCTCCTATCTGGATTCATGCAAACTGCCCCCCTCACCAAGGAAATACCTTTTGCCATCTATGAGTAGGTGGTCGAAGACCATCGCGACTTTTTTCCCATCATTTCTAGCTTTTTTCAGATGGGAGGAGGGGGGGGGGATAGTTTGCGCCTTATCTCCCTCACTTGGAACAAGACTTCCCCTACAAAAATACTGGTGACCTGCAGTTTCTGTTTTTACTTTCAGAATTTGCACTTTGTGTTTGTAAAAACTGCATCATGCGATGATCGGAGAACCTGGTCTGCTATTCAAACGGTGGACCCCGCCAAATTCCATGTCAGTGCTAATATTCAATTTATCAGTAATGACATCACGTAATTTACTTTCTCAGTATTCTGTGGACTCATTTTGGTCTTTATCTATTCCATTTACTATAAGTTATTCCTTTTGGATCTGCCCTCAAGGTCGTTAGTCTTTTTTTTTTCAAGCTGTTCAACTCGAAAAAGCAGATCAGAGTTTTCCTTAAACAGATTTTATTTTCCTTTCTCAGGTTATCCACTTTATCTTTTAAACCCATCACATTACTTAACAACTCAGCATACTGCTCTCTCAGTCCTTTCACACAGCGTTCCACTTCACCAAGCTTACAGTTGGTTGCGGCGTTCTGGACTTTCATGGACTGAAGCATCTCCATGACATCAGCAAGGGCAGGCGACCGGGAAGGTGGAGAAGTAGACTGCCCGCTGACCTGGGATGTCGTGGTCCTGTCCAAGCTCCTCCGTCCACTGCTGCCCAGTCTTGACTGCCTCAGGCTGTCCTTGGGTACAGGTTTCTACTCAACGTCACCGCACTTCATCAACAAACTGCCCTAGAAACAACAGGGTGAGGAGCAGGCCAAGGGTGACACCGTCCAGTCTGCTCCGAGGTGTCAACATGGCGACTCGTGCGGCTTTCTTCACCAAGGCTCTCTGAATAAGAGGAAGACTGGCAAAAGAGAGCTGCGTGTCGCTCGAAAAGCGAGTGGGATCGCCGTCATAGTTCAGTAGAAGGCTACTGGCAAAAAAAAATGGCGATCAGGATCGACTTCTTTCTTCTTCAGCTGGCAAGAAGTAACGCGACGACACTACATGCGACCTGCACGCTCCACTGTTAGGTCACGACCCCCGAGAGAGAGAGAGAGAGAGAGAGAGAGAGAGCATGAAGGAGAGAGCATGAGGAGAACCAGACTGACAGCAACCATGGCGTATCATTCTGTCTTAGCGCCATGATCGTTACCTCACGGGTCTGCTCTTCGTCCCACAGCACAGACGTCAAAGACAGTGACGATGCAAGTCTTGTTTAACTCCCTTTCGTGGTCTCCTAGATGGGTGCATGTATGGGTGTGTTTGGGATAGAAAAGGTGAAGGGTGGGGGGGGGGGGGGGCAGAAGGTTGGTGATGGGTGGATTGCAGGAAAAGGTGGATTTGGGAGTGCGTGTCAGACAGAAGGTGGGTTCTTCAGTCAATGTTCATCTCCACCTTTTATTTCACAACATCCGTTTGTTGTTGGTTTAGTTTGTTGGCTGGATACTTACGTTACTTAATCGTATGACATGTCGAGTGAATGTCTTAGCCAGCACATGAGGAAGTTCCACATTGTCACTGTCGATCGGAGAGCTAGTGTTATTCAAATGGAGTTAAAAAAAAAAAGTGGCACCGTTTCTGAACTGTTCACCCCAGTGTGTGTGTGTGTGTGTGTGTGTGTGTGTGTGTGTGTGTGTGTGTGTGTGTGTGTGTGTGTGTGTGTGTGCATTTGTGTGTGTATGTGTGTGTGCGCACGCGCGCGCGAGTGTGTATGTGTGCGTGTGTGTGTGCGTGCGTGCGTGCATGCGTGTGTGTGTGTGTGTGTGTGTGTGTGTGTGTGCATGTGCGCGCATGCATGTGTAAGTGTGAGCTCGCACGTGTGCGTGCCGCGCGCGCGCGGTGTGTGTGTGTGTGTGTGCTTATGCGTGCGTGTGTGTGTGTGTGTGTGTGTGTGTGTGTGTGTGTGTGTGTGTGTGTGTGTGTGTGTATGCTTATGGGTGCATGTGTGTGTGTGTGTGTGCGTGTGTGTGTGTGTGTGTGTGTGTGTGTGTGTGTGTGTGTGTGTGTGTGTGTGTGTGTGTGTGTGTCTGTTACTCTGTCTGTCTGTATGTATGTCTGTCTGTCAGTCTGTCTGTCTGCCTGCCTGTGTGCATCTGTGCGTTTGTGAGTGGGAGGAGGAAGGGGCGGGGCGGAAGGGGTATGGAGGTGGGCTGAAGAACAGAGAAAGTGGATGGTGGGCACGGAGAGAGAAGAACGAAGGGTAAGCACACACCTGTAAACGTATCTTTCTGTCCCCCCCCCCTCACCCCCCCCTTCCCCCTTACCACCAGCTCCATTTCTTTTTCCTTGTTCGCTTTTCGATCTATTACCATTTCTTACTATAAAAAAAAAAAAATTCATTTTTTTAATAACTTTTTTTCGTTTTTTTTTTTAAATAACATATTTGGACACTCCCTCTACAGGGTGCGGTGGCTTGGTTATTAGCTAAACTCACCTGGAGTCAGGCCCTAATTTCACCCACCGACCTTCGTCAACAAACTGATCCCACCCTTGCTTATACTGACAGTGCTTAGGAGAGAGAGAGAGAGAGAGAGAGAGAGAGAGAGAGAGAGAGAGAGAGAGAGAGAGAGAGAGAGAGAGAGAGAGACAGACAGACAGACAGACAGACAGACAGACAGACAGAGACAAGAGAGAGACAGAAGAGAGAGAGAGAGAGAGAGAAGAGAGAGAGAGAGAGAGACAGACAGACAGACAGACAGACAGACAGGAGAGACAGAGAGAGACAGAGAGAGAGTCACAGAGAGAGACACACACACAAACAGACACACACACACACACACACACACACACACACACACACACACACACACACACACACACACACACACAGAGATTCGGAGAGAGAGAGAGAGAGATTCGGAGAGAGAGAGGAGAGAGAGAGAGAGAGAGAGAGAGAGAGAGAGAGAGAGAGAGAGAGAGATGTACGCAGCCTGAAGACAGCCAGACTGACATGAACCCGTGATGTATCAGTCCTGGGTGGCACCGCCGTTACCTCCACCGTCTGCTCTTTGTGCTCAGTGGCGACGTCAAGGGCAGAATTTTACGACGTTACTTTGTAGCTCATGTTTAGTCCATGTCTCGCAGTCTTCTGATTGGGAGAGTGTAGCGTTGGAAGGGAGGGAGGGGGGGGGGGGGGGGGTCGGAAGGTTGGTGGGTTAGCGACAGGACTGTGTGACTGTGGGTTACTTGAGAAGGTGAGTACGGGAGTGTTTGTGTGGGAAACGGGTGGAGGTATGAATTAATGAATGAAAGGAAAGCGCATTTCTTTCTCTCCATCTTTTTACAGTATCTATTAGTTGGTGATTTAGTTGGTAGGTTGGTTACTTAGTTAGTTACTTAGTTAGTTACTTAGTCGGATGGCTAGGCAGCTACTTTGTGAATTAAATGTCTAGTTTATGTTTTTGCAAGCACATAATAAAGGACTTCCAACTTTCCACTCTTGAGCAGAGAATTTAATTATTAAAATGGAGCAAAGAG
>CM031620.1:59885086-59897586 GCA_018398815.1 Conus ventricosus | reverse complement strand
GAGAAAACTAACACACACACACACACAGAAACCAACACACACACACACACACACCACACACACACACACACGCACATCCACGCACAACACACACACACACAACACAACAACACACACACACACACACACACACACACATTCACGCGCGCGCACACACACACACACACACACACACCCACACACACAAAACCACACACACACACACTCTCTCTCTCTCTCTCTCTCTCTCTCTCTCTCTCCCCACACAACACACACACGCACACACACACACATCCACGCACACACACACACACACACACACACACACACCCCACACACACACACACACATCCACGCACACGCACACGCACACGCGCACACGCGCACACACGCACACGCACACGCACACATCCACGCACACGCACACGCACGCCCCGCACGCACGCACCCACGCACACACACACACACACAAAACACACACACACACACACAAAACACACAACACAAAAACACACACACACACACACAAAACGTTCGAAAATCAATTTACAACTGTCAAGGAGTACTGAACTGCAGAGAGTCACTGACATAAACAGGACGATTCCAAAGCCTCTGTAGAAATCCACACTCTTTTCAAGGAAGCATCCAAACTAGTCTTTGACAGCGATTCCGTGACGCTTCCTGGCCAACAAATTCCAATAACTTCCAGGCAGACACCATGCAAAAGGGCTGGCACCACAACAGAAAAATAGCAAAGGTCTCGTCTTACGGTTCCATCTCACCCGATGGTTGTCGGAAGTGATCGGGTGGGTGTGTAGGTGAGTGTAAAGTCGGGTGATGTGTAGTGAGTGAAATGATTGATGCGTGAGTGAGTGGGTTGGATGGGGGGGGTGAATTGATTCATGGCATGGGTGAGTGGGTTGGATATGAGTGAACTGATAAGTGCATGAGTGGTGAGGGTTGGATGTGGGTGAATTGATTGCGGTGAGTGAGTGGGTTGGATGTGGTGAATTGACTGTTGTGAGTGAGTGGGTTGGATTTTGAGTGAATTGATTGGTACATGAGTGTGTGGCTTGGATGTGGGGAATTGATTGGTACATGAGTGGGTTGGATTTGGGTGAATTGATTGGTACGTGAGTGAGTGGGTTGGATGTGGGGTGAATTGATTGGTGGGATGAGTTGAGTGGCTTGGATATGGAGAATTGATTGGTGCATGCGTGAGTGGGTTGGATGTGGGTGAATTGATTGGTGCTGGGTGAGTGGGTTTGGGTGTGGTGTGAATGATTGGTGCATGGAGTGAGTGGGGTGGATGTGGGTGAATTGATTGGTGCAGGGGTGAGTGGGTTGGATGTGGGTGAATTGATTAGTGCATGAGTGAGTGGGTTGGATATGAGTGAACTGATTGGTCTGAGTGAGTGGGTTGGATGTGGGTGAACTGATTGGTCTGAGTGAGTGGGTTGGATGTGGGTGAGTTGATTGGTGTGAGTGAGTGGGTTGGATGTGGGTGAATTGATTGGTGCATGGGTAAGTGGCTTGGATGTGGGAGAATTGATTGGTGCATGAGTGAGTGGGTTGGATGTGAGTGAATTGATTGGTACATGAGTGAGTGGGTTGGATGTGGGTGAATTGATTGGTGTGAGTGAGTGGGTTGGATGTGGAGAATTGATTGGTGCATGAGTGAGTGGGTTGGATGTGGGTGAATTGATTGGTGCATGAGTGAGTGGGTTGGATGTGGGTGAATTGATTGGTACATAAGCGAATGGGTTGGATGTGAGTGAATTGATTGGTGCATGAGTGAGTGGCTTGGATGTGGGTGAATTGATTGGTGCATGAGTGAGTGGGTTGGATGTGGGTGAATTGATTGGTACATGAGTGAGTGGCTTGGATGTGGGTGAGTTGGTTGGTACATGAGTGATTGGGTTGGATGTGGGTGAATTGATTGGTACACGAGTGAGTGGGTTGGATGTGGGTGAATTGATTGGTACATGAGCGAATGGGTTGGATGTGTGTGAATTGATTGGTGCATGAGTGAGTGGGTTGGATTGTGGGTGAATTGAATGGTACATGAGTGAGTGGTTGGATGTGGGGGAATTGATTGGTGCATGAGTGAGTGGGTTGGATGTGAGTGAATTGATTGGTGCATGAGTGAGTGGCTTGGATGTGGGTGATTTGATTAGTGCGTGAGTGAGTGGGCTGGATGTTGGTTAATTGATTAGTGCGTGAGTGAGGGGTTGGATGTGGGCGAGTTGATTAGTGCATGAGTGAGAAGGTTGGATGTAGGTGAATTGATCAATGCATGAGTGAGTGGGTTGGATGTGGGTGAATTAAATAGTGTATGAATGAGTGGCTTGGATGTGAGAGAATTGATCAATGCATGAGTGAGTGGGTTGGATGTGGGTGAATTGATTGGTGCATGAGTGAGTGGGTTGGATGTGGGTGAATTGATTGGTGCATGAATGAGTGGCTTGGATGTGGGTGAATTAGTTGGTGCATGAGTGAATGGGTTGGATGTGGTGAATTAGTTGGTGCATGAGTGAATGGGTTGGATGTGGGTGAGTTGATTGGTGCATGAGTGAGTGGGTCGGATGTGGGTGAGTTGATTGGTGCATGAGTGAGTGGGTTGGATGTGGGTGAGTTGATTGGTGCATGAGTGAGTGGGTTGGATGTGGGTGAATTAGTTGGTGCAGAGTGAGTGGGTTGGATGTGGGTGAATTAGTTGGTGCATGAAGTGAATGGGTTGGATGTGGGTGAGTTGATTGGTGCATGAGCGAATGGGTTGGATGTGGGTGAAGTAATTGGTGAATGCGTGAATGGGTTTTGGGTGTGGGTGAGTTGATTGGTGCATGAGTGAATGGGTTGGATGTGGGTGAGTTGATTGGTGCATGAGTGAGTGGGTTGGATGTGGGTGAATTAGTTGGTGATGAGTGAAGTGGGTTGGATGTGGGTGAATTAATTGGTGCATGAGTGAGTGGGTTGGATGTGGGTGAGTTGTTTGAGAAGGTGGATATATGAGGCGTGTGACAAAGTGGGTTATGAACGAGTGAGTTAGTGTGGTGATCTGTGTGTGCATGTGATGTGTGTGTGTGTGTGTGTGTTGTTGGAAGTGTGTGATATGTGTGGTGCTAAGATGTTTTGTAGTGTGTGTGTGAGTGTGTGTGTATAGTCAGTACAACCGTGGTTGAATCTGTTAAATTGGTTTGCGTGTGTGTGTGGTGTGTGTGTTGTGTTGTGTATAGTGTGTTCTGCTATGTTGTGTGTGTGTGTGTGTGTGTGTGTGTGTGTGTGTGTGTGGGGTGTTTGTGTGTGTGTGTGTGTGTGTGTGGAGGAGAGAGAGAGAGAAGACAGACAGACAGACAGACAGACAGACAGACAGACAGACAGACAAAGAGAGACAGGCAGGCAGACAGAAAGACAGACAGACAGACAGACAGACAGAGACAGAGAAGTGAAGTGAGCCAGAGAGTCAGAAACCATGAAGTTTTATGATCCCCCAGCTCCGTGGCCGTTAGCTCACAGTACAGGTCTGGTCTCTTCCCCCACTTCCCCCCCCTCCCCCCCCCCTCCCCCCCCCCCCCCCCCCCCCCCCCCCCCCCCCCCCCCCCCCCCCCCCCCCCCCCACAACACACACACACACACACACACAGCAGCAGTGTCAAAGACAGGTACTCCGCAAGTTATGTGCAGTTTACGTTGCCACACCTCCCCGCCGCTGTAACACAATAAGTATTGTAGAGAGCACTCCGAGGAGAGATAGGGCACTGCGCTCCCTACCCTCCTCCTTCTATCTCCTTCCTGCCATCCTAAGCAATCCCTACCCCCCCCCCCCCCCCTCTCTCTCTCTCTCTCTCTCTCTCTCTCTCTCTCTCTCTCTCTGCAGTAATTTCAGGCTAATTCTCTTGGTGTCAACAAGGAATGAGAATACACTTTGGAATTTAGCCATGTATATTTACGAAGCAAATAACAGAATTCGGACAGTAATGGCTTAATGTACTCTGCTTTTTGTAACATATCTACAATTTTTTCATGATTTCATTGTGTTATGTATTAGGAATGTTGTATGATGTAAGTATGAATGCCCTTCAGCATGGGGCTATGCCTGAAACTGAATAAACATTCGCATTTGCATTCGCATTCTCTCTGTGAAGTGGGGAGTGTCATCACTGCAGCTTGGAACACAGGAAAAAACGGAGGTCTGGTCCTCGTCTTCAGCAGCAACGGTAAGCCGATCACTAAGTAAGACAACAGTCCATAATTATCCACCCGATATGATAAAGAGTGCGTCAATATCTAAGTCACAGCCAGCCCGGCACGGGATGGCATGGTATGGCTCACCTGCCGCTTGGCGTTTACACGGCAATAACTGTAAATAAAGCAACTGTAGGCCTGACCCCATCGTCTGTAAAAGGGGCACTGGAATCTTCCATTCACGATCCTTATATTGTTCTGCCTGGCCTTTAATGATACATGGCCTGGTTCAAGTTTTTCTTCGGGGGTGGCCGGAATAGCTCAGTGGTTAGAGCGCCGGTACCTGTCGTATATAATACTGTCGCTCATAAAATCGTTTCGCAGCGACAGTATTTCCCGGGAAATACTGCATTTTATGGACAGCTACAATATTCTATGGGACATTTTTCGTGAAAAGTTGTCGCGCGACATTTTTTTCCAGCAATTATTGTCGCTGCAACAATATTTCACGTGAAATGCTATCGCTGCGATACATTCCACGGCGACAGTATTATATACGACACCGGCCTCGTAATCTTGGGGTTGCGTTTTCGAATCTCCGCCGGCCGTTTCGCGGTTACAGGGAGGATTTTGCCCTCGGAGTTAACATTGGTTCTGACTCCATTTCTCATACAGTCCTTCGATGAGACTATAAACCGAGGTTCCGTGTGTGAACGCACGCATAACATCTTGCACACACGTCAAATCCCATCACCAACTTTCGGAAGAGAAGGCCAGTTTGGCCCGTTGGTATGGATGACACGTTACACATAGCATGCACCTTCCCCGGAGATGGAGTATGGCTGCCTTAATGGCGGGATGAAAAAAAAAGGTAGATAGGATTGATCCTTGCCTGTCTATACAGAGTGTCCGCAGGAGTATCAGCCTGCGTACAAAAAAAAAAGAAGTTTTTCTTCATCTTTCTAGCGCACTGACTTTTCTGTTCTGAGCTCTGCTCATCGGCAAACTCCCTTCCAATGTGTGCCGACTGTCCAAATGTTTCTTGTCCAGGACTCTAGCTTCTTCTGAAGAGTCTCATCATCTGCCCAGACATTGAATAAGGGCTGTTGTTGTTTCTTCCTCTGTCACACACAGTGTTAACATAGTCGTAGTGATTTCAGTTTATTGGTGGGAATGAAAAGCAAAGCAATGTTTGAGAATGGAGAAACGCGTGCTGGATAATCTCACACCGTGACGCCACTTCATCAATGGAAACCAAAAAAGAAAAAAAGAAGAAAAAAATGACAGAGAGAGAGAGAGAGAGAGAGACAGACAGACAGACAGACAGACAGACAGACAGACGACAGAGAAAGAGAGGCACACACACACACACACACACACACAACACACACACACACACACACAACACACACACTCACACGCACGCACGTACGCACGCACGCACGCACACACGCACTCACTCACACACACACACACACACACACACACACACAACACACACACAACACACACACACACACACACACACACACACACCATGCGCATACATCAAGGTAACAGATCAAACGTACCGAATCGCAGACAGAGCAGAAAAATGGAGAGGGACCGCTACGAGACAAGACGTGAGATATCAGGCTCCAACCCCCCCCCCCCCCCCCCACCCCCACCCCCCCCCCCACCCCCCCACCCCCCGGGGGAAACCCGCCACTTTTCACGGAACCTCAAACCAACTTTGAAGCAATTCCGGACGTTTCGGGCCAAAAAATTTTCCAGCCAGCAAACGGGACTTCCTGCACGAAAAACCTCGGGCACCACAAGGAAAAAAGGGAAAAGGTTCTTCTCCTCTACTTTGTTTTTTTTTCTCTCACTAGGACCCCCCCCACCCACCCCCCCCCTCACGAGAGGTTGGGGGTGGACGGGGGGTGAAGGGATGTGGCGAATGCCTGAGTGCGGGGGGTTGGATGACGGTCATTTTCGTGAGAGTGTTGGGTTTTGAAAGAGTGATCGTGCTGAGGATGAGTGAATGATGAGTGGTGAGTGAGTGATGTGTGAGTGTGCAAAATTTGATGAGCAAAAGAGTGGGGGCAAAAGAGGGGTGAGTGAGCAAGTGAGGGGTGGTGGGGGGTGTGTGAGCGAGTGTGAGAGTGAGCGAATGAGGAGCGAGTGAGTGAGTCAGTGACGAGGAGGGGCGAGTGGTGATGGTGGAGGGGTGAGTGAGCGAGCGAAAGAGTGGGTGAGTGAGCCCTGAGTAGTGAGTAAATGATGTTTGAGTGTGTGAGCGAGTGTGAGGTGAGAAAATGGTGAGCGAGTGAGTGAGCATGAGGTGATGGGCGAGTGAGTGATGAGTGAGTGAGTGGCGAGGTGAGTGGCGAAGAGTGAAGTAGTGGTGGGATGAGCGAGTTTAGAGTGAGCGAATGTTTTAGTGAGTGAGGAGGATTGGTGAGTGGTGAGGAGTCCTATTTCTAGCTTTCACAAAAAACGTTAATGGGGTTTCTATATTAATTTTTTGGTGGTTTTTTGCGGGCAAAGACCGAGCAGTTATTTTGGTAACCCAGTGAATTTGTTCCCCAGTAAACGGGTTTAAATTTTTAAATTTAACAAGAAAATAGTAGCTCAAATAATACGTCGTCATTTTTGTACTTTTCACAATCTGTGTGTGTGTGGTGGTGCGGGGCGTGCGTGCGTGCGGCGTGCGTGCGTCGGTTGCTGCGTGCGTTGTGTTTTTGGTGTGAGGTGTGTGTATGTGTGTGAGTGTAAGTGTGTGTGTGTGGGGGTGTGAAATTTGTGTTGTGAGCGCGCTCACGTGATGACGTGTGTGTACGTGCATGCGTGGTTGTGTTTTTGTCGTGGTGCGTGCGTACGTGTGAGTGAGTGCTGCGTGTGTAGCGGCCGTCGTGCGTGGTGTGTGTGTAGGGGTGTGCATGTGTATGTGGCGTGTGTGCGTGCGTGTGCGTGCGTGCGGTGTGGGCGTGGTGCGCGTGCGTGCGTGCGTGTGTGTGTGTGTTGTTGTTGCGTGGTGGTGTGGGGGGTTGTGTTGTGTTGGTGTGTGTGTGTGTGGTGTGTGTGTGTGTGTGTGTTGTGTGTGTGTGTGTGTGGGTCTGTGTGTTTGTTGACGGGAGAGAAGGAAGCAGGAAAAGAGGGAAGGTGGGAGAGCGCTGCAGAAGCTTTTAGGGGGAGGAGACGGGGTGAGGGAGGGAGGGGGGGGGGGGGGGACGTTCATGCCATCAGCCGTCCCCCAAGGGCATCATCATCCTATGGAGGCGACCGACCAGCGAAACTCCCGCCCAAAAAGTCCACGTTGTATATAGATCGTCTACTGGGAGCACAGGAGGAAGGGGGGGTGGGGGGGGGCCCTTCGGGAGGGGGGGGGGGGGGGGGGGGGGGGGGGGGGGGGTGGGTTTTTTTTTTTTTTTTTTTTTTTTTTTTCCCTCCCCCTCCCCCCCTTCCTTCCGCCCCTCCCCACCCAAAATCCTAAGGTCCTACCGACCACCAAACGAAAGACAAAAAGACAAGACGGACCCGACGCAGAAAAACAAAAAAACCCCAAAACAGAGAAAGGAGAAAGGCGGAAAAAAAAAAAAGGGGAGAGAGAGAGAGAAAAGGGAGAGAAAAAGGGGGAGGAGAAAGAAGAAGAGAGAGAGAAAACAAAAAAAAGGAGAAGAGAGAAGACAGAGACAGAAGGAGAAGGGGAAAAGAGAGATAGACAGAGAGAGACAGAGAGGGAGAGAGAGAGAAGAGAAGAGAGGAGAAAGGGAGGGGGAGGGGAGTGGGGGGGGGGCGGGTCGTCGGTGCATGGCACAAGGCGTCCCCACAGGAGGGGAAGAGAGAGAGGGGGGAGGAGGGGATTGTTGAGTTTGAGTTGTTTGATTGTTGAGGTTTGAATGCTTTACCCCCCGGTAAAGTTTTACCCCCAAAGCAGCTTCTCTGCCCTTGTCTGCATAATTTTTCGCCAATCTTTCTCGACAATTTTAACATGCCAGATAATCTAATTCTAAAATGATAAGCAAACGCTCTAAAGCACAAATGAGAGGGGGGGATGGAAAACCCCAAAAAGGAAACTTACAAGCAAAAACAAACAAAAAAACTACAGGAAGGGAGGTCAGGGGAGGGGGGGGAAGAGAGAATGGTAGGTGGGGGGGGAGAAAAGGGTGGTAGCGAGTGGGAGTGGGGATGAGCGATTTTTAAGGGTGGGTTTTTATTTTTGAGACGATTTACCCAATATGGTTCAAAGAGCGCAAATGGAGCTAATATTGTAATCGAAAATTTAAACTACGAGACATAAAATTTTTAGCAAATGTTCCCTTAAAAGTTTTAAATTTTCATTTTTTGTAGATTCGGTGGAAGTGATTTCCCAGACATATGGTCCGAGTAAGTGGTTTTTTTTATAGATCAATGGGGGGTGGGAAAAAGGAAATTTTCGTCGAGCCCAAAAAGCTTTTTTCATCTTGAAAAAAGGGCTTGATATAACATGGATAGTATTGTAAAGATGTAAACAAAAATGATCCTTGTAAATTCAATTTGCCTATTCGGGAAAAGTTCATCGTTTTTTTTTTTTCGTCTGTTTTTTGGTACAGCGGGAGGGATAGCTTTGGCAGCTAGGAGAGATTCACCCTTTTTTTGGGGACTCACTCTGCGTCCCAACTGTTGGGGAAATTTTAAAACGTGACATTAGTGTGCATTGAAGAAAATTTAAACATTACGTTGCGTAGCGTTTAATTGAGAACGGGAAAAAGGGGTTTTGAGCTACCTTGATCGTTTTTTAGAAAAGAGATTGCCCTTTCAAATTTTTTATCTATCTTTTTCCTAAAACACGATGCTACTACCTGTCGATAGAAGTGCCATTCAAAGAAAATTTTAGGCAAAGAGGAGTCAAGGTGTTTTTTGGCGGGTAGCTTAATCATGTTTGGTTTTTGGCTGGGTGTATGACCATTTAGTTTGAATGAAACCAAGGGTTTAACTCGTTCAGACTTTCCTGGAGGAATTTTTATTGTCTGTGGGTCACTACCATTCGTTTGGGGCGACGATTTTATCAGAAATAAATCGTCGTGCCTTTTTCATTGAAAAGGACAATGGTAAAACTTGATGAGAGCGAATGTAGGGGGCCTAGTACAGACCCCGTGGGACTCCATTCTGACAAAATTGAAGTGGGGGTTTTCCAATTAAGGCCACTCTGGTCCCATCGTTTTTCAAATATGATTGGAAAAATGGAAATTTCGGGGGATGGTTAAGTAGAAGATGTTTTTTAGAAAATGGAATGATCAACAGATCAAAAAGCCTTTTTGAAGCAAGAAGACAACCCCGTCATTTGTATTGGGTTTTATTTGAAGCCAGAGTCACACATTTGTGATAATGCTGTGTGGCAGGGAAAGATTAGATCGGAATCCGATTGGAGGGGTGAAATGTTTGTTTTTTCGAATGGAACTTTGAGTGTTTTTGGGGTTTGGAAGAATCGATAGTAAGGAATTTGGTCTGAAATTATTTTGGGTCCGACAAAAACATTTTTTTGGAAGGGGATTTTCTTTTCGTTTTTTAAGCCTGAGGGAAAACTTTTTTTCAATGGAAAATTTTTTGTATTAAAGATCAACAATTTCATTTTAAAAATTTTTTTCAACCCCATTTTTTATTCTTTAATTCCACAACATTCATTCACAAAAAAATTTTAATTTTAAAAACAATTTTTTTTCAAAAAATTAAAAAAATCCTTTATTTTTTCCAACTTAATTAAACATTATAATCAAAAATTTATTTTAAATTTTCCTTTTTTCAAAAATTTTAATTTTTCCCTTTCTAAATTTTTAAAACCCTCCAATTCCTTATTTCATCCACATTTATTAATATCCCTTTCATTTTTTACTTTTTAAACAAAATTTTCCCCCCTCTTTTATTCTAAAACAAAATTTCCCAATTACTATACCATTTTTTCAAATTTATTAACCATTTTTCCAAAAACTAAATTTTTTTTAAACCCTTTTTAAAGTGGTGAGAATTTTTTCCAAAACCCCCACACCAAAAAAAAGGAAAAAAAAAAACAAAACCCTTTCAAAACTTTTTAAAAACTTATTTATTTTACCTTTTTTTTCCCTTAAAACCACTCCAAAACACATCCAATAAAATTCCATAAAACACATACATTTTTTTATTTTAAAAAATAACCATTTTTTTAATTCCTTTTTTTTCCCCTTATCATAATATAATTTCCAACCCTTTTTTTAAAACAAATTAACCCCTACTAAAATTTAATTTTACCCACCCCCAACCTCATTTTACAAGTGTCATCCCCCTTCTATGTGGAAATGGGGTTCATAAAATGTCGATATTAATCTATTTGGGGTTTTTTTTTTCAATCCGATAATTCGCGTATTTTTCAAGATCGGGTTCTGCCGGTAAGTTGGCCCTTTTTGATAAAAGATACGGCAAAGGCCCCGTATGTTGGGGTTATCCTGTCGACGTTCATGTTTTATTCAAATCTAAAAAGGTTATTGTTTTGCGAGAGCTAACCTTTTTCACTTATGCCCAAAAACTTGTATGGATGGGGTGATGTTTTTGAGTGATGAGATTTCTGGACCTTATTAAATAAATGTAACATGAGATGTCCAAATTGAAGTCCTGGGACAGTGGGATTTAAGAAGGCATGGGGAGTAAGGGAAAGAGGCCCAAATCGGAGGAAGACAGTTTTCCAAAAAAAACAGAGAATTATAGGTTAAAAACAACAACAACAACAACACAACAACCCAATACAGGGGAAAAAGTAACGTTTGGGATAACGCCCAATAAGACAAGCGCACACAAAGAATTTAAAAGGTTTAATATCATGCCTAAAACAATAACAGGGTGTTCTTTAGAAAATTTAATTAGGTCGTAAAACAACAAAAAAAAAAAAGAAAAATGGTTTTTAAGCACAAAGTCGAACAAAAAAAAGAAGAAAAAAAAGTATCGGCTTAAAGCAATGAATGACGATAAAACACACACACACCAAAAAAAAAAAAAAAAAAAAAAAAAATTTACAGCGGTGAAATAAAAAGGGGATGCGATGAGTGCTATGAGCACAAACCACTTTTGAGAGGGTTTAAAGAGTGAGATGAAGAAAAGGCAAACAAAGAAACCAAAAAGCCCCCAAAAAAAAAAACCAATTAAACAAGCAAACAAAAAACAACAACAAAACCAAAAAAAAAAAGAGAAAAAAAAAGGGGTTTTTTTTTTTATTTCTTGTTCACGAAAAAAGAAAATATCCTGGTCCCAATGTCAGGAGGTGGGCCCCAAAATTCTTCTCTCCCCAAACGAGAGATCGGGAAAGGTGCACAAAAAACACAACGATGTTCTGAGCCAAAAGAAGCGAAATAAGTGAGTGTTCACACATCCTTTGTGTCCATGAGTAAAAATATGATATACTTGTTTGGAAAAAACAACAACAAAAAAGAGAGAGAGAGAGAGAAGAGAGGGGGAGAGAGAGAGGAGAGGGAGAGGAGAGAGGGGAGAGAGAGAGGAGAAGAGGAGAGAGGAGAGAGAGATGCGCCAAATTTTTGGAAAAAAAATTGTTTTGGAAAAAACAAAACAAAGAGAGAGGGGAGAGGGAAGAGAGAGGAGAGAGAGGGGAAGAGAGAGAGGAGAGAGAGAGAGAGAGGGAGAGATGACAAAAACCCAAAAAGTACCATCCCCCAGCGCTGTTGCCGTTAGTGGTTGGTCTGGGGCACCCGCCGCAGCTGCGTCCCGAGTCCAAAGACACACAGTTTCCCGGTAGTTACGCTCACCTTACTTCGTCCACTCCTCCGAGGTGATGTAGTATTGTGAAAAAACGACTTGCACTTAAATCCTCCCCTTGGCTCTCATTCCGCCGCCCCCCCCCCCACCAACCCCCCCCCCCCCCCCCCCCCCCCCCCCCCCCCCCCCCCTTCCCCCAGCTCCCCCCCCCCCCCCCCCAGCCTTTTCCCAGTCTTTCCCCCCACCCTTTTTTCTCCTTTTTTTCCTTCCTTCTTTTCTTTCCCCTTTTTTTTTCCTTCTTCTCCTTTCCCTTTTCTCTTCTCCTTCTTCTCCTTTCTTTTTAAATTTCCCCTTCCCCCGAAAAATTTTTACCTTTAATTAAAAAAAAAAAGCTTGAAAACGAACAAACTGTTCTGTAAGCAAGTTTGAAAAGTGAAACCAGGAAAAAAAAAAAAAAAAAAAAAAGGGAGGGGGAAAATGTGTCATGTGTACCCTGAGTGTTTGGGAGTGGTAACCTTTACCCCAAACGTCTTGCAGACAGAAAAGGGTGAAGTCCTTTCCCCCGGAAAGGTGTAGTATTAGGTGGTTGGACAAAGTTCAGACAAAGTGGCTTGCAGAAGAAGGGAAAGAAGTCATTT
>CM031620.1:59872586-59875086 GCA_018398815.1 Conus ventricosus | reverse complement strand
GTTAGTGAGTTTCCTCCCTATTGGAGATTATAAGCTTGCTGAAGGCTCATTTTGAGAAGCATTTATTATATTTTTCCCATCACCCCCTTGAGCACATACTGTTAGTAAGGCAGTATTAACTACCACTTGAGATTGAATGCTTATCTCCCCCTAAATTTTTTCAGTCTAAGACATAGAGCAAGCTTTGTTTATAATTCAAATTTCTTGCAGTCTTGCAACACCAAGCTACTCTGTAAGTTGCTGGATGGTGTCAGTACTTATCCTTGGAATATATTAGTTTTTTGTTATATATATATATATATATATTATTATATATATATATTATAACGACTGAAGAATTGTTAACTTGCACTTGTTTTCCCCCCCTACTTATTGTTCAGCATTCTATTGTTTGGTCAATCAGTGGGAGATTGCATCTCTTAGGAGATCAAGGTTTTTTCTGTTACAATTCTAGCCATCACAATGCTTGAGTTATTGGGAAAAGCAGAGCGACCACTCAGACTGTTCCATATCTTTTGATCTCCCTTGATCCTTGAATGGATCCTCAAGCATAGGTCAAGATTGTCCCTAAAATTTTATACGTTTGAATAATGCTTTTAGTTTTTCAGCAACTTTTTTCCTCTCCACACCTTTGTTTTGTTCCATTTTACTACCCTTAACTGGTGCTTTGTGGGTGCTGTTGGATTTTTTTTGAACCTTTGGGGGTTTAGAATACCACAGAATTATGGACTGTGGTGTGTCTCTATTTGAACCAAGAGCACAGACACAATCAGCCGTGTCTCCCTGATGAGTCCGATCAGCGGACGAAAGGCCTAGGAGAGGCAATACAAATAAATGTGCCTTCGAGAGGGATTACGTGGTTCCCTCAAAGGGAGCTAGTGAAGGGCTTCTCATAGTTTTTAATATATCCTCCCATTTTCTTCATCTTCAATTAATTTTTTTTTTAAGTTGAAATCTTTTCCAAGTCATTTCTATTAACGACTGAAGAATTGTTAACCTGCACTTTTTTCCCACTAATTAATTGTTCAGCATTCTATTATTTGGTCAATCAATGGGATATTGCATCTTTAGGAGATCCAGTAAAGGTTGTTTCTGTACAATTCTTAGCCACTACAATGCTTGAGTTATTGAACAGCAGAGCTGACCACTCAGACTGTTCCATATCTTTTGATCTCCCTTGCATCCTTTAATGGATCCTCAAGCATAGGGTCAAAGATTGTCCCCTACATTTTATACTGTTTTGTATAATGCTTTTAGTTTTTCAGCAACTTTTTTGCTCTTCCACACCTTTTTTTTTGTTCCATTTTACTACCCCTTTAAATGGCTGCTTTGTGGGTGCTGTTTGGGTTCTTTTTGAACCCCTTGGTGGTGAGAATACCACAGAATTATGGAAAGTGGTGTGTCTCTATTTGGGCACCAAGAGCACAGGGCACACTCAGCCGTGTCTCTGAGATCCGTCAGCGGACGAAAGGGCCCAGGAGCAGGCAATACAAATAAATGTGCCTTCGAGAGGGATTACGATGGTTCCCCCAGGCAGCCAGTGAAGGGTTCTCATATTTATAATATATTCCTCCCATTTTCTTCATCTTCAATTTAATTTTTTTTTAAAGTTAAAATCTTTGCCAAGTATTATAACGACTGAAGTATTGTTAACCTGCACTTGTTTTCCCCACTACTTAATTGTTCAGCATTCTTTAAATAGAGGGGCTGACTCAGACTGTTCCATATCTTTTTATCTCCCTTGCATCCTTGAATGGATCCTCAAGCATAGGCTCAAGATTTGTCCCCATTTTTCAGTCTAAGACAATTTAAAAGCAATACAAATAAATGTGCTTTCAGGAGGGATTACGATGTTCCCTCAGGCAGCTAGTGAAGGGTTTCTCAAATTTATAATATTTTCCACTTGAATTTTTTTTTGTGTGTGTGTTTTTTAAAGTTCAAATCTTTGCCCAAATCATTACTATAACGACTGAAGAATTGTTAACTGCATTGTTTTCCCCCACTACTTAATTGTTCAGCATTCTTATATATAAAATATATCTATGTTTGGTCAGTTGGGGGGGAAAATTGCATTCTTAAGAGATCCAAGTAAAGGTTGTTCTGTACAATTCTTAGCCACTCACAATGTTGGGTTATTGAACAGCAGAGCTGACCACTCAGACTGTTCTATTTTTGACCCCCCTTGCATCCTTGAATGGATCCTCAAGCATAGGCTCAAGATTGTTTCCCCTTTCATTTTATTTCTGTTTGAATAATGCTTTTAGTTTTTCAGCAACTTTTTTCTTCTCCACACCTTTGTTTTGTTCCATTTACTACCTTCGCTGGTTGCTTTGGGGGTGCTGTTGGATTCTTTTTTGAACCCTTGGCAGTGAGAACACCACAGATTGTGGACTGTGGTGTGTCTCTATTTGACACCAAGAGCACAGATACAATCAGCCGTGTTCCCTGATGGTTTTCCCATCCAGCGGACGAAAACCTAGGAGCAGGCAATACAAATAAA
>CM031620.1:59857586-59860086 GCA_018398815.1 Conus ventricosus | reverse complement strand
CTGACCCATCACCTCAAGCGTCAAGACATTCTGTCTGACCCATCACCTCAAGCTTCAAGACATCCAGTCTGACCCATCACCTCAAGCTTCAAGACATTCAGTCTGACCCATCACCTCAAGCGTCAAGACATCCAGTCTGACCCATCACCTCAAGCTTCAAGACATCCAGTCTGACCCATCACCTCAAGCTTCAAGACATCCAATCTGACCCATCACCTCAAGCTTCAAGACATCCAGTCTGACCCATCACCTCAAGCTTCAAGACATCCAGTCCGACCCATCACCTCACGCTCAAAGACATCCAGTCTGACCCATCACCTCAAGCTTCAAGACATCCAGTCTGACCCATCCACACTGCTGTGTGATACGTCCTCTGGTGTTACACGCCCAGTTTTGCCAAACTCATGCCCAGCGTTTGATCCAATCCATGGACTCTCACATGCAGGTGTACACCTCACACAACAAGCCACCAGCCAACGCTTCGTATGGCATGGCATGAAGCGTGACATTGGCATATGGTGTAAGGAATGCCATGCTTGTCTGGCCTCCAAGATTCATCAGCACACACGGGCGCCGTTGGCGGAGCGCCCGCTTCCAACTGCCAGGCTCCCATCTACATTGAACCTTGTCGGACCTTTGCCAGCCAGTCAAGGTATGACCGACCAGTTCATCACCATTGACCGCTTCACCAGGAGGCCAGAAGCCATCCCTTTTCCTGGCACCCATACCTCTACCTGTGCCGCAGCTCTTGTTCTTCACTGGATTGCCAGATCTGGTGTTCCTGAAGACATTACCTCCGACGGGGAAGGCAATTCACTCTGGGCAGAGTGGGCAACAAACTCTTGGGATTTGAAGTTGACACAACCCACAGCCTGCCATCCACAGGAAAGGGGGATGGTTGAACGCTTCCACCATGAACTTGACGGCAGCACTCAAAGCACACACCACCATCCCTAACTGGTCTGCAGAGCTCCCTCTGTTGGGGATACGTTCGTTCTTCTTGGCGGGTGGACCGTGGGTGTTCTTCTGCCGACCTTGTCTGCGGCTCAGCTCTTCCCCTACCTGTTGGATTTCTTCAGCCGCTAGATGCACTCCCCGTGGAACCAGACGTGATATTCCTCAAACATATCCAACACACCATGCGCACTGCGCTGCCACCAGCCCCAACACTCCATGGAGAACAGTCTGTATCTCCAACACTCCATGGAGAACAGTCTGTATCTCCAACACACCATGGAGAACAGTCTGTATCTCCAACACTCCATGGAGAATAGTCTGTATCTCCAGCACACCATGGAGAACAGTCTGTATCTCCAGCACACCATGAAGAACAGTCTGTATCTCCAACACTCCATGGAGCAGTCTGTAATCTCCAGCACACCATGGAGAACAGTCTGTATCTCCAACACTCCATGGAGAACAGTCTGTATCTCCAACACTCCATGAAGAACAGTCTGTATCTCCAACACTCCATGGAGAACAGTCTGTATCTCCAACACTCCATGGAGAACAGTCTGTATCTCCAACACTCCATGGAGAACAGTCTGTATCTCCAACACTCCATGGTAAACAGTCTGTATCTCCACACTCCATGGAGAACAGTCTGTATCTCCAGCACACCATGGAGAACAGTCTGTATCTCCAACACTCCATGGAGAACAGTCTGTATCTCCAGCACACCATGAGAACAGTCTGTATCTCCAGCCCAACACCCTACGCACTGTGCTGCCACCCGCCCCAACACTCCATGGAGAACAGTTTGTATCTCCAACACTCCATGGAGAACAGTCTGTATCTCCAACACTCCATGGAGAACAGTCTGTCTACCTGTCTTTTTAACCTGGCCTCTACCGGCTTCGTCTACGTCCGAGATGATGCTCATCGCCACTCGCTGCAACGACCCTATGACGGCCCTATGACAACCCTATGACGGCCCTATGACGACCCTATGACGGCCCTATGACGACCCTATGACGGCCCTATGACGACCCTATGACGGCCCTATGACGACCCTATGACGGCCTATGACGACCCTATGACGGCCCTATGACGACCCTTATGACGGCCCTATGACGGCCCTGACCGCGTCAGTGACTCCAATGACATGTTCATGTCGATTATTTTCTCTGAGACACATAACAACTCAGAAACCAAACCCAAGTCTGTGTCTGTTTATAGAGTTACATAGATAGATAGATGGAGAGAGAGAGAGAGAGAGAGAGAGAGGAAGAGAGAGAGAGAGAGAGAGAGAGAGAGAGAGGAGAGAGAGAGAGAGAGAGAGAGAGAGAGAGAGAGAGAGAGGGGGGTGGCAGATACACACCTGTACAGATTTATTATCAGTCAGCCAAAAGACATCAAACATGATCTATGGGAATACTAGGTACACCCTCGGTTTATTGATTAACGCGGTTACGCAGGCAACAGAATATCGGTTACAATTTCTTAAAGATGCAAATCAATAGTAGACCTAAATGAATGTATAATATTTCAATGAAAGGGA
>CM031620.1:59842586-59852586 GCA_018398815.1 Conus ventricosus | reverse complement strand
TTGATGTCATAATGTAAACAAAGGAACGAGAAACAGCGAATGTTAGATACAATGAAAAGGTGCATGATTGATGTCAAAATGTAAACAAAGGAACGAGACACAGTGAATGTTAGATACAATGAAAATGTACAACATGATTGATGTCATAATGTAAACAAAGGAAACAGTAAAAACTCGCCAAAATAAAGCGATCAAGTGTACACAGAACTGAAACACATCAAGTACTAGCATAAAGACGTAAAACACAGTAAACACTACCATAAACAGTAGAAAAGGCGATTACTGCCATAAAGAAGGAAAACAGGGAGTAATATAAGAGGCCGAACAAAGCGTACATCAGCAACGGCGACGTAGTGCATAACGAGTGAAACGAATACACAAGAGCATGGAGTACAAGTATTAACTACAGAATCATAAAACTACACACACACACACACACACACACACACACACACACACACAAACACACACACACACACACACAACACACACACACACACACACACACACACACACAACACACACACACACACACAAACACGTCTAATATCATATTAGTGAAAAGACGTTAAATTGAAGAACAACAACAACAACAACAACACACACACACACACACACACACACACACACACACACACACACACACACCACACACACACACACATATGCAAATAGAACGGAAGTGGATATACAGACAACAATAATGATAATGAATTAACGACAGCAACAAAAAAGGCTCTGGCATATTTAGCACGAAGGCTCACTTCAACCAATCAATTCCACGTGTGTGTGTGTGTGTGTGTGTGTGTGTGTGGTGTGTGTGTGTGTGTGTGTGTGTGTGTGCGTGCGTGCGTGCGTGCGTGCGTGCGTGCGTGCGTGCGTGCGTGCGTGCGTGCGTGCGTGGTGGTGTGTGTGTGTGTGCGATGGCTTTAAACTTCTTCAAAGATATGAGTATTCTGCCCACTAAACTACTTATTCTTTCAGATTCAAAATCAGCTCTGATGGCTTTACACCATCATCATCATCAGATAGACCTGATATCTTTCAAGAAATTCTTTTCTTAATTCATCAGCTTACTACACGAGGTTCAGATGTACTGTTATTGTGGGTTCCTGGCCATTTCAGTCTGTATGATAATGAGATGGCTGATGTATGTACCAAAGAGGCAGCTTCTCGGAAATCAGACTTCAGTGTTTTCAATATACCATTTTCTGTCTCGGAAGCTAATAGTATTTTATCAAATGCAATTTGGGGGGAAAAAAAACACAACAGGAACAATATCTAAATGATGCTCGCCTCAAACACAGATGGGATATGACTATTCCGGGGAAACGATGCATTAATCCCCCTGGACCAATCCCAGTAAGAAACTTAATTCACCGACAGCGGATTAATGTATGGTTGGGAAAATTTTCGAATCCTTGCCCTGTCTGTGTTTGTGGTCTTCAACTTGACATAACTCATTTCTTATTTGAATGCACGAGCACAAGAATTTGCTTTCAATCACTCCATGAAAAGATCTTTCATCAAAATATGGCACTTGGGCTTCCAAGTGTGTTACAGCCGACTAGAATGACTGGCTGGGCAACGACTTTAGCAGCTGCACGTTTAATTAAAATCATCCAATTGGAAGTTTTTTTTGGAAAGTATTCTATCATTTTAAGGCATTTTAAACCTTTCTTATCAGTTGTGTGATTTTTCAAAACTAAATAATGTATTACGCTATTCATAAATGGATGTAGGAGAGAATGGAAGAGGGAGGATGGATGCAAATGTGTCAGTATAATTGTGGTACAATTTCATTGTGGCATTTCGTCAGATTTACAAGTAGAGCAAGGCACGGTCTTTCAGATCTGTCCGACTCTTACATGTAATACGTCGGTCTAATCCATTGTAAAATTGTCTTTGACATGTGTGTGCGCGGCGTGCATGCGTGCATGCGTGTGCGTGTGTGCGTGTGGTGTGTGTGTGTGTGTGTGTGTGTGTGTGTGTGTGTGTGCGAGAGAGAGAGAGAGAGAGAGAGAGAGAGAGAGAGAGAGAGAGAGAGAGAGAGAGAGAGGGTGCGCATATATGCGCATATACTTTTGTGCCCACGTGTGTGTGTGTGTGTGTGTGTGTGTGTGTGTGTGTGCTGTGCGTGCGTGCGTGCGTGCGTGCGTGCGTGCGTGCGTGCGTGCGTGTTTCCTGAGTACTCGCCCCAGATGAGAGAGAGAGAGAAGAGAGAGAGAGAGAGAGAGAGAGAGAGAGAGAGAGAGAGAGAGAGAGAGAGAGAGAGAGAGAGTATAAGATGATTCCATAGTATTCTATTATGGTTATAAAAAGGTGTAAGAAGGGTTCTCGGGACGGGGGTAAAGTAGGAGTATGAGAGAGAGGAAGAGAGTGATGTTCGTATGTTCTTTGGACAATTCTGTTAAAGTATCGTAAATCATTCCCTACCATTTTCTCATCTCTGAAAACAATAATTTGACAGTGTGTTATACCTTTACCTTTAACTTATTTATTGTCATTTAACTTTTCTGAATTTGTGTTATTTTTTGTTCAAAATGTCACTACAACCTATGCTTAATCTGACAATAAATGGTTTCAGCTCAGTTGTGTGTGTGTGTGTGTGTGTGTGTGTGTGTGTGTGTGTGTGTGTGTGTGTGTGTGTGTGTGTGTGTATGTGCGTGCGTGCGTGCGTGCGCGCATACATGCGTGCGTACGTGTGTGCGTGCGTGCGTGCGTGCGTGCCTCTGTGTGTGTGTGTGTGTGTGTGTGTGTGTGTGTGTGTGTGTGTGTGTGTGTGTGTGTGTGTGTTGCTGAATTTTTTTTAATGGCAAACACACAGATACTGCTTTACGAGAACCCTTAAGAAACACCGCTCTTGAACCGCAATATCCTGATGTGCACAATCAGTAAACAACCCCCCCCCCCCCCCCGCCGCCACTCCCCCCTCTAATGCACCTCATACGGACACAGCCTGAGAATGCCCGAGTTAAGGATGCCATTGCAGGCATACATGCCGAGCAGAGTACGCCACACGTCACTGGTATATCAACAACGATAACGCGTTCATGAATAGAATGATAGCAATGGAAGTGAGGGAGAAGGGTGGCCATAAGACTCTCTCCCCACACTGATAACGCCCCCATCGGTGAATGATGATGATGAGATCACTGAGATCATACCAGCAGGGACTGGGTGCTTTCATACAAAACTTCATTGTAAGGCGCGGCGGCGGTGGTGCTTCTAGACTTCACGAACGTAGCGCTGGAAAATGAATATGAATTGGGCCGAAGAATCAGTGAGAAGGTGGCGGGGGGGGGGGGGGGGTGAGGTGGAGGGGGTATACCAAGGGGTGGAGAAGAAAAGAGGAGTGGGTGGGTGGATGCTGGGGATGCGGAGGATTGTGGTGGGTGGTGGTATGTTTGAGGGGGGGGGGGGGGGGGGGGGGAGGAGTGAGAGAAAAATGGGAGAGAGAGAGAGAATGGTGGTGGGAGGTATATCGTCAGCAATTCTTCCGTTGTCTTCTGTCTCTTCCCCCTCCTCCCACCCTTTCTACCCTCCCCCGGATTCCGGCCCGGGAAGTCGTGCGTTCGATTCCTATCAAACCATTTTTTCCCCATGATTTTTTTTCCCTGCCCCGAACACCTCGTGACCAGAGTTGACTGTGTTACAGGTTCAACTAGGAAGACTGTGGGTACAAAGTTGAGTTTCATCCTCGATGCGTTTCTGAAAGTGTTGCTCAACTTGTCTGACCAACACTGCAGGTGTCTGTACATCTCGGGCCTGGTTGACGCCGGGGTACATTACATTTCCCTGTGCCAGCGAGACTGGTTATGAAATAAAGGTAGACTAATAATAATAATAATAATGTATAATACGTATATAGCGCATTTCTTGTTGTACAACTCAATGCGCTTACATCCACCATTTGCACTTATTCATACAATATTCATGCACACAGCAAAAAGAAAATACACAATGACAGACGCACCTACATGCATAAACTGCCTCACCGAACTAGTTGTGGAGGAATTTAGGAGAGATCTAGTCATCTACAGAAGAGAATAGGCTTTTTTTGAAGAGGTAAGTTTTAAGCTGAGATTTAAAAGAAGAAAGAGTAGGCTGATTACGAAGGTCTTCAGGAGGGATTTCCAAATAGAAGGTGCTCTAAAACTGAAGGCTCTTTCGCCAACAGATTTCAGAGAACGCTTAGGGATTTTCAAAAGCTTTTGTGAAGAAGAGCGAAGGGTACGAGAGCTTTGGTAGGTGCAGAGAGAAGAAGAGCGATAGTGAGGAAGAGATTCATTGAAGTGGCGGAAAGCAAGAACTGCCAGTGTAAATTGCCACCGATACTGGATGGGAAGCCAGTGCAGTTCGATCAGCATGGGACCACAGCCCTTCCATTCTGCCGAAGACCAGAATGAGGCTCTTTAGCCTCACCATCATCCTCGTAGTTGTCCTGGTTGACCGCTATAACCATGTCTTCAGTTCGATGGCCCTTCATGCCCTGCTCCCATGCTGACCTCAGTGTCGATTTCTTCTCCCCATCTATATCTCTGAGGTCGTGCTGAGGTCGGCGGTATCGGCAAAATCATGAGGTAAGATAAGGCAATGTTGCTTACAGCCAGCCGATCGTAAAGGGCCATATCAGGGCCGGCTGTCACCACGTTGAAGTCAACTCATAAGTTATGAAAAAGAAAAAACAAAAAAAAAAACGTTCACCACATCTCTAATACGTCTTTCAAAAACGCACCAGAAACTTCGTTAAAAATCTTTCTCCCGTAAAATCTTAGATCAGATGAAAAATGTTAAACTCTTTCAGAAATTCAAAGATCACTTCAGGTGGGACATCTCTATGAACAAAGTTTCCATGGAATCTGTAAAGTGTTTATGTCTCAAATCGTTCAAGTCCCAACACTCTAAAAGAATACGTTTCACTGTGAGCGGAACATGTCATAGAATGCACCACGGAGCTTCTTCACCTCTTACAAGATAAGAATGGGTGTAAAACGAGTAGCCTGAATGCAAACGGCACAAGACTGTTCCGTCTTTACGGCCGCCTCGGGAAAACGGTGAAAAAAACAACTCTTTCAGGTCTGGACGCATTTCAAATAGTTTGTTATCCGTCTGCGGGTTCTATTCCTCTTGGCCATGTGAGGACTGTCTCTGGATGGACGTAGTGGCGCCCTCTGGAGAGGGACAGCTGACTCAGCCGGCTCTGCGACCAAGCCACCACTGTCGTCAGCAGGGGTCAAACCAAATCCTGTGCTGCGCATCTTCAGTCAAACAGGCACCAATGAACACCAGTGAACACCACTGAAGTGACTCGCAGCAGTACAATACCTCCTCTGCTGGTGTTGCTTCATGACGACTTGACATGGACTGCTTCCTGTGGATTGGCTGGGCCAGGATGTGGTTGTGGTGGGGGTAATACCACTGAAGTCGTATAGAAGAAGGACAGGGGGGGGGGGGGGGGGGGGGGGAAGAAAAAAAAAAAGAAAAAAAAGGAGGGGGGGGGGGGTATGAAGTGGTGGCAAGGACAAAGAAAAAACAAACAAAAAAAGTTGTGTTGCTCACTGCGAAAGAGTGGAATGAACAAGGGCAGCTAAACAGCAGCATGCCTCGACCCCTAACCCTTGTAAAGCAAGACAAACACATTTGCATTATCTATCTATCTATTCATCTTTTCATTGTATTGCTGTAGTTTTCATGTATTATTTATAAATTTCAAAATCCTCCCACCCCCCCCCCCCCCCCCCCCCCGTTTCCTGCCTGTCCCATCTGTCCTAATCTCAAGTCTGCGATATCCACCAACGATTGAATCCCTTCATCCTCTTCTTCCCCATGGGTGAGCAAGAACATTTCTGTGGCGAACCTAAAGCTTTCCTTCGCTAAGAACATTCTGTGGCGAACCTAAAGCTTCCTTCGCTTTCATGTTTTTGCTTTCTGTTGTTGGCTTGTTCTTTCCCTGTTTCTCATATGTATATGTCTTGCCTGAAGAAGACCATTCTAAACGGCAGAAATGCCCTGCCTATGCATGGTTATGTCTCCTTTCATTTGTCTGGCCGTTCTCTGTTATCGTTTCCCCCGGCGCAGAATAATTGAGGATAGCTTGCAGAGTAGGTTTTCATTTTTCAGGTCACGTGAGTATTGGGGCCAAAAGCCACAGAAGAGACACTGAGGCAGAGACGAAGAGAACGGGATGGAAGCGGACAGGGCGAGAAAGGACAGCCGAGAATTGGGAACATTAGAGAAATGTTTCTGATGCTTTATGGTCCCTTGGAGTGTTGGGGCTAAGTTAGTATGTATGTAGAGAGAAACACGTGGTGGTGGTGGTGGTGGTGGTGGGAGGGTCTGTGTGTGTATGTGTGTATACATGTGTGTGTTTGTGTGAATGCGTGCATGTGTGAATGCGGTTGGATATCAGAGTGTTTGAGAGAGAGAGAGAGAGAGAGAGAGAGACAGAGCGTTCGTGTGTGTGTGTGTGTGTGTGTGTGTGTGTGTGTGTGTGTGTGTGTGTGTGTGTGTGTGTGTGGTGTGTGCATGCGTGCATGTGTGTGTGTGTGTGTGTGTGGTGTGTGTGTGTGTGTGTGGTGTGTGCATGCGTGCATGTGTGCGTGTGTGTGCGTGTGTGTGTGTGTGTTGTGTGTGTGTGTGGGGTGTGTGTGTGTGTGTGTGTGTTGTGTGTGTGTGTGTTGTGCGTGTTTGTGTAAGTGTGTGTGTGTGCGTGCGTGGCGTGCGTGCGTGCGTGCGTGCGTGCGTGCGTGCGTGCGTGCGTGTGTGTGTGTGTGTGCGCGCGCGCGCGTGTGCGTGTTTGTGTAAGTGTGTGTGTATGTGTGCGTACGTGCGTGCGTGCGTGCGTGCGTGCGTGCGTGCGTGCGCGCGGCGTGTGTGTGTGTGTGTGTGTGGTGTGTGTGGTGTGTGTGTGTGTGTGTGTGTGGTGTGGTGTGTGTGAGAGTGTGTGTGTGTGTGTGTGTGCGTGTTGTGTAGGTGTGTGTGTGTGTGAGCGTGTGTGAGCGTGTGTGTGTGTGTGTGTGTGTGGTGTGTGTGTGTGTGTGTGTGTGGGGTTGTGTTTGTGTGGCGGCGTGCGTGCGTGCGTGCGTGCGTCGTCTGTCTGTCGTCTGTCTGTCTGTCTGTCTGTCTGTCTGTCTGTCTGTCTGTCTGTCTGTGTGAGTATTTTTCTGCGTGCTGGGCCAGACTCATCCTTGTGAAGGAAGTTATGTGATATTATGACTCAGATTTGGTTTTTCACGCCTGTGTGCGTTTGAATACGTGAAAGGAATCCAGGGAAAAGAGGTGGTGGGGGAGTATGTACATCCTCGGCAAACGTGAATAGCCTGCTGGCATTTTCTCAGCAGTTAAGCTAATATCACACGACACTGTTGTGAGGCTAAATCCCCATTCCATAGAGAATCATACAATTTACAGCATTGAGATATTTCGATGCTCTCTTTTCTGTAAGCCCTTCGAAAAGAAGTAGATGGGAAATTTGCACGCAGCACTATGCTATCTGCTTGTTACATTTCGTCATCAAACGCCAGGTCCTGATCCCCATGTGACAGTGCCTTTACAAGTAGTAGAGTAACTAAGTTAGCAGAACAGGCAACAATGATACCATCTTTCCAGCAACGCCACTGCATTAAGATGTCATTAAATCGTAAACATACTTCATGTGTGATTGACATTTCCACGATTAGGTTCCATATCAGAGAATTGACTTTTTCTCCTCATGATTACGATCAGTTGAAATTACTGTTTTGCACACTGATTAAAGACAAACTAAATGGTGCATTGTGCGAAGACTAAAGTACAACGTATATTTGTGGCATTTAGTAAGATCAGACCATCCATTGCCATTTTTTGCTGCTTAGAGGAGTAGATGTAAGTAAATATCTGACTGAATACACATTTAGTATACGGATATGTAGATAAATCTAGGTAAATGCAAGTAATCATAAAACTAAGACTGCATGGTTTTATTCTTCCCGGCGAGTCCAGCAAGTGCAAACGCGTTAAAGCAAAAAATAAATCAGTTCAAACTGGTCCTCCAGTACGGGTTGTCATCACCAGTGTGCCGGCGTATCACACGTTCTATATGGTCACCAAAATGACACAAAGCAGGTGTGTTCTATATGGTCACCAAAAGACACAAAGGTGTGTTCTATATGGTCACAAAATGACACAAAGCAGGTGTGTTCTATATGGCTACCAAAATGATACAAAGCAGGTGTGTTCTATATGGCTACCAAAACGACACAAAGCAGGTGTGTTCTATATGGTCACCAAAACGACACAAAGCAGGTGTGTTTTATATGGATACCAAAATGACACAAAGGTGTGTTCTATATGGTCACAAAATGACACAAAGCAGGTGTGTTCTATATGGTCACCAAAATGACACAAAGCAGGGTGTTCTATATGGTCACCAAAATGACACAAAGCAGGTGTGTTCTATATGGTCACCAAAATGACACAAAGCAGATATGAATCTTGGGAAAGTCCAAAACGGATGCATCCGATTGGTTCTGCAGTAAAAAAAAAAAAAACATTTTTATTAAGAAAAAAAAAGTTTAAAGTTAAATTATACTTATTCCTTCAGACACCTTGTGTCCAATTAAAAATTTTGAGAAGATAGGTGATTGCTCGTTTCTACGATTGCTACGGGTTTCTAAAGCTACGAGTGAGTAGTGTATCTTCTTCTGTTGGGAGACTTGGTCTAATTCTAGGTAGCAATATGCTCGTTTCTCGTTTTCATTGTCCGGAATGTTGTCAGTCTCGTCTGAAAAAGACCTAAGAGGTCAAACCGCGTCGTGTTTTGTCTTGTCATTTGTTCGTGTTTGTCTTGTCATTTGTTCGTGTTTTGTTTTTGTCATTTGTTCGTGTTTTGTCTTGTCATTTGTTGTGTTTTTGTCGCTTGTCATTTGTTCCTCCCTTTGTCTGGTAGGATTTATAATTCGTTTTTTTTATTTATATTTTATTTTTTCATTTTTTTTATTTGTGCCTGCAAAACTTTGAATATATTTTCATCAAAAGTATACCAATCTATCAAAAGTTTATGACTGTAACCAAATGACACAAAATATGTCCTAATTGTGGAGAAAAAAAACATTCCGAAACAAATGCATAGAATAACATGTTTAAACAACTTAGGGGAGGTACCTACCTTTTTGACGCCGCTTCACTGGAATATCGCGTTCCCTCTGATTCCAAAGAAAGGAGCATTGATACAGTGCCTGCCAAAACTAGGTGAAGAAGGGACGAGCAAACCATGTTCATGCCATCATTGACAATACGCCTGCTGCAGAAATCCCCCCTCCCCCTCTCCTCCCCCCCCCCCCCCCCCCCCCCCCCCCCCCCCCCCCCCAACTCCCTCTCTTCACTCTCTAAGGTGGAAGAGGGGAAGGATTCTACTTCGCGCAGTTGCAGGGGTTTGTTGAGTAACAGCCCGAGTCCAAAAGCATTAGTCATAAACGATTGCTGCGATATCAGACATCATGGGGGAAAAAAATTGGCTTACCCATAACAGTACACAACACGGTCCAGGCTGTATACCGTTAGGTTCTGCATTGTTTGAACTGTCTACACCGTTTTCCTTTAAAGGCTGAAATAAGGAAATAAGGAAATAAGTGTGTGTGTGTGTGTGGTGTGTGTGTGTGTGTGTGTGTGTGTGTGTGTGTGTGTGTGTGTGTGTGTGTGTGTGTGTGTGTGTGTGTGTGTTCTAGCATCGTCCCCCCTCCCCCCCCCCCCCCCCCCCCCCCCCCCCCCCGTTCACTCTTGGAATGATGCCATCAATGAAGTGGTCACTGAAGGTGTGGCAAGATGGGGACATGCCTGAAGCTGTGCTGTAAGTCAAACAAAAGGAAACCAAAGGTCTGTCCGACATCATTTCTAGCAGACTGCCTTTAGCGGGGTCTACCGGCACCATGTGAGTCAGTTTGGCTAAAGTACCTCTCTTGTTTCAAATACATACAACATAAATATCATATATATATACATACATTCATACCTATATACA
>CM031620.1:59830086-59837586 GCA_018398815.1 Conus ventricosus | reverse complement strand
TCTCGCTCCACTTTTCACTCGCTAAATCGGGAGGTGGGAAGAGTGTTTGTGCTTGCATGAAGATATTTTACTGATGGATTGATTTACTATGGATTCTTACACAGGCATTTTACGCCTTTGTGTGTGTGGTGTGTGTGTGTGTGTGTGTGTGTGTGGTGGTGGTGGTGGTGTGGTGTCGTGTGTGTTGTGTGTGTGTGTGGTGGTCGTGCGTGCGTGCGTGTGTGTATGGTCCTGGTATATGGTTGCTGTGCTGTCGAAAATGAATTTTCCATCTTTTGGACAAATAAAAGTGTTAGCCTGTTGTCCTGTTATCCTGATTTTGTTGTTGTTGTTGTTGTTGTTGTTGCCAAAAAACGTAGGATTTATAACGGTTCCCACAGATGTAAATCTTTGAAACCGGCTCTTTTAACACTGTATTTTTGCTTGATTCCGCAGTGTGATAAACTCATTTCATCTTATTCCTCTAGACGTGGCAAAACCTGCCGATGTATGTATTAGAACTTATTCTTACCTTAACCTCTTGCTGCTAAAAAAAAGAGACAGTGCCTGAAATGGTCTGATCTTGACAGAATATCATAAAGCATTTGCCATGAAATTGGCGTTTATCATTCACCACGTCTTCTCTCTTTCCTCATGCGTGAAAGGAAAAAATAAGTAATCAAAATGTCTAGGGAAATGCCCTTTCCAACATCAAAAAAAAAAAGAAGAAAAAAAAAAAACATTGCTGAAATTGTATTGCAGATCATCGCCGCCATCTGTTGGCGATTTCTTGACGATTGGAATGGCTGAAGAGATCTGAGCGCTACTTACTGTTCCTCTTAGCCTGGTTAATCAAATGGCTGAAAAGATTTGAAACAATACTTACTGGCCCTCTTAGCCTGCTTAATAAAATGGCTGAAAAGATTTGAACACTACTTACTGTCCTTTTAGCCTGGGTTAATCAAATGGCTGAAAAGATTTGAACACTACTTATTGGCCCTCTTAGCCTGGTTAATAAAATGGCTGAAAAGATTTGAACGCTACTTACTGTCCTTTAGCCTAGTTAATAAAATGGCTGAAAAGATTTGAACACTACTTACTGGCCCTCTTAGCCTAGTTAATAAAATGGCTGAAAAGATTTGAATACTACTTACTGGCCCCTCTAGCCCAGTTAATAAAATGGCTGAAAAGATTTGAACACTACTATTACTGGCCCTCTTAGCCTAGTTAATAAAATGGCTGAAAAGATTTGAACACTACTTACTGTCCCTTAAGCCTGGGTTAATAAAATGGCTGAAAAGATTTGAACACTACTTACTGTCCCTTTAGCCTAGTTAATAAAATGGCTGAAAAGATTTGAACACTACTTACTGTCCCTCTTAGCCTAGTTAATAAAATGGCTGAAAAGATTTGAACACTACTTAGTGGCTCTCCTAGCCTAGTTAATAAAATGGCTGAAAAGATTTGAACACTACTTACTGGCCTCTTAGCCTAGTTAATAAAATGGCTGAAAAGATTTGAACACTACTTACTGGCCCTCCTAGCCTGGTTAATAAATGGCTGAAAGATTTGACACTATTTAGTGCCCTCCTAGCCTGGTTAATAAAATGGCTGAAAAGATTTGAACACTACTTACTGGCCTTTAGCCTGGTTAATAAAATGGCTGAAAAGATTTGAACACTACTTACTGTCCTTTTAGCCTGGTTAATAAAATGGCTGAAAAGATTTGAACACTACTTAGTGGCCCTCTTAGCCTGGGTTAATAAAATGGCTCAAAGATTTGAACACTACTTACTGTCCTTTTAGCCTGGGTTAATTAAATGTCTGAAAAGATGTGAACACTATTTAGTGGCCCTCCTAGCCTGGTTAATAAAATGGCTGAAAAGATTTGAACACTACTTACTGGCCCTCTTAGCTTAGTTAATAAAATGGCTGAAAAGATTTGAACACTACTTACTGGCCCTCTTAGCCTGGTTAATAAAATGGCTGAAAAGATTTGAACACTACTTAGTGCTAGTGGCTCTCCTAGCCTGGTTAATAAAATGGCTGAAAAGATTTGAACACTATTTAGTGGCTCTCCTAGCCTGGTTAATAAAATGGCTGAAAAAGATTAGAACACTACTTACTGGCCCTCTTAGCCTGGTTAATAAAATGGCTGAAAAGATTTGAACACTACTTACTGGCCCTCTTAGCCTGGTTAATAAAATGGCTGAAAAGATTTGAACGCTACTTACTGTCCCTTAAGCCTGGGTTAATAAAATGGCTGAAAAGATTTCAACACTACTTACTGGCCCTCTTAGCCTGGTTAATAAAATGGCTGAAAAGATTAGAACACTGCTTACTGGCCCTCTTAGCCTGGTTAATAAAATGGCTGAAAAGATTTGAACACTACTTACTGTTCCTCTTAGCCTGGGTTAATAAAATGGCTGAAAAGATTGAACACTACTTACTGTCCTTTTAGCCTGGTTAATAAAATGGCTGAAAAGATTTGAACACTACTTACTGTCCTTTTAGCGTGGTTAATAAATGGCTGAAAAGATTTGAACACTACTTACTGGCCCTCTTAGCCTGGTTAATAAAATGGCTGAAAAGATTTGAACACTACTTACTGGCCTTTAGCCTGGTTAATAAAATGGCTGAAAAGATTTGAACACTACTTACTGCCTTTTAGCCTGGTTAATAAAATGGCTGAAAAGATTTGAACACTACTTACTGTCCCTTTAGCCTGGGTTAATTAAATGTCTGAAAAGATGTGAACACTATTTAGTGGCCCTCCTAGCCTGGTTAATAAAATGGCTGAAAAGATTTGAACACTACTTACATGGCCTCTTAGCTTAGTTAATAAATGGCTGAAAAGATTTGAACACTACTTACTGGCCCTCTTAGCCTGGTTAATAAAATGGCTGAAAAGATTTGAACACTACTTAGTGCTAGTGGCTCTCCTAGCCTGGTTAATAAAATGGCTGAAAAGATTTGAACACTATTTAGTGGCTCTCCTAGCCTGGTTAATAAAATGGCTGAAAAGATTAGAACACTACTTACTGGCCCTCTTAGCCTGGTTAATAAAATGGCTGAAAAGATTTGAACACTACTTACTGGCCCTCTTAGCCTGGTTAATAAAATGGCTGAAAAAGATTTGAACGCTACTTACTGTCCCTTAAGCCTGGGTTAATAAAATGGCTGAAAAGATTTCAACACTACTTACTGCCCTCTTAGCCTGGTTAATAAAATGGCTGAAAAGATTAGAACACTGCTTACTGGCCCTCTTAGCCTGGTTAATAAAATGGCTGAAAAGATTTGAACACTACTTACTGTTCCTCTTAGCCTGGGTTAATAAAATGGCTGAAAAGATTTGAACACTACTTACTGTCCTTTTAGCCTGGTTAATAAAATGGCTGAAAAGATTTGAACACTACTTACTGTCCCTTTAGCCTGGGTTAATAAAATGGCTGAAAAGATTTGAACACTGCTTACTGGCCCTCCTAGCCTGGTTATAAAATGGCTGAAAAGATTTGAACGCTACTTACTGTCCCTTTAGCCTGGGTTAATAAAATGGCTGAAAAGATTTGAACACTACTTAGTGGCCCTCCTAGCCTGCTTAATAAGCTGGCACTTGCTGAGAAATTGCCAATGTTAAAAATAAGCACATTCACACACATGCGGATGTGAACACCACGGGTGCGCGCGAACATGCATATTTGCTCGCGTGCGCGTATACACCTCTCTCTCTCTCTCTCTCTCTCTCCTCCTCTCTCTCTCTCTCTCTCTCTCTCTCTCTCTCTCTCTCTCTCTCTCTCTCTCCTCTCTCTCACAACACACACACACACAACACACACCACACATACACACACACACATACACAACACACACACACACACACACACACACACACACACACACACACACACACACACACACACACACACACACACTTTGCAACCTATTATTCAAGACATCGTGCCAGTCTGTAGCTGCAATACCCTACACGCAAGAGCGCCAATATTAGTGTTGCTATCATCATCAATGTACATACGAGCGGATACCGGCGTCGAAAATAATACCTTTTCGTGTGATGTTTCTTTTGATGAAAACCCCACATTCTGTAAAGAGAAAAAGGTTGAGAAGGACGGGTAGGATGCAATGGAGTGGCAATGATCGCATCTCTCAACCCCGGCACCACTCCCACATCATGTGGCCTATCAAGAAGAAGCAGAAGAAGAAGAAGAAGAAGAAGAAGAAGAGGAGGAGGAGGAGGAGAGGAGGAGGAGGAGGAGGAGGAGGAGGAAGGAGAGAGAAGGAGAAGAAGAAGAAGAAGAAGAAGAAGAAGAAGAAGAAGAAGAAGAAGAAGAGAGGGAAGGAGGAGGAAAGAAGAAGAAGAAGAAGAAGAAAGAAGAGAGAGGAAAAAGGAGAGGAGGAAGAAGAGAAGAGAGAAGAAAAGAGAGAGAAGAGGAAGGAGGAGGAAAGGAGGAGGAGGAGAGAGAAGAAGAGAAGAAGAAGAGAAGAAGAAGAAGGGAAGGAAAGAAGAAGAGAGAAGAAGAAGAGAAGAAGAAAGAAGAAGAAGAAGAAGAAGAAGAAGAAGAAGAAGAAGAGAAGAAGAAGAAGGAGGAGAGGAGGAGAGGAGGAGAGAAGAGAGGAGGAGGAGGAGGAGAAGAGTAGAGTACGTAGTAGTAGTAGTAGTATTTAGTAGTAGTAGTAGTAGTAGTAGGAGGAGGAGGGAGGAGAGGAGAGGAGAGAGAAGAAGAAGGAAGAGGAAGAAGGAGAGCAGATAGAAGAAGATACAGAAGAAGAAGAAGGAAGAGATGAAGCAGGTAGGAGGGGCTCACCCTTCCATACACCACATATACACGACGCAGCATGCGCTGCTCTTCTTCGACGTGTTCTCTTCACTCCATGCCAAGTCGCTGGGGCGGGCGGCGCACAGAGGAACCGTCAGTATACCAGGTTCATTCGGCTCTTCGGTGGAGTGCTGAGGCTTGGCACTGCCAATATTGCCCATGCCCAGTCTGCAATGTTGTCAGTAGTAGGCATCCTTCAGTCTCGGAAGACTATGGAGTAGCGCTCTAGGTGTCTATTCTGGTACAGCGACGGGTGTGGCTGGCCAGTCCGATACGGGAATGACAGTCCCTGTGGCAGAGGGCACAGATGAAGTCGACGCTGGTCTGTCTGCCTGGGCTGCAGCCTTTCTTCTCATTCTCTTTTCCCCGTGCTGCTGAGCGAGTGTCTCTTCGAACTTGGAGAGACCTTTCTGCACAGTCTGTCTCCAGGCTGACCGTTCGAGGGCTGTTACTTCCCAGTTCTTCTGGTCGATGTTCAAGGCTTTTAGGTCCCTCTTGCACACGTCTTTGAATCGCAGCTGTGGTCTGCCTGTGGGACGTTTTCCCTGCACAAGCTCTCCATAGAGGAGGTCTTTAGGGATCCGTCCGTCATCCATGCGCACATGGCCGAGCCAGCGCATACGTCTCTGTTTCAGCAGCGTGTACATGCTGGTGCATCCGGCTCTTTCCAGGACAGCGTTGTTTGGGACCTTGTCCTGCCAGGTGATGTTCAGAATGCGTCGGAGGCTACGCATATGAAAAGCATTGAGCTTTCGCTCTTGTCGGGCACGCAAAGTCCAAGACTCGCTGCCATACAGGAGGGTGCTCACGACGCAGGCTCTGTAGATCTGATCTTTGTCTGCTCGGTCAGCTTGCTGTTGTTCCATGCTTTCTTTGTCAGTCTGGTCATGGTGGTTAGTGCCTTGCCGATGCGCTGTTGAGCTGCTTTCAGAGAGGGTTCCGAGATAGTAGACAGATATAACAAGTCATGGAAGCATAGTTCAGGGTCATTGTGTGTACTGGGGGAGTAAATCGTCCCAAGACTGTGTTTCTCAAGCTAATGGTAGCCACAAGTCTGCAGGCTTGCTGAAGAATCATGAGTGCTAGGTATGTGGTGCTTACTGCTGGTGTGCTGAGCTTGCACTGCATATTGCCCATGCCGTCTCAATGTTGTCAGTCACAGCTCTATCGGCTGAGTGAGCTTGGCACTGCCAATATGCCCATGCCAGTCTGATGTTGTCAGAACAGCTCTATCGGCTGAGAGTGAGGTTGCACTGCCAATATTGCCATGCCCAGATATGCTATGTTGTCGGTACACCAGTCTATCGGCTGAGACTGAGGCTTGCATGCCAATTCCCATGCCAGTCTGCTATGTTGTCGGTACAGCTCATGGCTGAGAGTGAGTTGCCCAATATTCCATGGCCAGGCTATTTGTCGTACACCAGTCATCGGCTGGAGCTGATGCTGGCATGCAAATTGCCCATGCCAGTTGCTATGTTGTCGGTACACCAGCTCTATCGGCTGAGTGCTGAGGCTTGGCACTGCCAATATTGCCCATGCCCAGTTGCAATGTTGTCAGTACACCAGCTCTATCGGCTGAGAGCTGAGGCTTGGCACTGCCAATATTGCCCATGCCCAGTCTGCAATGTTGTCAGTACACCAGCTCTATCGGCTGAGAGCTGAGGCTTGGCACTGCCAATATTGCCATGCCCAGTCTGCTATGTTGTCGGTACACCAGCTCTATCGGCTGAGAGCTGAGGCTTGGCACTGCCAATATTGCCCATGCCCAGTCTGCTATGTTGTCAGTACACAGGTATATTTTTCCCTGTTTTCGCTTCCTTCTCCCACCCTCAATAGTTACCTGGAGAATTGTTCTGGCAAGTGCATTGGATCGTGTAACATGCTCAACACTGACGTACGTTTCCTGTTCTTCGCTGACGTCAGCCGATCTTCAGGTGATCAGATGTGTTGCCTGGGGTTTCACGCACACGTGCACAGGTGATAAGATCAATATGTCTGACAAGCAGTATCATGAGGTAACATCTTATTTCCATGGCTGGGATGCCTCTTGATAGATCCGCACTGAGGGTGTATGTCTCGCTTGCAGCCAAGACACTGGAATCTGGCGGTGCACGTGGGGACCTGGACTGTGTGTTCCATGAAGATAGTGATAAGAACAATCATAACAGAGAATGTATAGAGCACCTTGCCAAAGGTTCTAGGCGCTGACAATCCACACTCACGAGCACGCAACGGGCTGCCTACCTGGGTAGTGCCGACTGAAGACTTGCCTACCGGCGCTTCATTCAGTCGTTTCCCGTGTCATCCAGTCCATATCGTTCAATATCGTTCACCCGGTGTCCTTACTTCTTTGCCAGTCTTTCCATTTCTCACGCAGGGTGCGTGCTATGTGTAACGCGTCATCCATACCAACGGCCAAACTGGCCTTCTCTTCCGAAAGTTGGCGATGGGATTTTACGTGTGTGCAAAATATTATGCGTGCGTTCACACAGGAACCTCGGTTTATAGTCTCATTCGAAGGACTGTATGGAAAATGGAGTCAGGACCAACGTGAACTCCTAGGGAAAACATCCTCCTGTACAGAAACGGCCCGGCGGAGATTCGAACTCACAACCCCCCAGCATCACCAAGACTACGAGTCCGGCGCTCTACCACAGCTATTCCGCGCCCACCCCTACCCCCACCC
>CM031620.1:59817586-59825086 GCA_018398815.1 Conus ventricosus | reverse complement strand
ACACGTGCACTGCCGCAGACTTCTGGGGATAAAATAAAAACAATTTAAAAAAAAAAAAAAAAAAAAGAAAAAAGAGCAGATTCATACAGTTCATTTTCAGCGGCAGACGACAATGACAGAACGCATATATCACTGGAGATCATGGCCATTGCGGCTGTCAAGATCCCTATTCCAGTATGCAAAGGTGTGTGTTGTGTGTGTGTTGTGTGTGTGTGTGTGTGTGTGTGTGGTGTGGTGTGTGTGTGTGTGTGTATGTATGTATGTGTTGTGTGTGTGTGTGTGTGTGTGTGTGTGTGTGTGTGTGTGTGTGTGTGTGTGTGTGTGTGTGTGTGTTTTGTGCGTGTGTGTGTGCGTGTGCGTGTGTGTGTGTGTGTTGTGTGTGTGTGTGTGTGTATGTGTGTGTGTGTGTGTGTGTGTGTGTGTGTGTGTGTGTGTGTGGTGTGTGAGTGTGTATTTGTGTGTGTATGTTGAGTGCATGTGTATGTGTGTGTAAGTGTGAATGTGTGTGTGTGTGTGTGCGTGGTGTGCGTGCGTGCGTGCGTGCGTGCGTGCGTGCGTGCGTGGTGCTGTTGGTGTGTGTGTGTGCGTGCGTGCGTGCGTGCGTGTGCGTTCGCGCGTGTGTGTCCGTGTGCGTGCGTGCGTGCGTGCGTGCGTGCGTGCCGTGTGTGTGTGTGTGTTGTGTTGTGGTGTTTGCTTGTGCTTGCTTTGCTTGCGTGCACTTGTCACTAATTCGACTTTAGTTGTTATAATGGATTGAAGATAACTGTATAACTGGTGGATGCGTTGAAAGACAAGTGGCTGGATATACATATACGTATTGCGTGTCGTGCTCTGTGTATGTATATTGATGACTTCCGCATTGCGAACTCGCCAATGCTGACGGTGATAACGCAAATTTTACATGACAACTGCAGGACATGGGTAATTCCCGTGGCTCAGTCTCCAAACAATCCGGTTCCTTTAGATTAAACCGGCTCCGGTTCGTATGGCGATGTCGTAAAAGGGTTCGCAAGTCAGTCTTTTTTTGTCTTTATTACGAACATAAGGTTTCCAGACATCTGTTAGACCGATCGCCCAAGTGACAGCGCGAGAACCAATTTTCAGCTCAACTGACGGGTTTTATCCTGGTGGCTCCTTCTCCAAACAATCAGGTTTCCCTTATCAGTTTGCTATACCCTTTCCTTGTTAGGCGTCGTCCGTTTGGGTTTCGTTCATTCACGCTTTTCTCTTTTTTATGTAGAGTTCCAAACCCTTGATCCGTTGTCTGGCACGCGACATAATTAACGACAGTTTTAGTTGCCCAACATCAATCCTGTCGTCAGTTGTTTTCCTCTTCTAAATCGTTTCCGGTTGGCGTCGTCTCTTCTTCTCCTCTTCACTTCATCTCCTCTCTCTCTCTCTCTCTCTCCTCTTCTCTCTCTCTCTCTCTCTCTCTCTCTCTCTCTCTCTCTCAAGCGAGCGCACACACACACACACACACACACACACACACACACACACACACACACACACACACACACACACACAACACATATATGCACGCACGCACACACGCACACGCACACACACACACACACACACACACACACACACACTCACTCACTCGATACACACTGAAGTCTCATGTCGAGATTTAACAGAAGACAAAACAAGATGCAAAGCATATAAACGTACTTCCAGTGCATCTTGGATACGCGTGAGATATTCCATAAAGAGCAAAAACCGTTTTGGGCCGTTAAAGCCGTTAGTAACGGCTATTCTGGTAAACATCGGACATCATCCGTGACCCATAATAAACATACTTACACATTTTCAGAAAGATCGGCCAAGTACTTTCTGAGATATTCCATAAAGAAGAAAAACCGTTATGGGCCGTTATTGCCGTTAGTAACAACTATATCGGTAAAATAAAACATTGGGCATCATCCGTGACACATAATGAATATACCTACAAATTTTCAGAAAGATCAGCCCAGTAGTTTTGTCTTGAGCGAGTGGAACACATTTTGACCACGGACGGACAGACAGACAGACACACAGACAGCCGTTCCCATTGTAAAGTACTCCCTGTTCTATAAGAACTGGGAGTACAAAAAAAGAGAACAGAATAAACAGCATCTCCTTTGAAAGAAGTGCAGTATGTAATGAAATTGCCAATGCAATGTCGTAAGGCGGAATGGTTTTTAGACTCCACGGAAGCGAGTAGAAAGAAGAGAGACAGAGGATGAGAGAGCTGGACCCCAGTTCTGGAAGGCAAACAACAACAACAACAACAACAACAAAAAACTGGACAGAAAACGAATGAATCTCTCAGATGAAGAGCGGAGACAGCGGAAAAGAGTGTTGATGGATACGTAGATCGATAAGAGAGCTGTCTGGGTTGTAATGACACTTTAAAAACATTTGTATTAGACGAACAGTCTCCTTCCTGGAAACGTAAGAACAGAATCTGGGGACAGTAATAGCTCAGTGGTAGAGCGCCTGACTTGTAATCTTGGAGATGCTGGGGTTGCGGGTTCGAATCTCTGCCGGGCCGTTTCGGTACAGGGGAATTTTCCCTCGGAGTTAACATTGGTACGGACTCCATTTCCCATACAGTTCTTCGAATGAGACTGTAAACCAAGGTTCCGTGTGTGAACGCACGCATAACATCTTGCACACACGTCAAATCCCATTACCAACTTTCGGAAGAGAAGGCCAGTTTGGCCGTTGATGTGGATGACACGTTGGACGTACCATACACTCTGCGTGAGAAATGGAAAGAATGAAGGAAGTAAGGAAACTGAGTGGACGATATTGAACGAAATTGACTGGATGACACGAGAAACGACTGAATGAAGCGCCATATGGCAGCTCTTCAGTCGGCACTTCCAAGGTAGGCAGCCTGTTGTGTAAACGAGTGCGGATTGTAAAGCACTTAGAGCTTGGTCTCTAGCCGAGAATAAGCGCTATATAAGTGTTCATAAGAATGATAATAACTTAGGTCTTCTTCAGGCAAGATACAAAACACTCAGGACAACAATTATCAACGAGCACTCACCATCTTACGCTGAAGTGAATGAAGATAAGTGATTGCTCGTTTGTTTCTTGCCTGAAGAAGACCTAAGAGGTCGAAACGCGTCGTATTTTGTCTTGTGATTCGTTTGTCTACGTTTTCTTGGCGGTTCGCTATTAATCACATCAAAAAATTTGGCTAGGAATAGTTCGATCTCAGGTGGTCAAGAACAATACAAAACAATCATCGAACAAATTACGAGAGATGCCACCATTTCATATATCACCCCATGGAACAGGATACAAAGACTAGAAGTGACTGCACTTGTAGCTTACACGGGAAAGCAGAGGAAATCACCAAGCAGAAAGAATTATCGGCAGTATTTCCATACCAGCCCTACGAGACTTCTGCACAATGGAGCAGAGGTAGACGCCAGTGACTGAACACATATGTCAAATGAGATTATAGCTACTGAAGCTTTCACTTTCTCTGTTCCTCTATGCAAAATCGCCCCCGCACGCGCGCGTGCATGTGTATGTATGTGTGTGTGTGTGTGCGTGCGAGTGTGTGTGTGTGTGTGTGTGTGTGTGTGTGTGTGTGTGTGTGTGTGTGTGTGTGTGTGTGTGTGCGTGTGCGGGTGCGCGCGCGAGCGCGCGCGTGCGTGCGTGCGTGCGTGTGTGTGTGTGTGTGTGTGTGTGTGTGTGTGTGTGTGTGTGTGTGCGTGCGTGCGTGCCCCCATATATATATATATATGTGTGTGTGTGTGTGTGTGTGTGTGTGTGTGTGTGTGTGTGTGTGTGTGTGCGTGTGTGTGGTGCGTGTGTGCGTGCGTGTGGTGTGCGTGTGTGTGCGTGTGCGTGTGCGTGTGCGTGTGGTGTGTGTGTGTGTGTGCTTGCGTGCATGCATCACTGCAACTCCGTAAATGTGTTAACTACATTGTCGGGGAACAGCCAATATGTACATAACTGGGTGAAAGGTGGTGGTTGAACGTATGTACGTGCTATGTGTCGTCTTCTGTGAATGCACAGCAATGTCATCAGCTGAAACGATCGGTCCACTGAGACCACCACACAGATGGCAGTGATAAACGAACAGCACAGTACATCAGACTGGAATGGCCAGTCCCGATATTTTCTCAGAGCAACACGTTTTCCATAATCTCGGTTCCCATAATCACCGTTCCCATAATCACGATTCCTAGAAATAATGTTCTTCATAATAATGGTATCCATTTTGCGATTAAATTCACATGTCAACAACAATGACCCTTCGTGTTATGGAAGAAATACAAGGACGCATTCCGAAGCATTTGGATCAAATTGACTGCCTTGGCACGGGTATTACTGATTTCCCGAACAGGCGCCGTGCTTACATGTCGTCGGTAAACTTACTTCTACAACGAGATTAACTCCTGGGTACAAACCCTGTGGGTTCAGCGCATTCTACTTTGGTACCTATATCGTCTGGGTTTTGTTTCGGTTTCTACCTACGAAGTGTCCAGAAAGTAAAGGGTGAAGGTCAGATAAAAAGAGGGATTACCTCTTTCTGCGCATGTCTTGAATAACCCCCAACCTTCTGCACATGCCCACAAACACGCTGACACCTACATACACAAAGACTGAAAAAGCAGCTTAACACCAGCCGCCGTGGCGAAGTGGTTAGCGTCGCGGACTCCCGGCTGGGAGGTCGTGGGTTCGAATCCCATCAGAGTCATGTGGGTTTTTTCTGCCCCGACTGGCTCCTACCCAGAGTTGAGTTTGCTGCGGACTCAGTTGGGAAGACTGGGACGACACAGTCGAGTTTCATCTACTTAATGAATGCGTTTCTGAGAGTGTTGCTCAAATTTCCTGACCAACACTGCAGGTGCCTGTATCTCTCGGGCCTGGTTGACGCCAGGATAATTATGAAAGGAAGCGTAGAGTACAGCCCTGTCATGTAGTCTCAGACCGAAATGGAAATCCGTAGCATCATCTTAATCATCCTCATTCCCATTGATCAGCATTAAAAAATTTTTTTTTTTAAAGTCTCAAATTCTGTGGCCCTTCATGCCCTGCTCTCATGGTGACCTCAATTTCGATGTCCTCTCCGCGTCTGTGGCCTTGGTTTGCTTCCGTCGGGGTCACCGGTATCGGCGAGTCAATGGGGGCTGTCGTTGGACGGACGTGGTGGCGCCCTCCGGAGGGAGAGCTCACTGACGCCGGCTCCGCGACTAAGCAATTATTGTCGTCAGTAGGGGGCTTAGTAGGTGGTGTCCTGCGTATGTTAGATCAGAACAGGCGCCACTGAACACCACCGAAGTGACTCGGCAGCAGTGCAGTGTCTCCTCCGGTGGGTTGCCTCTTGACGACTTGACATTGACTGCTCCCTGTGGATTGCTGGTGCCGGGGCTGCGGCGGGGCCAGCTGGCTATGGCTGTGGACGGGGTGTCGGAATGAGCGGCGTGGGTGCACTGCCTCTGAGGTAGCACAGAGGTTGGGATAGCAAAAAAAAAGAAAAAGAAAAAAAGAAAAAGCAGCTTAAGATAATGTTGCTTATAGCCCAGCCGACCGCAAAGGGCCATATCAGGGCTTGTAAAAGCAGCTTAACTAAAACAAGCTTGATAAAACTATTAAAAGGCCATAACATGATGAAGTCACACTCACACGCACGCACACACGCACACACGCACACACGCACACACGCACACACACACACACACACACACACACACACACACACACACCAAGAGCTAAGCCAACTATCGTAGCAGACGAACTTGGGAGCTGCAGACACACTTGTACAGCAGGGAGCCCGAGTTCTGTGTCTCAGTCTGTGCAAATCAAATTCAATGTTTTCTCGAAGAATGTCTGTCAGCTGGACGATGTTGTGACGACGAAATCTTAACTTTGCGTGAAGTTCGTGATCACTGAACGTGTCCAATGGCTTTGTTTTGATCTAACCCATGGCGAACTCATGCCCTGTCCTCGTTGTACGTTACCCACCCCCAACCCACTGCTAACCCACGAGGTTAAAGGTTACTCTCGACCTATGGATCTGCAAGTAACGGGAGCTTACAACGAGGTAGGCTGGTAACTTCCCCGTTACCCACGACATGTAAGTACGGCCCCAGGTCTTGTGGTCCATCTCTGTCAGATTGATCATCTCCTGTCTTTCGTTTCTCCCCACGGCTACTACGTCTAGTTGGCTGTCTTTCCTCATGTTTCCATCGCATACCGTTCAGTTCTTGTTCTGGACACACTAGTTCCTATTGATAGCACAGCCAATAAATGTTGGAAATGTTGGCGCCTCCAGCAAGACTTGTCAGGTGGTTATGTTCTTCCTCCAAGTCTCACACGTGATGACTCCCTACAGTATAGATTATTCTCCTCTCTCTCTCTCTCTCTCTCCTTCTCTCTCTCTCTCTCTCTCTCTCTCTCTCTCTCTCTCTCTCTCTTGTCTCTCTCTCTGTCTCTCTGTCTCTCTGTCTGTCTGTCTGTCTCTCTCTCTCTCTCTCTCTCTCTCTCTCTCTCTCTCCCTTTTCTCTCTCTCTCTCTCTCTCACACATACACACGCGCACGCGCACGCACACGCGCGCGCACACGCGCGCGCACGCGCGCACGCACGCACGCACGCACGCACACACACACACACACACACACACACACACACACACACACACACACACACACACACACACACACACACACATAATCATCCTCATAATCGATACCAGACCAGACCATACATTTATAGTTAATTAAATATAAGCGTCCAACGGAACTGAAAATTTCGAGTAGTTGTTTTGCCTCTTCAGTTTCTCTCGATTTCTTTTTTTCTCCACTGTAGCTATTTTTCTTCTTTTTCTTTTTCTTACTTTTTCCTCCTTAATTTTTCGTCTCTTTTCTTCCCAGTACCTTTTTCTTTCTGTCTTTTTTTTTTGTCTTTTTCTTTGTAATTAACTTAATTGTTTGACCATCATTATCATTTTTTTTCTCGTATCAGTGTTGTTCGGATGACAATTTCTTGTTCCTCGTATTATTTGCTTCTGCAAAAAAAAAAAAAAATTCAAAGCGATATTATCATTGCTTCGTTTCCGGACACAAGAATGGCTACTACATCATGTCTTCTCAAAACAGGTAAAGAAAACACTGTACTTATTTCGAACTGACTGATATGCTAGGCAATGAAACATAAAATGGCGTTCGTCTTCAACATCTTTACAACACATTAAGCACAAACTATCTAGTCATGGTCGTCAATAAACCATCTTCTTTTGGCTTTAATCCAAAAGTTCTCATTATCTAAGTCTGGCACAAAGACTTCGATGCCATCTATTTTTAATGACTGACCAAAAAAAAAAAAGCTTTTAAATGAGCAATACCAACTGTATTTTGTATTTTCTTCTACATGAGAATGCCAGTTTTGCTTATATGAATTGAGTAAACGATCTTTAAGCTCTGAGATAAAGGCAACGTCACTTCCAACTCCCTGGCTGATCCAAACTACACCGAAACCATTTTGAGTAA
>CM031620.1:59800086-59802586 GCA_018398815.1 Conus ventricosus | reverse complement strand
GTGCCATTATTCATTAACACAGTAATTCGTGTGCCATTATTTATTAACACAGTAATTCGTGTGCCATTATTCATTAACACAGTAATTCGTGTGCCATTATTTATTAACACAGTAATTCGTGTGCCATTATTCATTAACACAGTAATTCGTGTGCCATTATTCATTAACACAATAATTCGTGTGCCATTATTCATTAACACAGTAATTCGTGTGCCATTATTCATTAGCACAGTAATTCGTGTGTCATTATTCATTAACACAGTAATTCGTGTGCCATTATTCGTTAACACAGTAATTCGTGTGCCATTATTTATTAACACAGTCATTCGAGTGCCATTATTTATTAACACAGTAATTCGTGTGCCATTATTCATTAACACAGTAATTCGTGTGCCATTATTTATTAACACAGTAATTCGTGTGCCATTATTTATTAACACAAACGTATTGCAGTGGGCAAGTTAATCTACAAATTGTCAACAACAACTAAAAACAAAAAAGTTCAAGAAAGAACATGAGCAGTCCAGAAACAGTTGAATCACACTGCTGAGAGATGCCAAAAAACTGGATCTTCATCAGCCGTATAAAGGCCCAGACGCTGATTGGTGCCTTCAACAACGACACGACAGTCAGATGATCCTCCCTGCTTTCATTCAATGAAACACAAGTTCATGAAAACAGACAACAATGCTGTACATGACATTACTTTCCTATAACACTGGCCTCGGAGAAACCTGGTGATAACATTTAACACAAGATCACAAAATGTTTCTGATAACATTGTAGTCCATGTAAAAGGGCTGCAAAAGGTCTTGCACAACGGCATCGTCACTATGGGATCGACCACGCCCTTATCCTAAGCTTAACTGATTTATACAGATTAGAGCCCACAACGCTGCCGTAGAGTATCCCCCCGGCGATGGAAAGAATACGAAACGAAGCAATGAGACTAACACTGAGAGCCGTAAGTAAGCCAACCGAAACCAAGCGCTCTTTGTATAATCTCCCTTCCGTGCAGAGCAGACACGCGCAGAAGAAAACGCAAGCAACTTTCAATCCTATGAGACACAAAAGCCACCTAAACACTCACTGCATGAGGCAGTCATGAAAACAGGGCATGGATGGAACAAGCAGAATGTGACATACAGCTGATCTGTCAATGAGCAGACCTTAATAAAACAAGCAGAATGTAACACACAGCTGATCTGTCAATGATCAGACCTCAAACAAACAGAATGTAACATACAGCTGATCTGTCAATGATCAGACCTCAAACAAACAGAATGTGACATACAGCAGGCTTGTTAATGATCAGACATCAAACAAGCAGAATGCAACATACAGCTGATCTGCCAATGATCAGACCTCAAACAAGCAGAATGTGACATACAGCTGATCTGTCAATGATCAGACCTCAAACAAACAGAATGTGACATACAGCTGATCTGTCAATGATCAGACCTTAAACAAGCAGAATGTAACATACAGCTGATCTGCCAGTGATCAGACCTCAAACAAGCAGAATGTGACATACAGCTGATCTGTCAATGATCAGACCTCAAACAAACAGAATGTGACATACAGCTGATCTGTCAATGATCAGACCTTAAACAAGCAGAATGTAACATACAGCTGATCTGCCAGTGATCAGACCTCAAACAAGCCAAGCAAAGGGGAATAAATACTGTCAATACTCAGTCCACCTCTGTCACACCGTCATGGTGCAGGAGCTGGGAAGACATTGTCTGGAACAGCAACAGGTCAAAACCAATGCAGACCTGTAGATGCATGCCAAAGAAGGACAGAATGGGGAGTGGTGTGTGGGGGGGGGGGGGGGGGGGGGGGGGGGGAGGGGGGCTGCAAAAAAGAGAATATATCCCGATATGTAGTGACAGCTTTTTTTTCTGTAAAGAAAAGTTGGCTGAGGATATGGAGAGGAGCAAATGCACAGAACAATCGACAAGTTCACCACTTCAGTCTAACAACGCAGACAGAGCCAGTCATTATAAATTATATTCTCTTCAGTGACATATCTTCTCTTCTATTCGCTACTCTCTTATATTCTCTTCTCTTCTCTTACATTCTTTGCCGAACTGAAAATCAACGTGACATGATAGTGACTAATAGACCTACTTAAAAATATAAACAGGAATGGCAGTTATGATTGGCGTGAAGCAGTAGACAAGGCTATAGGAAGGACAGGCTCACACAGATGTTTTGCCCTCCACACGCAGATTTCAGGGCCAGTCAACGAGAAGACACACACTGAATGCCAACAACACAGCTGTAACAAGCGACTACCGCTTCGTCCATCTGACGTTTAAAAAGAATAAGGAAAAGATCATCTCACAATGCAAGAGAGAGAGCTCATCATATTATAGATCGACTCAGGGAACAGTGCATTACGAGAGGAAGTGGCTGCAGTCTGGATTAGAGAGAAAGCAAGGACGATCTGCTGCTAAGCAAGTATTGGCCGTACTTCAACACCGACACTACGAAG
>CM031620.1:59792586-59795086 GCA_018398815.1 Conus ventricosus | reverse complement strand
ACGTTCTGCATAGCTGATCACCCGCTCGGCCCATCAGAGAGCCATTAGGTGAATTCCCCCACTATCAGAATTACAGCCCCAGGCTGTCTGCACGATGCTGGAGTATAGCCATTTTGCTCTGTTGAAGAAGGCTATGTGTTGATAAAGAATGTCTGTTCCAGACACCCAAACGGATTATGTCCCATGTACGTTCCGCGAGTGGCTTTGTTCCATATACTGCAGTGAATTTTGCTGCATAAACCAAAGTGGGTTTGTTTCATTTACCATAGTGGCTTTGTTTCAGGAACTACAGTGGCTATGTTCCAGGCATCACAGTAGCTTTGTTTCAGGCACCAAAGAAGCTATGTTCCAGGCACCACAGAAGCTTTGTTCAGGCATCATAGTAGCTTTGTTCCAGGCATCACAGTAGCTTTGTTTCAGGCACCAAAGTAGCTATGTTCCAGGCACCACAGAAGCTTTGTTCTAGGCATCACAGTAGCTTTGTTCCAGGCATCACAGTAGCTTTGTTTCAGGCATTACAGTAGCCTTGTTCCAGGCATCACATTAGCTTTGTTCCAGGCATTACATTAGCTTTGTTCCAGGCATTACATTACCTTTGTTCCAGGCACCACAGTAGCTTTGTTCCAGACATCACAGTTAGCTTTGTTCCAGGCACTAAAGTAGCTTTGTTCCAGGCACATTGTCGTTTTGTTTCAGGCACCGGAGTGGCTTTGTTTCAGGTACCAGAGGGAGTTTGCTCAAGGCAACGGTGGGAATTTGTTCCAGGAACCAGAGTGGCAGTGTTTGCAGTAGTACCAGGGTGACCTTTGTTTCAAACGCCAGAGGTGATGTGGAACGAATGAATACAGGAATTTAGGTGGGGTGGAACTGTAGCGTAACATCAGTGGTCAGGTGGTACAAAGTGACTCATCTCATGTCACGGACTCAGCAGTAGTCATGAGTCAGAATATAGCAGACGGTGATGCCAACGTTATCCAGTATCTCCGTACCTCCATGTCTTTTCTTCTTGACCCCGAAGCCCCTAGTTTTAAAATGAGAAAAGACGATAGAATTATAAGAAGTAAAAAGACCTGAAACAGATTTTCAAATGAATTGGTTTGTTGATGACATAGTTTTGAAGGAGACATAGAAAATTATGAAAAGCTGTGGCAAATATGGTGCGACTTGTGAAAGAAAAATCACAGGTCTAAATTCTAACTTTGATTAAAAAGGAAAAAAAAACGAAAAACAAACACAAAACAATACAAAATCATCCGATGTATGTCTAGGAAGAAAGGATCTTTTTTCTGTAAAACACTTAGCACACAATCCGTCTAGAATCAAGATACTAGGGCTTTAGTTTTCGAGATATATCAGTAGCAAAAGAAAGAAACGTAGCAGTTTATTGTCTAAACATTCATACTCTAGAAGATTGGACGATACAGCACAAATCATCAAAAAATTAAAAGAGAACGGTTGAAATGGTTCCATCTTAGAAAATGTTTTCGATTTTGGTAACAAACAAATAAAAAGATGGATATTTTGACAAGGATAAAAGAAAAAGTTTCCACACGAGCGTAAAAAAAAATCCTGATCTTCAATATCTGTGATACTGTGATTAGGGGGGTGGATTTATTTGAAGACTAACACGTGTGAAAAGAATTGTGACGGATTGTCCTTCCACGCTGAAGTGGTTTGATTTAAAACAGTTACATTACCAAACTGACTGACATTTTGATCAGTCAATGTTATGGGCAAACAAGTATGATATAAATGAAGGACAAAGATACACTAAGATCAAATATATAACCAATTTGGAACAAACAAATCTAAATATCTGGGGATATGTCAATATGAGACAGAGAATCATGCCATCTGTACCGATGAAATATGATTATTTCCTTCCATCTTTCAAAACTGACTTCGACGTGACATCTGAATTCACTGTCATTAGTTAACTTCCTTTCCAGAAGTACGGGAGAATGGATGTGCTGCAAAAAGAAGAAAGAAAGAAAGAAAGAAAGGAAAAAGAAAAAAGGAAAGAAAGATAGATAGATAGACAGATAGACAGACAGACAGATAGGCAGATAGATAGATAGGATAGATAGACAGACAGATAGACAGACAGACAGACAGACAGACAGACAGACAGACAGACAGACAGACAGACAGATAGCCAGACAGACAGACAGACAGACAGACAGACAGACAGAACAGACAGACAGACAGACAGACAGACAGACAGACAGACAGACAGACAGACAGACAGACAGACAGACAGACAGACAGACAGACAGACAGACAGACAGACAGACAGACAGACAGACAGACAGACAGACAGACAGACGACAGACAGACAGACAGACAGACAGACAGACAGACAGACAGACAGACAGACAGACAGACAGACAGACAGACAGACAGACAGACAGACAGACAGACAGACAGACAGACAGAACAGACAGACAGACAGAACAGACAGACAGACAGACAGACAGACAGACAGACAGACAGACAGACA
>CM031620.1:59772586-59785086 GCA_018398815.1 Conus ventricosus | reverse complement strand
TGAACATTGAGGTGTTTTTGATCACATTTGTTGATTTGACATTCACGTTGAACATTGAGGTGTTTTCTGATCACATTTGTTTATTTGACATTCACGTTGAACATTGAGGTTTTTCTGATCACATTTGTTTAATTTGACATTCACGTTGAACATTGAGGTGTTTTCTGATCACATTTGTTTAATTTGACATTCACGTTGAACATTGAGGTGTTTCTGATCACATTTGTTAATTTGACATTCACGTTGAACATTGAGGTGTTTTCTGATCACATTTGTTAATTTGACATTCACGTTGAACATTGGGTGTTTTCTGATCACATTTGTTGATTTGACATTCACGTTGAACACTGAGGTGTTTTCTGATCACATTTGTTTAATTTGACATTCACGTTGAACATTGAGGTGTTTTCTGATCACATTTGTTAATTTGACATTCACGTTGAACATTGAGGTGTTTTCTGATCACATTTGTTTAATTTGACATTCACGTTGAACATTGAGGTGTTTCTGATCACATTTGTTTAATTTGACATTCACGTTGAACATTGAGGTGTTTTCTGATCACATTTGTTTAATTTGACATTCACGTTGAACATTGAGGTGTTTTCTGATCACATTTGTTTAATTTGACATTCACGTTGAACATTGAGGTGTTTTCTGATCACATTTGTTGATTTGACATTCACGTTGAACATTGAGGTGTTTTCTGATCACATTTGTTGATTTGACATTCACGTTGAACATTGAGGTGTTTTCTGATCACATTTGTTAATTTGACATTCACGTTGAACATTGAGGCGTTTCTGATCACATTTACATTGATCTTTAACGGAAAGCAATACCACGGAAGAAAAGTCCTTTTGAGGACGACTGGGCGGTTAGTGATGCCTGTGAAGAGTGACCCTAACGGAGAAAAGTCCTTTTGAGGACGACTGGGCGGTTAGTGATGCCTGTGAAGAGTGACCCTAACGGAGAAAAGTCCTTTTGAGGACGACTGGGCGGTTAGTGATGCCTGTGAAGAGTGACCCTAACGGAGAAAAGTCCTTTTGAGGACGACTGGGCGGTTAGTGATGCCTGTGAAGAGTGACCCTAACGGAGAAAAGTCCTTTTGAGGACGACTGGGCGGTTAGTGATGCCTGTGAAGAGTGATCCTAACGGAGAAAAGTCCTTTTGAGGACGACTGGGCGGTTAGTGATGCCTGTGAAGAGTGACCCTAACGGAGAAAAGTCCTTTTGAGGACGACTGGGCGGTTAGTGATGCCTGTGAAGAGTGACCCTAACGGAGAAAACGTCCTTTTGAGGACGACTGGGCGGTTAGTGATGCCTGTGAAGAGTGACCCTAACGGAGAAAAGTCCTTTTGAGGACGACTGGGCGGTTAGTGATTGCTTTGAAGAGTGACCCTAACGGTGAAAAGTCCTTTTGAGGACGACTGGGCGGTTAGTGATGCCTGTGAAGAGTGACCCTAACGGAGAAAAGTCCTTTTGAGGACGACTGGGCGGTTAGTGATGCCTGTGAAGAGTGACCCTAACGAGAGAAAAGTCCTTTTGAGGACGACTGGGCGGTTAGTGATGCCTGTGAAGAGTGACCCTAACGGAGGAGAAAAGTCCTTTTGAGGACGACTGGGCGGTTAGTGATGCCTGTGAAGAGTGACCCTAACGGAGAAAAGTCCTTTTGAGGACGACTGGGCGGTTAGTGATGCCTGTGAAGAGTGACCCTAACGGAGAAAAATCCTTTTGAGGACGACTGGGCGGTTAGTGATGCTTGTGAAGAGTGACCCTAACGGAGAAAAGTCCTTTTGAGAACGACTGGGCGGTTAGTGATGCCTGTGAAGAGTGACCCTAACGGAGAAAAGTCATTTTGAGGACGACTGGGCGGTTAGTGATGCTGTGAAGAGTGACCCTAACGGAGAAAAGTCATTTTGAGGACGACTGGGCGGTTAGTGATGCCTGTGAAGAGTGACCCAGGCATGTTACGCTGGCGTCAACCAGGCCCGAGAGATACAGACAGCTGCAGGGTTGGCTAGGACATTTGAGCAACACTCTCAGAGACCTATCCATTTACGTCGATGAAATTTGACTGTGTGGTTCCAGTCTTTAAACTGAAGCCCAAAGCACATTAAAAAAAATCTAAAAATTTATCTCTTGGTTTTGATCTTTTTTTATATTGTCTATTTATTGGAAAATGAGCTTTATATGTCATGTATCATATTTTTTGCTTTCCGTAACTCTGGTCACCGTTTCAAGAGAGAGAAAGTTGTCCACCTAGCATTCCTGCCTGAATTTATATACGACACGCTCTTGAAGACATGACCCAGTGTCAGTGGATGTGGATGTTCATTGAGCCGGGATGGGTGGTTACTTACGCATAGGCTCTAGAACTGTGCTGCACACTATCCTTTCCTGATAGACCGGAATTTCTTACTCTCGACCGATTCGAATCACGTTGATGTAGCATTGCTACTGGACATGTTGGTAGGATTTGCAGAAAATTGTACTGCTACATGCCTAGTTAGAGATACACCTTAGTAAGGTGAGGTAGTGTTGCTTATAGCCCAGCCATACCAGGGCTGTCACCGCGTTGAAGTCAACTCACAAGTCATTCATTCACAAAACCCTTTAAAATACACCTTCGAAATTTTGTTGAAAATCTTTCCACTGCAAATTCTCAGATCAGAAGAAAAATGTTAATCTCTTTCAGAAATTCAAAGATCGCATCAAGTGGAACATCTCTGAACAAGGTTTTCATGGAGTCTGCTGTAAAGTGTTTATGTCTCGCGTCATGCGAGTCCCAACACTCTAAAAGAATATGTTTCATTGTGAGTGGTACATGACATGGAATGCACCACGGAGCTTCTTCACTCTTTAAAAGGTACGAATGAGTTAAAAACGAATGGCCAGTGTGCAGCCGGCATAAAATGGTTTCTTCCTTGCGACCACCAGAGGTGGATGAGAGGAACTCTTATAAGTTAGGACGGATCTGGCAAGTTAGTTATCCGTCTGTGTATTATACCTTAGTGCGGCTTTTGGAAAAGACACATGGGTATCTTACACAGTGAACGATATAATCCCACCGTGCAGCAGCTATCACTTTCTGTTTTTCCTTTCTTTCCGTCTTTCTGTTGATACTGGATTTAATTCCGGGCCCTCCAACAGAACGAAAATGTACATCAGTCAAGCTACGCGGGACAAATATTACCATGTTCAAAATCTGAACAATGAATGCAGTCTGTTAAAAGCAGAATCCGGAGACCTGTTAGGAACAAGTTCAATCTGTTGAAAGCAGAATCCGAAGAACTCGACAGAGTTACTTAGTCCGAAAGATTGCTTTCCTCTTTTGGCCCAAACGACCACCAGAGCTCCGTTAGATCTGATGACCTGCTCGATCCTCGTGGGGGAATTGCCACTTGCTGTTCGAAACTTTTCCCCCGTAAATGTCGATCCAGTCTTCTCAAGTTGTACGGGTTGAAACCCATTTAGAAGTGCTTTTGTTGAAACCTAATTAAACCGAGAAACAGTGGTTCCGTGTACCGTCCATCGTGTTTGGTAGTGCGCTATTGCAATCCGGTAATTGAACGAATTAGAAAAGTAAACAATACATCGCGGCATTCATTACATTTGCTGATACCAACACAGTGTCTTTAAAAACAAATCTTTTTTTTTCAATATTTGAAAGACGTCATCCCGTTATACGACTTCGCTAGTCGGCAACTCAGTCACACATATTGTCATCACATTTAACATCCTGAAAATCAACTCATGTTTTTTTCCGCTATCTATAGTGACCAAACTCACCCTCTTTTTTTTTACTTAAGAAAACACAATAAAATTAAATCCAAAATCGGAAAGAAGTGCTTTTATTACAACAAACTGACCCAACTAAAATTAAATTAAGCAGTAAAAACATTTTGGTGCAGATAGTGGTTGGGACTATAATTGAACACTTACTATACCTTCATGACTATAGCCAAACAGTATAAAGCCAGGAAAAAATTATTATAGTCTGTCCTAAGGATGATTAAGAAACACAACTCTTAACAGACAAGCGTAACATTGTTCATATAAAAGTAAAACCAAACAGGTCTGGCGCGATTTTAGACAGTTCCGAAACAATTGCGAGAGAAGCAGAACGACAGAGTGAGTGCTCTAAACAAACAAACAAACAAAATCTAGAAAATGGACCAACAAACAAAAATTAGGGAACAGATCTATTTGGGAAGAAAATGGACGGAAAGACTAGTGGCAACAAATCCTCTCATCGTTTTTAAAGAAATGGGGAATTGATGCAGATGAAACATCCTCTTCTTGTATCTCCTGGCATGACTGTTACTCAATAATAGAGAAGAAGTGAACCTACTAAATACCTTCTTTAAGGATCAGTCCACTATAGAAAATGACACTGGCCATTTGCCTCTCTTACTGTTCACAGGTGGAAAGTCGAATTTGAGACGAATCCCTGAAAGTGTGCCTAGAGAATCTGTTTTAGGTCTCCTGTTGTTTCTATTATCAGAGTCTGTTTTAGGTCTCCTGTTGTTTCTATTATCAGAGTCTGTTTTAGGACTCCTGTTGTTTCTATTATCAGAGTCCGTTTTAGGTCTCCTGTTGTTTCTATTATCAGAGTCTGTTTTAGGTTCTGTTGTTTCTATTATCAGAGTCTGTTTAGGACTCCTGTTGTTTCTATTATTAGAGTCTGTTTTAGGTCTCCTGTTGTTTTTCTATTATCAATCACGAGTCAACGGATCTGACAACAACTTTCAGCTGCCGCACTCGCCTGTCGGTGTCCCAGCCCGATAGATATCCGCGCATAAATCCTAATTCGGATCTAGAAAAACATCGCAGATTGAGACAGGTTTAAAAAAAAATTAGATTAACGAAACCAAAACTGTGATCAGAGCCGAATGCCCCCCCCCCCCCCCCCCCCCCCCATAAATGTTTACCCAAGAACCATACATGCATAAATGTTCCATGATTATTGCAAAATGGATGAACGTCTTCGTTTTGTGGTCATTTAAGTCAACATAGTAATTAAATGTCTCCAAAACTACGAATACAAATCAAATAGGAAAGCTTTAAAAACTACAGACCTCGACTTACGTTCAATGGGACGATTGTACAGAAAACCAGTGAACTAAATATGTCACAAACTTTACGGCTAGATGCCATTCACTTAACTATTGTTAGAGTTGAGAGAATGAGCCACGAATAGTTAGAGCTGAAGAACGCAACAAATTATGTTGTCCAACAGAAAGACGCCCAAGACATAAACCGTTAACTTTCACAAAATGTTGATAATGAACGTCCAAACTGATTAACTGACCTAATCCCATTCCAAATATCTGAAAGAAATCACAGACGTTGATCCTTTGGTGGAATATAGTATGGTCTACTACTGATTTATACAAACCTTCTTTTCTATCAAGCGCATCCACCTGGTAGAACAGCCCACTGCCATTATCAAATCAACATCTTTTTTTTTGCAATTGTTCTGCCTTATAATCATATAGGTGAACGGAATGACTTACTGGTAAAAATAAATATCACGGGCTTTGATCTATACAGCCGACATTTTCCATCAGATTCAAACAGTCCTTATGGCCAGAACAGAGAAATCGCCAATCATCACCTATCACACTGTGCAAAATTTAATTACTATCGGTTCAGGATGAACTCGATTTATGCACTTCCTTCATGTTCCCAAGGTGGCCGTAAAGACGAAAGTCTTGTGCCGTTTGCATTCAGGCCACTCGTTTTACACCCATTCTTATCTTTTAAAAGGTGAAGAAGCGCCGTGATGCCTTCCATGTCATGTACCACTCACAGTGAAACATACTCTTTTAGGGTGTTGGGACTTGCACGATGTGAGGCATAAACACTTTACAACAGACTCCATGAAAACCTTTATAGAGATGTCCCCCTTGACGTGATCTTTGAATTTCTGAAAGAGAACAACATTTTTCATCTGATCTAAGATTTTACGAAAAAAAGATCTTAAACGAAGTTTTTGGCGCGTTTTAGGTGTATTTGAAAGAGATGTGTGAATGGTGTTTTTTTCTTCTTCTTCTACTTTTTGTGTTTTGTTTTGTTTGTTTTTTGTTGTTTTGTTGTTGGGTTTTTTTTATGACTTGTGAGTTGACTTCAACGTGGTGACAGCCCTGATATGGCCCTTTGCGGTCGGCTGGGCTATAAGCAACCTTACCTTACCTTACCTTACCTTACCTTACCTTACCTTACCTTACCTTACAGCTTTCTCTACGACACACACTCCTTCAGGGGAATCGCAACCTTTGTTGAAAAGAACATGAACAGATTTCTACAACTACACCCGGGGCCCATCGCCGAGACCGAATGTCTGCAGAGAAAGGGAAGAGAACGATGATCGTTAAAAGAGCAAAGCAAATCAATCTTGAAGGAACCCATGTCAGAACCACTTCTCATAACGGGACTGCTTCCTCCAGCCAACCTCGCTTAAAATAGCACAACTATTAGTTAGCATCGTCTGGCGCTGGGATCTCCCCTATTCACACGCCTTAACCCTCGACCCCCACCCCCCATCCTTCCTTTCCCTCTCTCTCTCTCTCTCTCTCTCTCTCTCTCTCTCTCTCTCTCTCTCTCCCTCTCTCCCCCTCCCCTCTCTCTCTCTTTTCTCGCATATCTATCTACATGTGGGTGTAAAGAAGGAGGGGGAAGTGAGGACGGAGGGGGGGGGGGGGGGAGGGGGCTGTTACTGTGCGCAAGAGTTGACAGCTCTGCCACCTGTTCCTTTTCTCTATTGATTACGATAACTAGTTTCGGCAGTTTAGGCCTGTAGTGAGTGACATACAGCCGTGACATGTGTGAACAGCCACTATAGTGCTGGTGTCTGCCTTTCTTCTGTTATGGAATTCAGATTGTTGCTGCTCTGCGTATGTGTCGTTCGTCTGTACACATCACTGGGAACAACATACATGCTGGAATAAGATATTTTAATTTAATCAACAACTGTAGGCAGAAGCCGCCTCTGCCCTAATAACCTGCCAACATAGGCGTCTCCTGATGGGACTAAAACCCTGGCCTTCTGATCTTCAGTCTGCAACGCTAACCAATGTACCAAACATTTGTTGAGTACTTCTCGTACATACTTCATATTCCTTTAATTGTATGGCGGAATGGACTAATAAAACGGTATGCCGAGGGCCGGGATAGCTCGGTTGGGAAAGCGCCGGACTCGTAATCTTGGTGATCCTGGGGTTGCGGGTTCGAATCTCCGCCGCGCCGTTTCGGTACAGGGGGATTTTTTCCCTCGGAGTTAACTTTGGTTCGGACTCCATTTCCCAAACAGTCCTTCGAATGAGACGATAAACCGAGGTTCCGTGTGTGAACGCACGTATTAATTTTCATCTTGCAAAACACGTAAAATTTCATCACCAACTTTCGGAAGAGGAGGCCAGTTTGGCCGTTGGTATGGATGACACGTTATACATAGCATGCACTCTGCGTGAAAATCAAAAGAATGAAAGAGTTGTTAAACTGAATGAACGATATTGACTGGATGACACGGGAAACGACTGAATGAAGCGCCAGCAGGCAGCTCTTCAGTCAGCTCTACCCAGGTAGGCAGCCCGTAGTGTAAACGAGAATGCGGATTGTAAAGTGCTTAGAGCTTCGTCTCTGGCCGGTGATAGGCGCTATATCAGTACTCTTGATAATATCATTTTGCCATGTATTGTATCGTATTATATGATACTATACTGCATTGAACTACACGTATTGAGGTTCTGTCTGCACATTGTATTGCATTTTTTCGTAATGTATTCAATGGATTAGTGTCTCTAAAATCGTACTGTATTAGACGGGTGCATGGCGCTCAGATCTCATAGCTTACATTCAGCTCGCTTATTAAAGAGGTGCATGGTTGTAAGTTAGAGTTCTTCTGCGTATGCCTATATATCAGTCTTGTATTCATTTTGCCATGATGTAGTTTATTATCTATCATTGATACAGTATTGAGGTTCTGTCTGACATTGTATTGCATTTTTCGTATGTATTCAGGATTAGTCTCTAAAAGTACTGTATAGTAGTCGCATTTTATTTCGCTATTATTAATCAATGTATGATTATATCACATGAGTGCACTGTGTTGAGTAGCTACAATTCTTTCTAAATGTACCGTATTTCTCAATGATGTAGAACCCTGTACTGAGACAGCCGTTATATTTTAACTTGTCGCAACACTTTGCTAACGTGGACAAATGTTCTAGATGTAGCACCCTTGAAAGCTTGACTTGCAACATGTTTAAACATCATGTTCCCTCAACATTTGTCCGTCGCTCCAATGGGTTCGAGTCCTTCTTTCATGGCAGATTACTTAACATACAGTGCTACCTCATAGCTTACCCCTTTTTTGTTCCACGTTCCCCAAGGGTTGGTGTTGAGCCAAATTCTGTTTACCAACATACAATAGCCAAGTCTTTCCCCTTGACAATTAAACATTAATATCTGTGTCAAAATGACACTGATGAAAAAACATCAGCTTTCCTCAGAAATCCTGATTTCAAGGAAATGAAATCTCTATTCCAATGCAAAGATTTGATGAAAAGACATCAGGCTTTCAAAAAAAATAAAATACACAAATTCCAGCTACCAGGCGTTGTCGCATTATGAGAAAACAGTTTTTTATTTTCTAGGCTGAGTTGGATCACGTTGAAGTCTGTCTACTATCAGGTTCGTCAAATGCAAACTCTATATCTTACGAATTTTTTTGTCGCATTTCACAACTTCATCTCAGGAAGATGGTTGCTATCAGGCCTTACCTTTCAGAAGCACAACACAGCTATTTAGATGGAACCATCGTAACAGTCTTCCTTCGAGTCTGTTTTCTTAGTTCCTGTCCGATGGCAAACAGTTCAAACAGACATGTTTCTTAGGATAAAATAACAAAAAGTGACCACAACGCACATCTCCTGAAACAGTCACACTGGCTTCCAATAAAACCTCGTATTGAATACCAAATTCCTACATTAACACTGAAATAGTTCAACAAGATACTGACTATCTCTGTGTGAACAGCCTACATTAACATGAAATAGTTCAACAAGATACTGACTATCTCTATGTGAACAGCCTACATTAACACTGAAATAGTTCAACAAGAACTGACTATCTCTTGTGAACAGCCTACATTAACACTGAAATAGTTCAACGAGACACTGACTGTCTGTGTGAACAGCCTACATTAACACTGAAATAGTTCAACGAGACACTGACTTCTCGGTTGAACAGCCTACATTAACACTGAAATAGTTCAACAAGACACTGACTATGCCGTGTGAACAGCCTACATTAACACTGAAATAGTTCAACAGACACTGACTATATCTGTGTGAACAGCCTACATTAACACTGAAATAGTTCAACAAGACACTGACTATATCGTGTGAACAGCTACATTAACACTGAAATAGTTCAACAAGAACTGCTATCGCTGTGTGAACAGCCTACATTAACACTGAAACAGTTCAACAAGACACTGACTATCTCTGTGTGAACAGCCTACATTAACACTGAAATAGTTCAGCAAGACACTGACTATCTCGTGTGAACAGCCTACATTAACACTGAAATAGTTCAACAAGACACTGACTTCTGTGTGAACAGCCTACATTAACACTGAAATAGTTCAACAGACACTGACTATCTCGTGTGAACAGCCTACATTAACACTGAAATAGTTCAACAAGACACTGACTATTCGTGTGAACAGCCTACTTACACTGAAATAGTTCAACAAGACACTGATTATCGGTGAACAGCCTACATTAACACTGAAATAGTTCAACAAGATACTGACTATCTGTGTGAACAGCCTACATTAACACTGAAATAGTTCAACAAGACACTGACTATATCCGTGTGAACAGCCTACATTAACACTGAAATAGTTCAACAAGATACTGACTATATCGTGTGAACAGCCTACATTAACACTGAAATAGTTCAGCAAGACACTGACTATCTCTGTGTGAACAGCCTACATTAACACTGAAATAGTTCAACAAGACACTGACTGTCTGTGTGAACAGCCTACATTAACACTGAAATAGTTCAACAAGACACTGACTATATCCGTGTGAACAGCCTACATTAACACTGAAATAGTTCACAAGACACTGACTATATCCGCGTGAACAGCCTACATTGACACTGAAATAGTTCAACAAGATACTGACTATATCTGTGTGAACAGCCTACATTAACACTGAAATAGTTCAACAAGACACTGACTATCTCTGTGTGAACAGCCTACATTAACACTGAAATAGTTCTACAAGACACTGACTATATCTGTGTGAACAGCCTACATTAACACTGAAATAGTTCAACAAGACACTGACTATCTCTGTGTGAACAGCCTACATTAACACTGAAATAGTTCAACAAGACACTGACTATCTCTGTGTGAACAGCCTACATTAACACTGAAATAGTTCAGTTCAGCAAGACACTGACTATCTCTGTGTGAACAGCCTCGCGTTTTTGTACCTTCTCGCATTCTCCTAGTGGTAAGAAACACTTCAAGCGTCAAAACTACTATTCAGATCCGCTGATTAAGTTTCAGTGTGCCAAACATAGAACATGTCATTATGTTCATACGTATGTATTTATGTATGCATGACTGCATATCCGTACACACAGGTGTTAAATAAGCAAGTTGTCTGCATTTTGTTTTCCATCATGGTACCAATCATGCTCACCTTTCTCAGTCCTTTCAATCCACGACAGTCTACAATTCCCTCGGTCTATGTACAAATTAATGACATTTAACACAGGCAGCTCTTTCATTCTGTTACAAAGTTCATCACGTAGTGTCCACAACGACTATAATCTGTATTGTTTCGAGCTTTATAAGTTCAATCACGTAGTGTCCCACAACGACTATATCTGTTTGTTCGAGCATTTATAAAGTTCAATCACGTAGTGTCCCACAACGACTATAATCTGTATGTTCACTTGATCAAGTTCAATCACGTAGAGTCCCACAACGACTATAATCGGTTATGTTCGAACTTTATAAAGTCATCACGTAGTTCCCACAACGACTATATCTGTATTGTTTCGAACTTATAAAGTTCAATCACGTAGTGTCCACAACGACTATAATCTGTATTGTTCCTGCTTGTTACCCTGGACTTTTCAGGAAGCTTTTTGCAATTATTTGTGACAGCTGTGCACACAAGAAGAAGATTCTCATCCTTTTACGAACCCTGGAATCACTGTTTTCAGAACACTGTTTCTGCAGACTAGAGTTAAGGTCGGTTCTTTAATTCCTGAAGAAGATTTTCTACAATCGGCATCTTCTTGCTTCTTTTAATTAATTAAACTTCTTGCTACATTCTGGCATCTCAAAAACTGGTTATAACAGTTGTTCCGTTTGTCTCTTGCTCGAAAATTGACATTTTTCAACAGCAAAGGTAACACAGGTTACACAAGTGGATAATTAACCTGGTGTTCGTAGGTCACAAAAATGGATTATTAACCTGGAGTTTTGTGGAAGTAAGTACCCTGCTAAACATTTCATCTCAGCACATTACAGTACCATTATGATAATAATCATAGTCTACTTGGATTATAAAGGCTTGCTTTTTTCCTGTCCCATCATCTGTGCCATCTCAGTGGCATTGCACCCACGCCGCTCTTTCCGAACCCCCGTCCACAGCCACAGCCCGGTCAGTCCAACACCCCGTCCACAGCCACAGCCCGGCCCGGCCCACTGCAGCCCCGGCACCAGCAATCCACAGGGAGCAGCCAATGTCAAGTCGTTAAAAAGGCAACCCACCGGAGGAGACGCTGCACAGCTGCCGAGTCACTTCGGTGGTGTTCAGTGGGGTCTGTTCTGATCCAACACACGTGGATTATAAAGGCTTTGCAAAGCCTTCCGTGGTGCCACAGCCCGGGTATGTAGCCTCTTCTCCCGTCTTGAAACTTTGTAAGGCACTTTGAGGTACTTCACATGATAATGTTGTGCTTAACAAATGCTAGGATCATCATCATCATCATCATCACATCATCATATCATCTCATCATCATCACCATAGTCGTCGTCATCATCATCATCATCATCATCATTTTACTATAATTATAATGATAATACTAATAATTATTATCATCATCATTATAATATCTTTATCATTATTACTATTATTGTTATCATTATTATTATCATTGTTCTTGTTATTATTTTCATTATTATTAATATTGATGTTGTTATTGTTATTACTACTATTACTTTTATCATTATTATCATTACTACTATCATTATTATTATTATTATTATTGATATCATTATTATTATCTATTATCATCAGTATTACTGTTATCGTTATTATCTCGTTTAATACTGTACTGTATTACTTGTTAGGAAATCGTTTTGTAGCGTACAGTATTGTACGGTATTGTATGAATTAGATCAGTTTGCATTGTATTGACTGTATTCGGTTATTTTTTTTTTCGTTTTATATATATTGTACT
>CM031620.1:59767586-59770086 GCA_018398815.1 Conus ventricosus | reverse complement strand
AATCTTTTCATAGCATATAAATGAACATTCTCTATTACAACACTTTCTCAAAAGCCCAGATTTCTGCTCCATATTGTAGAATTGGCTGCACCTGAGAGTCGAATAGTTTCGAGAAAACAGAAAATGCGCCACTATTCAATTTGTTATAAAATACGAAGTATAACTGTGACTGCTCTCTTTGCTCTATTTGCTAGGTCTTGACATCCAAAGGTGAAACTTAATTTGGTAGTAAAATAAAACCCAAGATACTTGTATGCATTGACTACAACCATATATTCACCTCCATAAATCCATTTCTCACTACGTGCTAAATACCCACCTTTACGAAACACAATAATGTTGGTCTTATTCATATTAACTTTTAATTCTAATTTAGTAGCAGCTGAATACAAACTGTTCAATTGTCTTTGCAGACCAACTACAGTTGTAGACAATAAAATAATGTCATCAGCAAAAAGTAAGACAAACAGTTCCAAGATATCAAAGTCACACCATGCCGTCCATTTTGAATAATCTCCAAAGCCAATTCATTTATGAACAGAGAAAATAAAACAGGACTACAAACATCCCCTTGCTTGACCCCTCTCGTACACTTGACAAAATCTGATAATTTAGCTCCCGCTCTAATTCTTGCTTTCACCTCCTTATACATACCTTTCACACAATGATACAGTTTACCTTGAATTCCATGTTTTAACAAAATAGGCCACAGCAGTTTCCGTGAAACTGAATCGAAAGCTTTCTCAAAATCCACAAAAGCCACATACAGCTTCTTGTTGTTTACAAATTGTTTTTGAATTGCAGCTAATAGACTAAACATGTGATCAATAGTAGAATAACCTTTTTTAAATCCTGCTTGATGTTCTCCTGTTATATTGTTCTGAGATATCCATTCATGTAGTCTATTATTAATAACAGAACTATAGAGTTTACTACATACATTGCACAACGAAATACCTCTATAATTGTTTACATCGTTTATCTCCCTTTCTTAAACAGAGGCAAAATTATAGATTCTTTCCAATCCTCTGGATAAATCCCGGTGTCAAAAAGATAATTAAACAATTTAACTAAAAATCCTATAACAGTCGCACCGGAATGCTTAAAAAAACTCTCCAATGAGTCCATCAGGTCCTGCAGTTTTACCATTCTTTATTTTCTTAATAGCTGTTAATATTTCCCCTCTAGATATTGGTCTGTCATAAGCAGTTTCTTCATTATTTATTGCATTTGTCAGTCTCAGTGGACTCATCAACGTCCTTATCCAAAAGATTTTTAAAATGTAAGAACCACTCTTGCATCGTAATATTATTTGCAGGTTGTAGTTTCTTTGTGGAAATCTTGTGAATAGTTTTCCAAAATAATTGCTGATTGTTACCCGAAGACAGAAGATCGTTTAATAGGAGATCATTATGTTCTTTCTGTTTCCTTTCATTTAAATGTTTATATTCCCTTCTCGCTATACAAAACAATATTTCTATCCTCTTTATCCATTGTATTCAGAAAATTCTGAATAATCTTCGTAGTTTACGTTTTTTACCCTGCATTCTCGATCAAACCAATTCTGTATAAATTTCTTATTTATAGGCACAACTTTCCTCATTGTTTCAGCTTGGTCTTTGATAGTTATATTAAACAAGTTCAGAGCTTCATTAACATTCACAGAAATAAGATTTTCAGCGGCGTTTAACTTTTCTAAAACATTTGATGAATTCATGCATAAAGAAAACTGTTGACTGTAATCTTGATTCCAGCAATATTTAACAATAAACTGGTTAACATCTACATTTGGGGGTAAAACTGGTATGCGACTGTTCATTTGGCATTTCAATGCACAATACCAGGGGTAAATGATCAGAATCAAATCTTTCCATCACATTTAGAGTCATCTTTTTACACATTAGTTCAAAAAAATCTGTAGACACTAGAAAATAATCATTCACACTACTCCCCATATCCGAAATGTATGTGAAACACCCTTCGAGATCGCCATTACATACTCCATTCATAATTGTCAATCCTAGCACAGTGCACATACAAAGAAGCTTTTTCCATACACATTTAATATCTTATCTTGGGAACATCTATTGTATTTGCTGTCTGCAGTCTTGAAATTAGCATAAAGATCACGATCATCTACATTACCTGGAGAATATTCGCAGTTCTTGCATTCATGTCACCACATAAAAGTATCTCAGCATCATCAAAAGATAACAACTTGTTTACAATACATTCTTCCAACATTTCAATACCATTATCAAAGCCATGCAGTGTGTAGAAAGGTGCATTTTCCGGAGGGACATATGAACACACAAGTAAGACAGGCTTATCATAGCAAAATAATTCTTTATCAAATCTAAATAACATTGTATACAGACTGTCACAATCCACCTGTTGCACATACGGGACAAGACTTTTACGAACCATACAAACTAATCCTCCCGAGGCCCGTCCCTGTCTTGTAAATTTTACAGCTGGTTTTACAAATAATTCATAGTCT
>CM031620.1:59750086-59755086 GCA_018398815.1 Conus ventricosus | reverse complement strand
TTCCACAGTGGGTAAACCTGTCAGTGTTTTCCATTTGTGGGTAAACCTGTCAGTGTATGTTTTCCATAGTGGGTAAACCTGTCAGTGTACTGTTTTCCATAATGGATAAACTTGTCAGTGTGCTGTTTTCCATAGTGGGTAAACCTGTCAGTGTGCTGTTTTCCATAGTGGGTAAACCTGTCAGTGTGCTGTTTTCCATAGTGGGTAACCTGTCAGTGTGCTGTTTTCCATAGTGGGTAAACCTGTCAGTGTACTGTTTTCCATAATGGATAAACTTGTCAGTGTGCTGTTTTCCATAGTGGGTAAACTGTCAGTGTGCTGTTTTCCATAGTGGGTAAACTGTCAGTGTGCTGTTTTCCATAGTGGGTAAACCTGTCAGTGTGCTGTTTTCCATAGTGGGTAAACCTGTCAGTGTGTTTTCCATAGTGGGTAAACCCGTCAGTGTGTTTTCCATAGTTGGTAAACCTGTCAGTGTGTTTTCCATAGTGGGTAAACCTGTCAGTGTACTGTTTTCCATAGTGGGTAACCTGACAGTGTGCTGTTTTCCATAGTGGGTAAACCTGTCAGTGTGCTGTTTTCCATAGTGGGTAAACCTGTCAGTGTACTGTTTTCCATAGTGGGTAAACCTGTCAGTGTGCTGTTTTCCATAGTGGGTAAACCTGTCAGTGTGTTTTCCATAGTGGGTAAACCTGTCAGTGTGTTTTCCATAGTTGGTAAACCTGTCAGTGTGTTTTCCATAGTGGGTAAACCTGTCAGTGTACTGTTTGCCATAGTGGGTAAACCTGTCAGTGTACTGTTTTCCATAGTGGGTAAACCTGTCAGTGTGCTGTTTTCCCTAGTGGGTAAATCTGTCAGTGTGTTTTCCATAGTGGGTAAACCTGTCAGTGTGCTGTTTTCCATAGTTGGTAAACTGTCAGTGTTTTCCATAGTGGGTAAACCTGTCAGTGTGTTTTCCATTGTGGGTAAACCTGTCAGTGTGCTGTTTTCCATAATGGGTAAACTTGTCAGTGTGCTGTGTTCCATAGTTAGTAAACCTGTCAGTGTAATGTTTTCCATAGTGGGTAAACTGTCAGTGTAATGTTTTCCATAGTGGGTAAACCTGTCAGTGTGTTTTCCATAGTGGGTTTAAACCTGTCAGTGTGCTGTTTTCCAAGTGGGTAAACCTGACAGTGTAATGTTTTCCATAGTGGGTAAACCTGTCAGTGTTTTCCATAGTGGGTAAACCTGTCAGTGTGTTTTCCACAGTGGGTAAACCTGTCAGTGTAATGTTTTCCATAGTTGGTAAACCTGTCAGTGTTTTCCATAGTGGGTAAACCTGTCAGTGTGTTTTCCACAGTGGGTAAACCTGTCAGTGTGCTGTTTTCATAGTGGGTAAACCTGTCAGTGTGTTTTCCATAGTGGGTAAACCTGTCAGTGTGTTTTCCATAGTGGGTAAACCTGTCAGTGTGTTTTCCATTGTGGGTAAACTGTCAGTGTGTTTTCCACAGTGGGTAAACCTGTCAGTGTGCTGTTTTCCATAGTGGGTAACCTGTCAGTGTGTTTTCCATAGTGGGTAAACCTGTCAGTGTGTTTTCCATAGTGGGTAAACCTGTCAGTGTGTTTTCCATTGTGGGTAAACTTGTCAGTGTGTTTTCCACAGTGGGGTAAAACCTGTCAGTGTGTTTCATAGTGGGTTAAACCTGTCAGTGTGTTTTCCATAGTGGGTAAAACTTGTCAGTGTGCTGTTTTCCATAGTGGGTAAACCTGTCAGTGTGCTGTTTTCCATAGTTGGTAAACCTGTCAGTGTTTTCCATAGTGGGTAAACCTGTCAGTGTTTTCCATAGTGGGTAAACCTGTCAGTGTGCTGTTTTCCATAGTGGGTAAACTGTCAGTGTGCTGTTTTCCATAGTGAGTAAACCTGTCAGTGTTTTCCATAGTGGGTAAACTGTCAGTGTGCTGTTTTCCATAGTGGGTAAACTTATCAGTGTGCTGTTTTCCATAGTGGGTAAACTTGTCAGTGTACTGTTTTCCATAGTGGGTAAACCTGTCAGTGTTTTCCATAGTGGGTAAACCTGTCAGTGTACTGTTTTCCATAATGGATTAAACTTGTCAGTGTGCTGTTTTCCATAGTGGGTAAACCTGTCAGTGTGCTGTTTTCCATAGTGGGTAAACCTGTCAGTGTGCTGTTTTCCATAGTTAGTAAACCTGTCAGTGTACTGTTTTCCATAGTGGGTAAACCTGTCAGTGTGTTTTCCATAGTGGGGTAAACCTGTCAGTGTGCTGTTTTCCATAGTGGGTAAACTGTCAGTGTGTTTTCCATAGTGGGTAAACCTGTCAGTGTGTTTTCCATAATGGATAAACTGTCAGTGTGTGTTTTCCATAGTGGGTAAACCTGTCAGTGTGCCGTTTTCCATAGTGGGTAAACCTGTCAGTGTACTGTTTTCCATAGTGGGTAAACCTGTCAGTGTGCTGTTTTCCATAGTGGGTAAACTGTCAGTGTTTTCCATAGTTGGTAAACCTGTCAGTGTACTGTTTTCCATAGTGGGTAAACCTGTCAGTGTGCTGTTTTCCATAGTGGGTAAACTGTCAGTGTGCTGTTTTCCATAGTGGGTAAACCTGTCAGTGTTTTCCATAGTGGGTAAACCTGTCAGTGTTTTCATAGTGGGTAAACCTGTCAGTGTTTTCCATAGTTAGTAAACCTGTCAGTGTGCCGTTTTCCATAGTGGGTAAACCTGTCAGTGTTTTCCATAGTGGGTAAACCTGTCAGTGTTTTCCATAGTGGGTAAACCTGTCAGTGTGCTGTTTTCCCTAGTGGGTAACCTGTCAGTGTATGTTTTCCATAGTGGGTAAACCTGTCAGTGTGTTTTCATAGTGGGTAAACCTGTCAGTGTACTGTTTGCCATAGTGGGTAAACCTGTCAGTGTACTGTTTGCCATAGTGGGTAAACCTGTCAGTGTACTGTTTGCCATAGTGGGTAACCTGTCAGTGTATGTTTGCCATTGTGGGTAAACCTGTCAGTGTACTGTTTGCCATAGTGGGTAAACCTGTCAGTGTGCTGTTTTCCATAGTGGGTAAACCTGTCAGTGTGCTGTTTTCCATAGTGGGTAAACCTGTCAGTGTGTTTTCCATAGTGGGTAAACCTGTCAGTGTGCTGTTTTCCATAGTGGGTAAACCTGTCAGTGTGTTTTCCATAGTGGGTAAACCTGTCAGTGTGTTTTCCATAGTGGGTAAACCTGTCAGTGTGCTGTTTTCCATAGTGGGTAAACCTGTCAGTGTGCTGTTTTCCATAGTGGGTAACCTGTCAGTGTGTTTTCCATAGTGGGTAAAACCTGTCAGTGTACTGTTTTCCATAGTGGGTAAACCTGTCAGTGTGCTGTTTTCCATAGTGGGTAAACCTGTCAGTGTAATGTTTTCCATAGTTGGTAAACCTGTCAGTGTTTTCCATAGTGGGTAACCTGTCAGTGTACTGTTTTCCATAGTGGGTAAACCTGTCAGTGTGCTGTTTTCCATAGTGGGTAAACCCGTCAGTGTGTTTTCCATAGTGGGTAAACCTGTCAGTGTATGTTTGCCATAGGGGTAAACTGTCAGTGTGCTGTTTTCATAGTGGGTAAACCTGTCAGTGTGTTTTCCATAGTGGGTAAACCTGTCAGTGTGCCGTTTTCCATAGTGGGTAAACCTGTCAGTGTGTTTTCCATAGTGGGTAAACCTGTCAGTGTGCTGTTTTCCATAGTGGGTAAACCTGTCAGTGTGTTTTCCATAGTGGGTAAACCTGTCAGTGTGCTGTTTTCCATAGTGGGTAAACCTGTCAGTGTGCTGTTTTCCATAGTGGGTAAACCTGTCAGTGTGTTTTCCATAGTGGGTAAACCCGTCAGTGTGTTTTCCATAATGGGATAAACTGTCAGTGTACTGTTTTCCATAGTGGGTAAACCTGTCAGTGTGCTGTTTTCCATAGTGGGTAAACTGTCAGTGTACTGTTTTCCATAGTGGGTAAACTGTCAGTGTACTGTTTTCCATAATGGATAAACCTGTCAGTGTGCTGTTTTCCATAGTGGGTAAACCTGTCAGTGTACTGTTTTCCTAGTGGGTAAACCTGTCAGTGTACTGTTTTCCATAGTGGGTAAACCTGTCAGTGTGCTGTTTTCCATAGTGGGTAAACCTGTCAGTGTGTTTTCCATAGTGGGTAAACCTGTCAGTGTTTTCCATAGTGGGTAAACCTGTCAGTGTGTTTTCCATAGTGGGTTAAACTGTCAGTGTTTTTTTCCATAATGGGTAAACTGTCAGTGTGCTGTTTTCCCTAATGGATAAACCTGTCAGTGTGTTTTCCATAATGGATAAACCTGTCAGTGTGTTTTCCCTAGTTGGTAAACCCGTCAGTGTTTTTTTCCATAATGGATAAACCTGTCAGTGTGCCGCAGAATTCAGTGGAGGTCAAATTTAAAAAAAAATGTTAACAGTGCAAAGAATGGCGCAAAGAATGTGTATGTCAATATCAACAAGAATATTTGTTGCTACCTAGCCTTAGACCTCGTCTCCCAACAAAAGAAAATGTACTACTCACTCGTAGCTTTCGACAGCCATCCGGCCATCTTCCTGAGCCATGCTGTTGCTGACTGAGTGAACTCGATTCAGATCACGTGACATGGGACGTACCAGGTCACGTGAACCCAATCAGTGAAGAGTACACCAGGGCAAGGTGTAGCGGCCCAGGTCCTGTTGAGGGGGGGGGGGGGGGGGGTTGGTGGCTGTGATGTAGATGGCTCCTTGAACCGCTCTGGAACCACTTGTTTTCTCTCTCCAGGATGTTGACGTTGTCCGTGCCAAATTGGTGTTGCTCGGAGTGCAGGTGTGCTCCGACAGGTGAAGAGTCCTTCTTGTGTTCTGTGAGTTCTTTTGGAGGGGAGTTCTGTTTCTCCGACATAGTGTTGGTTGCAGTCAGGCGGTCTATTTGTTTATACGGATTTGTCAAGTTTATTGGTTTTTCTTGGAGGGACGAGTTGGCTGCGGATGGTGTTGGTCTTGAT
>CM031620.1:59735216-59737716 GCA_018398815.1 Conus ventricosus | reverse complement strand
GGTGCCAACTGTATACAGGACGTCCCCCTAACAACGCACGACTATGGTGCCAACTGTACACAGGACGTCCCCTAACAACACACGACTATGGTGCCAACTGTACACAGACGTCCCCCTAACAAAACACGACTATGGTGCCAACTGTACACAGACGTCCCCCTAACAACACACGACTATGGTGCCAACTGTTACACAGACGTCCCCTAACAACCACGACTATGGTGCCATCTCTATACAGAACGTCCCCCTAACAACACACGACTATGGTGCCAACTGTACACTGGACGATACTCTCCTTCCAAACACCACCCAGGAATGGAACGAGCTGCTAGTACTACCGTGGCAGCTGACACTCTGGACACCTTCAAGTCTAGAGTGCCACCAGTAGTTAGTTTAGTTAGGTAGGCCGGCCCCCCCCCTCCCCCTCCCCCCCCCCCCCCCCCCCCCCCCCCCCCCCCCTTTTTTTTTTCGCGAAAAGTGAAGATGTAGTAGTCTGCCAGGTTCAACCCACTTAGTATTTAGGAGTCAGGGTTAGGCTTTATTTCACTATCTAGGTCTTTCACTTTCTATCAACAATTCTTTTCTCACTCTGCAATCCTCTCAAAAGTTTCACAACGGCAGAAAAATCAACATGATGATTGAGGTCATGTAAGTTGAGGAGGAGGAGGAGGAGGAGGAGGAGGAGGAGGAGGAGGAGGAGGAGGACGTCCCCTAACAACGCACGACTATGGTGCCAACTCTACTGGCATCACTAAAAGAACAGTGAGCCTACAGCCTGGAACGCGGCACTTCCTTCCTCCTCACGGAGTGACGAGACAGAAACAGAATGGGGGTGCGGCGGGCGGGGGGGGGGGGGGGGGCGGGGAGGTTGGATGGAGGTATACTGACACTGAGAGAGAGAGAGAGAGAGAGAGAGAGAGAGAGTGGTTAGAGGTAGGGAGAGACAGAGACAGACAGATAGAGACAGAGACACACAGACAGAGACACACAGACACACAGACACACGGATTGAGAGATTGAGAGAGACAGACAGACAGAGAGACAGACAGACAGAGAGAGGGGAGACAGACAGACAGACAGAGAGACAGACAGACAGACAGACAGTCCGACAGAGAGAAGAGAGAGAGGAGAGAGCAGACAGAGACAGAGACAGACAGAGACAGACAGAGACAGAGACAGAGACAGACAGAGACAGAGACAGAGAGAGACAGAGAGACAGACAGAGGGAGAAGAATGGGGGGGAAGGTTTTCAAAGAGAGATTAACGGACAGATGGACGAAGATAAAGAGAGGGAGAGGGTGGTAGAATTTGCCGGAGAACCATGGCCAATGCGCTAAATTAATAAGCAAGGAAACTACAACAGTTACCTCCTTTGCTGTATCCATTTTGTAGATATTGCTGATTTGTCTCGTTTTTTTCTTTTTCTTCCAACACATGATAACCTCGCTATTTCATCTCTTTGTTACACCCTCCCCCCTCCCCCCCCCCTACCTCCCAAAAAAAGAGAAATTTCATTTTTTTTTTTCACTCTACCCTTCATGGATGGCCTTAAACGTACGCCAAACCCAAACCTGCGTTGAAAACTAACATTTCCTTTCAGCTTCTACACGATGTCCAAGTTATCTGTTTTAGGGTCTCAATTTGGGGCTCAACATGCCGCTGCCGTTTAACGTTCCCTCTGGGAAGAAATGCAGATCCAACACGCGTGTCCAGTCTACAACAACGGCTTTCGTTATGATCCTCAAGCACTCGGGATGCTAGTCTACAGTATGATTCCAAAAGAAGCTTTCGGCTCTGTAAGAAAATGGGATGCTCGTAGTGGGCTATCCACAAAAACATTACCCCTCCCTCTGTGTCCCTCCCTCCCTCTCTCTCTCTCTCTCTCCCCTCTCTCTCTCCCTCTCTCTTCCCTCTTCTCTCTCTCTCTTTTCTCTTTCTCTCTCTCTTCTTTTCTCTCTCTCTCTCTCTCTCTCTCTCTCTCTCTCTCTCTCTCTCTCTCTCCCCCTCCCTCTCCCTCATAATTTATGACTCCCTTTATTGGAATTTTTCAAGACTTTTTTTTCCAGTATGGAAGATTTAATTTGTTATGTCCGTTTTCTTGTGCTATTGAGTTGCGTGGTTCAGAAATCATTAGACAAGAGAGAAGGATTTGGCATACACACACACACACTCACAGACAGGCACACACACACACACACAGGCACGCACGCACGCACGCACGCACACACACACACACACACACCACACACACACACACACACACACACACACACACACACACGCACGCACGCACGCACGCACGCACGCACGCACGTACACACGCACGCACACGCACACACACACACACACACACCACACACACACACACACACACACGTGCTCTCATAACATTATTTTCTTTCTTACCATTCAGCGAACATTTTACATTCTTTGCTGATTTTGACCCTAACAGAGCACTTTCAAGCAATATTCCAAGTTGTTTCATCGATCTATCATCCGT
>CM031620.1:59720216-59722716 GCA_018398815.1 Conus ventricosus | reverse complement strand
TGACATGGTAGCCAACAGACATCCAGACACCGGTGGAACATCTACACTGCCAACAGAGAATCATAACACAAACGACTCCACTGCCAGGAATAGTAATGGTGAAGCATGCTCCGGGAATTCCCAGTGTGATGTCAGAGACATTCCTGTAGCTGTGACGAGACACAACAGTACACCAGCAAATCCCATGGTGACCGGGAATTCCCAGAATACTGCACGTGCACCCCGAGGTAATGACGGCAAGGCCAGCTACAAGGCGAAGTGTGGGGAACGATTTCAATCTAACACACCAGAACTTTTAATCGGCCCACCACACGCCACCAGTCCCAGACGGTGGTCTCATCACAAACAGACCAGCCCTCATCTCAAACAGTATGACTTCTGCACGTAAAGTCTCCACTGGTGGTCGTCAGCACCTGCAAAACTCGAACAGGGAATAGGGACTCGGCCCTGGCCATGTCACCGCTCAGATTTCTACTATGACAACACAAGACAAAACGACTGATACTGATGGTGTGACAGCAAGCACAACGCAATATACGACGACAGATTCTGTCAGTTTGACAGCTGGCACACCACGGAACTCTACGTCTGATAATGTGACAGCCGACACAAAGCAATATAGTACAATTGACGCTGACAGTGTGACAGCTGACACTACACAACAAGCAGAGACATCACATCATGGTTTACATATACTGAATTGGAACATTGGAGGGCTTTTGTCCAAGCTTGTGCTTCAAGATACTGTAAACTATATTGAGTCTTTTGACATAGTGTGCCTGACCGAAACCTTCGTGGAATTTGATATTCAGTTAAGTGTTTTTGAAGATTTCGATTCTTATTTTGCACCTGCTAAGAAGCTAAGCCAACACGGAAGGAGTTCTGGAGGGGTGGTAGTTCTGATCAAAAGGTGCCTCAGTCGTTATATTGAAAGGATTCATATTGTTTACCAGCAAACAGTGATGTTAAAAATTAACAAAGACCTGCTAAACACAGAAAAAGATGTGGTTATGTTGTCATTGTATGTACCGCCGTACGCTTCCCCATATTATAGTACGACCGAATACCAGGATGGCATCGATTTGATGGAACAGTGTTTAACAGATGTTTGGGAAACATTAGATGATTTCTACCTTCTTTTGTGTGGGGATTTTAATGCCCGTACTGGAAACAAAAATACTGTATGTGTAGATGAGGACATACTCCATAATGGTGAAGAAACTTTTGAACGGACGTCTGAAGATTTAATATTTAATGTTTTTGGAAGAAAGTTGATTGATGTCTGTCAAGTGTTTGATTGCTCTATTCTAAATGGATGTCATTTTTTCAACTCAGAAGGGAATGTAACTTATTTATCACAAACAGGGTCAAGCCTGATTGACTATTTTTGTGCTTCCAACGATCTCTGTACACAAAACATTTTTATGTCACTTGTTGTTGAAAACCGGATAGAATCCGATCACTTGCCTGTGTCCCTGACCGTGGGTACATCACGGACAGACCGAGAAACTGCACGTGCTGTAAAAGTGAAAACAGAAAAACTGGTTTGGGATGACAGTAAAATACACGTGTTTTTAGATTCTCTCCGATCACGGGAATCCCAGGAAAAGTTTGTTGCGCGCATTAGCTGACACTGACACTGATGTCAACGGTGCGGTTGGCTTGTTCGTGGAGTGCCTACTGTCAGCGGCAAAGTGCATGAATAAAACAGTGTTCACTGGCAACAACCAGAAGAAAGAGGCGGAATGGTTTGACAAGGATTGTCATCAAAGCAAAAAAGATGCAAAGACAAGTTGTGGAAATTTAGACGCAAAAGATCAGAACCAAACTGGCAGGATTACTTTGAGAGCAAACAGTCGTACCAAACTTTGATCAAGGAAAAGAGAAAGGCATTTAAAAAAGCGAAAGCAGATGCCCTCATGAATCATATAGGTAACCCAAAGCTGTTCTGGAAAGAAGTCAATTCATGTTTGCATCTTAAGTCCAAGGATGTCTGTAGTGACAAAATCACAAAAGACAGATGGTTTGATCATTTCAGTGAAGTGTTCAAATCAAACCAGTGCGCTTCAAATGAATCTAATGTACATGTTTCTATTGATTTGCTACACTACCAAAAATTGACGTACTCGATCAAGCCATTACTGAAAGTGAAGTTCGAAGAGCACTACGACACTTAAAATCTGGCAAAGCTTGTGGGGCAGATCAAATCCTGGCGGAAATGCTGAAGTCAGCAGAAGAGTTAGTGTGTGAGTTTCTAACAAGACTATTCAATTCAGTTTTTCTGTCGGGGACTTTTCCAGACATGTGGCGTGAAGCCATCATTGTGCCCATTTTTAAGAAAGGTGACCGTGAAAATCCGTCCAACTATAGAGGAATATCACTCTGAGCTTGATCGGAAAATGTTACACATCTATTTTGAACAATCGTTTATATTTCTGGTTGGAAGATAATCACAAATTGTCAGAAACACAGGCGGGATTCAGAAAAGGATACTCTACCA
>CM031620.1:59707716-59715216 GCA_018398815.1 Conus ventricosus | reverse complement strand
ATGCTGGGCTGTATGACATTTCATAGCACACACTGCATGCTGGGCTGTGTGACATCTCATAGCACACAGTGCATGCTGGGCTGTGTGACATAGCAGACAGTGCATGATGGGCTGTGTGACATAGCAGACAGTGCATGCTGAGCTGTGTGACATAGCAGACAGTGCATGCTGGGCTGTGTGACATAGCAGACAGTACATGTTGGGCTGTGTGACATCTCATAACAGACAGTGCATGCTGGGCTGTGTGACATCTCATAGCAGACAGTGCATGCTGGGCTGTGTGACATAGCAGACAGTGCATGCTGGGCTGTGTGACATCTCATAGCAGGCTGTGCATGCTGGGCTGTGTGACATAGCAGACAGTGCATGCTGGGCTGTGTGACAATTCATAGCAACAGTGCATGCTGGGCTGAGTGACATCTCATAGCAGACAGTGCATGCTGGTCTGTGTGACATCTCATAGCACACAGTGCATGCTGGGCTGTGTGACATGTATCAGACAGTGCATGCTGGGCTGTGTGACATCTCATAGCAGACAGTGCATGCTGGGCTGTGTGACATCTCATAACAGACAGTGCATGCTGGGCTGTGTGACATCTCATAGCACACAGTGCATGCTGGGCTGTGTGACATAGCACACAGTACATGCTGGGCTGTGTGACATCTCATAGCAGACAGTGCATGCTGGGCTGTGTGACATAGCAGAGAGTGCGTGCTGGGCTGTGTGACATAGCAGACAGTGCATGCTGGGCTGTTTGACATAGCAGACAGTGCATGCTGGCTGTGTGACATCTCATAGCAGACAGTGCATGCTGGGCTGTGTGACATCTCATAGCAGACAGTGCATGCTGGGCTGTGTGACATCTCATAGCAGACAGTGCACGCTGGGCTGTGTGACATCTCATAGCAGACAGTGCATGCTGGGCTGTGATACATGTCATAGCACACAGTGCATGCTGGGCTGTGTGACATCTCATAGCAGACAGTGCATGCTGGGCTGTGTGACATCTAATAGCAGACAGTGCATGCTGGGCTGTGTGACATCTCATAGCAGACAGTGCGTGCTGGGCTGTGTGACATCTCATAGCACACAGTGCATGCTGGGCTGTGTGACATCTCATAGCACACAGTGCATGCTGGGCTGTGTGACATCTCATAGCACACAGTGCATGCTGGGCTGTGTGACATAGCAGACAGTGCATACTGGGCTGTGTGACATTTTATAGCAGAGAGTGCATGCTGGGCTGTGTCACACCTCATAGCAGACGGTACATGCTGGGCTGTGTGACATCTGTTTGCATCATACAAAATAATTTCCGTGTGATGTAGGAATACCCGTCTGTAAGAACCTTTTTTTTCTTCTTTTTTTTTCAAATTCAGCATCATACGTTGATACACATTTCTCAAACTGATATCCCAGTGCTAACAGCCAGCCTGATGAGATCTCCAGAGACTGAAACGGCTCGCATTTTGCCTGTGGGCCCAGATGATGCCAAGGTCTCGGTGAATGATTCATTCCATTTCTCCTTTCTCTATCTGCTGTCTCAGCAAGTCTTCCTAATTGGTGAAACATTATCAAGACTGACGTGGTTTTTTTTTAATTCTTAATCATATTTGCTGTTATCATTATTCTCTCAGCGTCTGTCTCTCGTCTGTCTCTCTGTCTCTGTCTGTCTCTGTCTCTGTCTCTCTCTCTCTGTCTCTCTCTCTCTCTCTCTCTCTCTCTCTCTCTATATATAATATATATATATATATCTACGTATGTATGTATGTGTGTGTGTGTGTGTGTGTGTGCGTGCGTGCGTGCGTGCGTGCGTGCGTGCGTGCGTGCGTGCGCGTGCGTGTGTGTGTGTGCATGCAATGCATGTTGTTAAGATGTAACTCGAAGTAGATTAGAAAACTGAAAAAAAAAAATGCTGCAAGAACTGTATCGTGTTCCCTGTCCTTGTCATAATCATGTGACATTTGTCTAGTGTTTGACGCTTCCCCCTTAAAACCCATCAAAACACTGTCTGTCTCACTGCCTCTACATATGCCTCTATATGAAAGAGAGTGTCTCTACTGGTTTGCTTTAGTGCTGAAGTGGGCATTGTCATCACTGGTGATCTTTACTGTCGTGACAGATATGTATTTCGGTGTCTACATTATGTACGTATGTTTCCATGTTAGTAGCTTTTATCAAATGATCTTGTAAAATTGGCAAAAGAAAAAAAAAGGGGGGGTTTAGAAAAAAGTGAGAGCCAGGTGTGATATTAGTGTAAGTGAACACCACAGTAAACACAAACAAGAAATTACGATCGTAAACTTTACAGTGACAGCTATCACCATCATCATCACCACCATCGTCACAGCCATCCTCATAATATAATCCCCCGATGGTCATGTTCATCACAAAACTGATAAGACAGTACAAAACTAGGCTATCGATTCCATGTTTCACTTCTCTTGAATACATTTCGTCTCCGATCAACGTGTGCTAACTTGCATTATGTTGGTTAAAAGACCAGCCACATCTACACAGCCAACATTCTGCTCAACAGCAGCAGCAGCAGCAGTAGTTGTAGTAGTAGTTGAAGTAAGAGGAGGAGGAGGAGGAGGAGGAGGAGGAGGAGCAGCAGCAGCAACAGCAGTACTACAACTGCAGTAGTAGTAGTAGTAGTAGCAGTAGCAGTAGCAGTAGTAGTAGTAGAGGCAGCAGTGGTAATAGTATTAGTATTGATTCTATTGTTTCTATCATGGCTTTTCGTTTTATTTTGTTACAGATGATGATGGATGATGATGGATGATGATGGATGATTGATGATGATTGATGATGATGATGATGATGATGATGATTGATGATGATTGATGATGATTGATGATGATTGATGATGATTGATGATTGATGATGATGATGATGATGATGATGATGATGGCAGCGTCGTCGACGACGACGACGACGACGACAACGATGACGATGATGATGATGATGATAATCATTATCATGATCATGATGATATCGGAAACATACATAACAACAGGACACCTCAGCGAATCATGCTAGCAGTGTCCATATAACAACAACAACAAAAATCCAGACACAACCCCCCCCCCCCCCCCCCCCCTCACTTTACCCCGTGCAGGATATGACGACCCCCAACCAAAGACTGGCTCTCCATGTTATCAATACACACAGCCACCAAACATCCGTCTTCATTACTACCCCATCCTGTATCCCATTCCCACGCAGCAGACAAAAGTAATGCTTTGGTGGCCCCTCGGCGACAGCAGTTCGCCCAGACAAAGACGAAGACGCCAAAGCCACTGAGACCTAGACACTCATGGACACATTGTACTATGCCAACCCATGATGAAACACCAGACGAGAGTTGGGAGGGAGGTGGGGGGGGTGGGGGGAGAAGGGAGTGGGGACGAGGGCTTGATATGACAGGGAGACACGAACTGCGTTGCTATGAGTGGATTCCTTTTTCCCAGTGGGCAAAGAACTCCCCCTGCCTTACATTGTGCAGTAGGAAGTTTGCTGGGATTCACTGTCGTTCTTTTTTTAGCAAGACAAATCTCCGGGATCCGCTCAGTGCTTCGCCTCCTCCTCCTCCTCCTTCTGCTGCTCCCAGGAAGACGACAGATGAAGGGGGGAGAGGCATCAACGGAAACTGTTCACAGGTTGAAGAAGAACACCGCGGCATAGGAGACTGAAAACTAAACTGCTGCGTCGTCACTGAACACAAGCCAACAGACAACATCAGGTGCAAAGTGACGTCTCCTCAAAACATAACACAAACAGACACACTGCAAACAGCCGCATACTACACACTGGCGCATGCTACAAACAGACGCATACTACAAACAGACGCATACTACAAACAGACGCATACTGCAAACAGACGCATACTGCAAACAGACGCATACTACAAACAGGCACATACTACAAACAGACGCAAAAACTACAAACAGGCACATACTACAAACAGACGCATACTACAAACAGACGCATACTACAAACAGACGCATACTGCAAACAGACGCATACTACAAACAGACGCATACTACAAACAGACGCAAACTACAAATTGTCTGCACATCCAGTATCCTTCCCATATAACTCTCTCTCTCTCTCTCTCTCTCTCTCTCTCTCTCCCTCTCTCTCTCTCTCTCTCTCTCTCTCTCTGTGTGTGGCTATTTCGCAGGTTATTTCGACTCAAAACTAGCAATTTCTGTTTAAACATGATATTCTTGTGCTTTGTCTCTATTTTAGAAAGCAATTATTTGTTGTTTTTTTCAGTAATTTTTCTGTATGTCAGTGATCGTGTATGTCATGAAGAGATGTACATATGCTATGTGCCTATGCGTGTGTGTGTGTGTGTGTGTGTGTGTGTGTGTGTGTGTGTGTGTGTGTGTGTGTGCGCGCGTGTATGGGCATGTGCGTGCGTGCGCGCGCGCGTGTGTGTGTGTGTATATGTGTGCGTCTGTGTATGTGTGTGTGTGCGTGCGTGCGTGCGTGCGTGCGTGCGTGTGTTGTGCGTGTGTGTGTGTGTGTGTTTGACAGAGAGAGAGAGAGGGTGAGCGAGAGAGATATGGGTGGTGGGTTGATGGATGTGATCCTCTGTCTTTGTTGTAGACATGTCTTACACAGAATTAATCTTATCGGCGAACACCGCATTGGGCCACAGCCAGAGCCGTCCAATTTCGCATTCAATAAGAGTCCGTGCAAGTTGCCATAAACGTGGAAATCGATTTAGGACAACGTGAACATCCGCTTTTCCTACAGTTTTAAATGGACGCTTTGGGAGAATAATTCCATTTTTCCTGGAGAGACTGAAATACTCGCATATCCTAAAAGAATATTTACATACCCCTCATGTGTGTGTGTGTGTGTGTGTGTGTGTGTGTGTGTGTGTGTGTGTGTGCGGGCGTGCGTGCGTGCGTGCGTGCGTGCGTGCGTGTGTGTAATTCACGAACATGAGAGATAGCGACTCTTTTAAGTAAAATTATGTAGTTCTTTTCGCTCTTTCATTTTTGTTTTCGATTGATATGTCAAAGTTTTCAGCTCTTTTTCATCCTATCAATGGATCTGTATGGGCGAGTGTTTGTTTGTTTTTCGTTTTTCCACTCGTTTCGTTTTCTTTACCTCATGTTGACTATATGTTAGTTTCCCTGCTGTTTGCAGCCTTGTTAGTTTGACGGAGTGTTGGCGTCTCTTTCTACAGAAGGTACAGTGTCACAATCTGTGTGTGTGGATCGGACGTAAGAAAATCTGTTATTGCACTTCGCCGTGAACGTCTCAATTGGTCTGCTGTGTTAAAAAAAAAAAAAAAACCGCATCAAAGTTTGACAATTTGCCGAAAAGCCTTAAGTGTACTCCGATTTGTAAATCTGTCCACCCAGTCGCTATTTTGAAACAGTTCTCACACCTTTGCTGTTTAAAAAGATCCCCTGTCTTTTCCTGTTTTGTGTACCATCCATATTTCTGATGAGTTCCACAGAATCCAAAATAGCCCGACACGTTTATTTTTCCTTCCACTCCCTTGAGTTTAATCTTAGTTCTATTTGCGTCTGTCCTCTATCCAGCATGTTCTTCTTTCAAAATAGAATGAAAACTTTGCCTTCTGATGTTTTTCTATTTCAACACAGTCAACGCGCTGAGAGGTTTTGCCTTCCAAAGAATCAAGCCGAAACTTTTCGTTCTATTCTTGTTTTCTGTTTACAGTGGCTTAAAGTTCTCGCTAATATTTTTTTTTTAAATGGGGGGGGGGGGGGGGGGGGGGGGGGGCTAATAACAAACGTACCGTTCGGGTGCTAGCCCAAAATATCTTTACATTGACTGCTCCCTGTGGATTGCCGGTGCCGGGGCTGCGGCGGGACTGACCGGGCTGTGGCTGTGGACGGGGTGTCTTCGATTCCAATCAACCGCCGTGGCGAAGTGGTTAGCGTCGCGGACTCCCGGCTGCGAGGTCGTGGGTTCGATTCCCATCAGAGTCATGTGGGATTTTTCTGCCCCGACCGGCTCCTACCCAGAGCTGAGTTTGCTGCGGGCTCAGCTGGGAAGACTGGGACCACACAGTCGAGTTTCATCCACTTAATGGATGCGTCTCTGAGAATGTTGCTCAATAATTCCTGACCAACACTACAGGTGTCTGTATCTCTCGGGCCTGGTTGACGCTGGGATGTAGTATGAAAGGAAGCGTAGAGTACAGCCCTGTCATGTAGTCCCAGACCGGAATGGAAATCCGTAGCATCATCTTCATCATCCTCATTCTCATCGATCAGCATAAAAAAGTATTAGATTCTGTGGCCCCTCACGCCCTGCTCTCATGGTGACCTCAATTTCGATGTCCTCTCCACGTCTGTGGCCTTGGTTTGGTTCCGTCGGGGTCACCGGTATCGGCGAGTCCATGGGGGCTGTTGTTGGACGGACGTGGTGGCGCCCTCCGGAGGGAGAGCTCACTCACGCTGGCTCCGCGACTAAGAAATTATTGTCGTCAGTAGGGGGCTTAGTAGGTGGTCTCCTGCGTATGTTGGATCAGAACAGGCGCCACTGAATACCACCGAAGTGACTCGGCAGCAGTGTAGTGTCTCCTCCGGTGGGTTGCCTCTTGACGACTTGACACTGACTGCTCTCTGTGGATTGCCGGTGCCGGGGCTGCGGCGGGACCGACCGGGCTGTAGCTGTGGACGGGGTGTCGGAAAGAGCGGCGTGGGTGCACTGCCACTGAGGTGGCTCAGCAGATGGGACAGCAAAAAAAAAAAAGGCTTTTGATTCCTGATCTCTCTCCTACGACAAGCACTGATCTCCTGATCTCTCTCCTACGACAAGCACTCATCTCTGACCTCCTGAAGCTCTTCCTATACGACAAGCACTCATCTCCTGATCTCTCTCCTACGACAAGCATCATCTCTGATCTCTCTCCTCGAAGCACTCATTTCTTCTCTCCTACGACAAGCACTCATCTCCTGATCTCTCTCCTACGACAAGCACTCATCTCCTGATCTCTCTCTACGACAAGCACTCATTCCTGATCTCTCTCCTACGACAAGCACTGATCTCCTGATCTCTCTCCTACGACAAGCACTCATTCCTGATCTCTCTCCTACGACAAGCATCATCTCCTGATCTCTCTCCTACGACAAGCACTGATCTCCTGATCTCTCTCTACGACAAGCACTGATCTCCTGATCTCTCTCCTACGGACAAGCATCATCTCCTGATCTCTCTCCTACGACAAGCACTCATCTCCTGATCTCTCTCCTACGACAAGCACTCATCTCTGATCTCTCTCCTACGACAAGCACTCATCTCCTGATCTCTCTCCTACGACAAGCACTCATCTCCTGATCTCTCTCCTACGACAAGCACTCATCTCCTGATCTCTCTCCTACGACAAGCACTCATCTCCTGATCTCTCTCCTACGACAAGCACTCATCTCCTGATCTCTCTCCTACGACAAGCACTCATCTCCTGATCTCTCTCCTACGACAAGCACTCATCTCCTGATCTCTCT
>CM031620.1:59697716-59705216 GCA_018398815.1 Conus ventricosus | reverse complement strand
GGACAGGTACAGATTGAAGAAATCAAACAAAGAGCGAGAACAAAGAAGTTGCATCACTGTCTTCACGGTTCACGGCAGCACATAATCACTCGCTGATTGGCTGATCCCCCATCGCCACGCCCCACCACCACACCCCCATCGCCACGCCCCCACACCACACCCCATCACCTCAATCACCAAACAAGAAATGAAACCAGCGAATGCACGTTGTAGGCAGAGGTGTTTGGGAAGATATCACTCATGATAATTCACTTGAAGAGACTGGAGTGTGATACATCCAACCATTAAGAAAAATTCATCAGTTCGCTGGATTAGAGTACCGAGGAAGATTAAAAAAAAGAAGATGGATTACACAAATCAATATTTTTTCAGCAATAGCATGTCTGAAAAAATAGAGACAGCAGAATGCAGACAGTGACGATTTGGGGTAGAATATGAAGAACTGCTACAATATTGAACTGATCCATTTCGACACAGCAGAAAACCACTGAGAAAGATGGACACATTATTTTTTCTACTTGAGAAAGAAAACTAATACTACTGCAAATAAAGGCTGTAACGATTACCAATCTCATTTCTGTTGAATGAAATTCGTTCCCAGTTAACGTGTTTGCATAACATTAGGTAAAGCTTTAAAATAATAATAATAATAATAATAATAATAATAATAATAATAATAATAATAATAACAATAATAATCATAACACATGCATATTTGATCATATTGCTAGAAAGTATTAGCAGTGGTAGCAACACAACAACAACAACAAGCAACAGCAGCAGCTGGAGTAGCAGCAATAGCATTTTAGCTGTGGTGTGTGGTGGTTGGTATATAGTAGTAGTAGTAGTAGTGTAGTAGTAGTAGTAGTAGTATACTAGTGGTGGTGGTGGTAGTGATGGTGGTGGTGGTAGAAAAGTATAAGGAGTAGAAGTTCACAATGCAGGTTATGACAATGCAGGAAATACTGCCGCCCATGTTACCAATCCTCATGACCACGAAACATCCATCTTCATTACTTCCCGTTCCTGTATCCCATTCCCACGCAGCAGACAAAGTAATGCTTTGGCCGCCCTGCGGCGACAGTGGCAACCTTGAAGAACACCAAGACATAAAAAGCCACCGGCTGCACACCAAAAATCAACGCGCCAAGGCCTTGCTTTAAGGAATCCAGTATTTATAGACAAGCATAACGCGACTGTTTTGAGAGGTTTTTTTTCGAGTCTTTATAGTCAGCCACAACGCGATTGTTTCGTGAATTTTGACTGCATCTGAAAGTGGATTTACCTTCTTTTCTTTCAGATGCCCATCAAGGGACAGGCCAGGTGTGGTTCCAAGCAGACAGACTAAAACGTAAAGAATGGGACTGTTTGGGGGTGAACCAGCTGGAGTAAAGATAGACGACTCACAGGTGCGTGAGAAGGCCTGACATGTGACGTCAGCTGAGAGGAAGCTCATGTATTAGAAGAATGACGTCACAGGTTGGAAATCACAAAAACCAGGTGAACTGATTTGGGGGGTGGGGGGGGGGGGGTTGTTCTTTAGATCAGTTATCAGTTTAATATCAAACGCTGTCTCAAAGTCTTGTTCTTTAGATCAGTTATCAGTTTAATATCAAACGCTGTCTCAAAGTCATGGCAGGCCTCAAAACGCGTACATGACTTATACAGTGATTTAGAGTCAAAATCCTAACTGTGGCGTGTAGCCACCGACACCGAGCCACTCGTGGTTAAATGATACCATGCTATTCCATGCTGAAACACAAGACAGGGAGGGGAGGAGACGCGGCGAAGGAGGGGGGGGGGGCGTGAGGAGGAAGGAGAGGGTAGAGAACGGTGCGGAGAGCTTCATCAGGGAAATGTGAGACGTGCCAAGAACAAGAAGTACGTTGCTGTCATTAAAGCTCCGGTTTACAGTTACCAATAAAGCACGCTTTACACTGTGCATGGTGAAAGTTTGCTGGAATTCTATTTTCTTAGCGAAAGAAGTAAGTTCAATCGAGTCATTCCTTCGCCTCTCTTGTGAGGATAACCAAGGCATCATCAGCTGGAAGTTTTAAATGTGGAGGATAATACAGCACGACAGACACCCCCCCCCCCCCCTCCTTTCTTACATCCCCTTCCAGTTGCAGTAAAAACGGTTGTCGCCCTCATTACCGTCATCATCATCACCATCCCACCACCATCACCCCATCACCACCACCATCACCATCATGGTCATCATCATCATCATCATCATCATCAACATCAACATCATAGAATAAGGCAAAGAGAGGATGAAGTCAGAAGAAGACAGCATTTGTAGGCAATATAACATGGAACCAATGTGGAATGATTTCGTAGGTAAATAATAACACGGAACCTATTTGGTATGAATTTCACGATCCCTTCAACGATGTTTCAAATACGCTATACTTAAGCGTAAGTTCATTCCAAAGCAATTATCTGTCATGTCTTCATCCTTACCGTTTCTTTCACGCTGAGAAGACGACAAAAAGTAGGTCAGGAAGTGAACAATACTTAAATAAGGTGTTTAATTACGATCAGAACTGCGCTTTTAATCGTTAAAACATTCTTTCCCTTGAGTTTTTATATTCAAATATCGTAACCTTTCGTTTTGCGTTGTTTGCGGTAAACTAGTGATCAAAGTGTGTGTGTGTGTGTGTGTGTGTGTGTGTGTGTGTGTGTGTGTGTGTGTGTGTGTGTGTGTGTGTGTGTGTGTATGTGTGTGTGTGTGTGTGTGTGTGTGTGTGTGTGTGTGTGGTGTGTGTTCGTTCGTTCTTTAATTTAACGTCTATCCACCTAACAGTGATCTTAGACAGGTGTGTGTGTGTGTGTGTGTGTGTGTGTGTGTGTGTGTGTGTGTGTGTGTGTGTGTGCGTGTGGTGGTGCGTGGTGGTGCGTGTGCGCGCGTGCGTCGTGCGTGCGTGCGTGCGTGCGTGCGTGCGCGCGCGCGATCCAAACACCAAAAGGGGCAGAAAAATTTCATATTATGAACCTTTGAATATTCTGCATGCTCGAATCATGACGCGATTCTCTGGCATTTCATGACAGGCTTGCAGCCTAATCAATTCCTTTTCCGAACAGTTCCTGACGTCAGCTCTGGGGGATCTTACAATGCTTACAATGCTTACGCTTACAATGCTGGTCGGGAAATTGGAGCGAACATCTGCGGAGGCTTTTACGAAGGTGTCCACCTAACAGAGTGATTTCAGTCTTCCTACGTCAATCCCTAGCCCACTCAGCTCTGGAGAGAAGCTGGTTTCTTGACCATAACTTGGCTTTGAAACAACGCTTACTCCGTATTTTTCAAAGGTTAACAGTTCGTGAGTTGGCTCTAAAACAACACCCACTCCTTGCTTGAGTTTACTAACCGTTCCCAGAACCGTGGTCGTCGTGTTGTTGATTTGTTGTTTACATCTCTTTTGATGTCTGGCAAGCTCTCTTGTCAAGGTCCTTCCCTGTTGTCTGCTGCCTTATTATTTGAATGTTGGTGTCTATGTCTACAGAAATGTATCGTCAGAAATTCTCTGTGCTTAGGGTGTGGGAAACTGTGTCGTTGCATTTTAGTAGAGTACGTCTTTGTCCGGGTTTTTTTTTTTGTTTGTTTTTTTTTTTTAATGATTAAAATTTTCCTACGACTGCAAATGGACAGAAAGGCCTTAGGTGTACCCAGCTTGGAGCACTTTGCAAGAACCTCTCCCCGCCCAGCCGCTGTTTTGAACTAACTTTGCCAACACTTTTGCCGTTTCGTGGTCTCCAGTCTTTTCTGCTTGGGTGTGCCTACGTATCTTTGACGAGTTCCAGAGAATCCAAAATAGTGCGGCTCATTTCAGCTTCACTCTTTTGAACTTCATGTTAGTTCTGTTTGTGTCTGTCCAACAACTTTTGCCGCCTGATTCCCCCCCCCCCCCCCCCCCCCTCCCCCCCCCCCCCCCCCGTCTTTGTGAAAAAGTTATCGCGCAGAAAACGTTTGTTTTCAAAAGATTTGAGCCTAAACTTTCCGTTCTAACTTTGATTTTCTATTTACAGCTGCTTAGACTTCTCGCCAATATTCCTTTCTTTAAGAAAGTTATTACAAACTTTTCATTCCATTCTGATGCAGGCCCAAAATACCTTTATGAAGTCCTCGACTTCTACGGGTCCTCCACCTCAAGCGCCGAACTTCTGTGTTAGACTGATTGTATTCTATAACATCTTATTCCCAACATAGCTTTCAAGACACGAGGTGAGGGGGGAGAGGTTTAAAATCAACGTCTAAGTCATTGACAAAATTATCCAAACCTACCCCTCTCTCTCTCTCTCTCTCTCTCTCCTCTCTCTCTCTCTCTCTCTCTCTCTCTCTCTCTCTCTCTCTCTCTTTCGTTCAAATCATTTAGGTCGAAGCAAGTACTTTTCAGTGCACATCAAGACATTTGGGGCCTCTAAATTATTTCTTTAAGTAATCATCCTTTACCCCAATACAGTACTATATGCTAATCTGTGTAGATTTTATCTAATCATCTAAGTGTCCTATCAATCAATCAATCAACTAATCAATCAGTCAATCAATCTATCTATCATTCATCTATCTATTTATCTGTATTATCTCTTTTCCGTTTTTTTTTCTTTGCTCTCTCTCACACACACACACACACACACACCACACACACACACCACACACACACACCCCACACACACACACGCACGCACGCACGCACGCACGCACGCACGCACGCACGCACCCCCCCCCCCCCCCCACCCCATGGCCTCATGGACAATGTGTGGGCAGCACAGTCACCTGACGTCAGCCCCATGGACATTGTGTGGCCAGCACAGTCACCTGACGTCAGCCCCATGGACAATGTGTGGGCCCGCACAGTCACCTGAGGTCAGCCCCATGGTCAATGTGTGGCCAGCACAGTCACATGACGTCAGCCCCATGGACAATGTGTGGCCAGCACAGTCACCTGAGGTCAGCCCCATGGACAATGTGTGGCCAGCACAGTCACCTGACGTCCCGCCCCATGGACAATGTGTGGCCAGCACAGTCACCTGACGTCAGCCCCATGGGACAATGTGTGGCCAGCACAGTCACCTGAGGTCAGCCCCATGGACAATGTGTGGCCAGCACAGTCACATGACGTCAGCCCATGGACAATGTGTGGCCAGCACAGTCACCTGACGTCAGCCCCATGGACAATGTGTGGGCAGGGACAGTCACCTGACGTCAGCCCATGGACAATGTGTGGCCAGCACAGTCACCTGAGGTCAGCCCATGGACAATGTGTGGCCAGCACAGTCACCTGAGGTCAGCCCCATGGACAATGTGTGGCCAGCACAGTCACCTGACGTCAGCCCAATGGACAATATGTGGCCAGCACAGTCACCTGACATCAGCCTCATGGACAATGTGTGGGCAGCACAGTCACCTGAGGTCAGCCCATGGACAATGTGTGGGCAGCACAGTCACCTGACGTCAGCTTCATGGACAATGTGTGGGCAGCATAGTCAACTGACGTCAGCCTCATGGACAATGTGTGGGCAGCACAGTCACCTGAGGTCAGCCTCATGAACAATGTGTGGGCAACACAGTCACCTGGGGTCAGCCTCATGGACAATGAGTGGGCAGCACATTCACCTGGGGTCAGCCTCATGGACAATGAGTGGGCAGCACAGTCACCTAATGTCAGCCTCATGGACAATGTGTGGGCAGCACAGTCACCTGATGTCAGCCTCATGGACAATGTGTGGGCAGCCAGTCACTGATGTCAGCCTCATGGACAATGTGTGGGCAGATTGGAACACAGGGTAGACAGTCCCAGGCTCGGATAGCCGGTGAGGCTGACTTGAATTCGGAACACGTAGTGGCGCGAAACGAGATCTCTTTCATGTCCCAGTATTCACAAAACGTTCTTTGCTGTTGAACGCGACGTGTATACGGCTGGTTCTGAATCAGACAGACAACTGGTCCGGTATCTTAGGCATCAGAACTTCAAACAAGGTCATGGGAAAACGGTTCGAAATTTCAACTGAAAAATCTCCGTGACGCCGCCTTTTTGAAAGGTCGACGATGTTTTTGACATGCGGCTGTATATAAACTCACTGTACCATATAGATTTTTCTGCATGGAACACTGGGCCGGCCACCCGCTGAGAGCGCATGGCCGCAGTACAGCGCCACCCAATGTATCTTCTGTCTGCATAATGTGGGTCTCTTATCAAAGTTCGTTTCCCCTCCCGAATTTTTGACAGGAAAACATTACATTCTTGTCATGATTTGTAAATGTGTGGTTAGGGCGTACTACATGTGGTTTAGCAATTCCTACTCTCCGTCCTTTCCAACACACACACACACACACACACACACACACATCCACCCTGTCCAAACCCCTCTCCTTCCCGAACGGAAACACTGGGGGGTTAAGTAGAAGGGTCACGGAAAAAAGGGATAAGTAGGTAGCTTCGATTTTCATTTAAACCTTGTGTGATGTCCGACACTCATGATAGCCGACATTCCTTTAAGCACACTGCTTTTTTTGTTTTGTTTTGTTTTGTTTTTTGTTTTGTTGGGCTTTTTTTTAATGGCCAGACCACCACACCATTACTACAAAGTGTGCGTGTGTGGCAGACTAGTCTTATTGCAAAAGACGCCATCCACCCCCCCCCCCCCCCCCCCCCCCCCCCCCCCCCCCCCCCCCCCCGGTACAACGAAGGTACAGGCGACTGGAGATGGGATGAAAATTACCCCCCCTCTCGGGTTATGACGTGATGGTTCCTCTAAAAGACCTGACGGTGAGCAACGTCTTCACCATGATGCCTCAGGGGAATGGAAGGGTGGGGGTGGGGGTGGGGGTGGGGGGGAGGACAACGAGAAGAAAGTGTTCGGCAGGTTAAAAAAAAAAAAAAATTTTAAAAGTTAGTGGGTTATCTAACAACATGTTTTTTCTCTCTTACTGCGACTTTAGAAAAGACGGGATTGGCGTTCTTAATATTGGCTCCCAAAACGCTGTCTATACAGTTTAGGGTAGAGCTATCGGTGTTGTTATCAATGTTTGTACTGTCATCCATAGTTGCAACGTACGGCCGGCAGCTTCGTATTGTCAGAAGTACCTGTTATATCAACGGTATTTGTACAGTCGTAGTATCCTAGTGTGGGTCATATGTGTGCATTAGTGGTATCTGTGAAACGGTGGCATGTGTACCGTCAGCGATATATGTACTGCCAGGGGTATCTTACTGTTCAGTGGTATCTTTATGTCAGTGGTATCTTTACTGCCGTGGCATGTGTACTGTTAGCGATGTATGTACTGCGATTGGTTTTTCACTGTCCGTGGCAAATATACTGATAGCGATAGGTTTACTGTCATGGTATCTTTACAGTCAGTGGCATGTGTATATTAGCGATATATGTACTCCCAGTGGTATCTTTACTGTCAGTGGTATCTTACAGTCAGTGGCATGTGTACTATTAAAGCGTTTATATGTACTGCCGTGGTATCTTTACTGTCAGTTGGTATCTTTA
>CM031620.1:59690216-59692716 GCA_018398815.1 Conus ventricosus | reverse complement strand
GAACACAAATGAAAAAAAAGTAAATAAAAACAAAAAAAAAAAATAAGAAAAAAATAAACAAAACAAAAAATAAAAAATGAAACAAAAAAATAAAATGAAAAAAAAAAAGAGAATAATAATAAGAGAGGAAGGTGAGAGGGGGGTGGGGAGTGAGGGGGGCGGGGGAAAAACATATGAAAGTGTACTACAACGTACACGATTGGCATTTGAAAACAGAAGTGAAGTGAATTTGACAAAGGGGCGTAAATATTTTGAACACAAAATACACGCCGTTTGAGCTAGAGAGGAGAGGAGAGAGAGGGGGGAGAGAGAGAGAGAGGGAGAGGAGAGAGAGAGAAGAGGAGAGGGGAAAAAAAGGGGGAGAGGGGGAGGGAGAAGAGAGGAGAGGAGGAGGGAAAAAGGGGAAAAGGAGAGAGGGAGAGAGAGAGAAGGGGAGGCTAGGCCCACATGCATTTTATTTTTCGCAAAGGGATGAAAATACGTGAAGTATTAAGCAAGTGAATGACTTGGGGGGGGGGGGGGGGGGAAAAAAAAAGAGGGGAGGGAAGAGAGAGAGAGGGGAGAGAGAGGGGAAAAAGAGAGAGAGAAGAGGGGAAAGAGAGAGAGAGAGGGGTGGAAGGGAGAGGGGGGAACAGCTGAGAGTAATGATTTGAAATGGAACTGTATTAAAAACGCCAAAAATAGCCTGTATAAAATCAAAAGTAAAAAGAAAATGACAAATAAACGAAATTGGAGCTACACACGCACCCCGCACAGACGAGAGAAAGAGAGGAGAAGAGAGGAGAGAGAGAAGAAGAGAGGGGGAAGGAGGGGAGAGGAGAGGAGGGAATGGGGAAAGGGAGAGAGAAGAGAAGGAGAGGGCGGCAGAGGGAGAGAAGGAGAAAAGAGAGAGGGGGAGAGAAGAGAGAGAGAGAGAGAAGAGAGAAAGGGGAAAAGAGTGAAAAAAAAGGGGGCAACATATAATCTTTTTCATAAAATTATATCCCTTCCCATAACACACACACACCACAACACACACCACCACATATATTTATCAAGATATTTTATAATGAAAAAAGAGAAAAAAAAAAAAAAAAAAATTACAAAAAATTGGTTAAGTACATGAAAAAGGGATGATTTATGCTTTTGAGATTTTGGTATTTTATGGTTTTTTTATTTTTTTTTTATTTTTTGGTTTTTTAAAAATTTTTTTTTACCGCAAAATGGGTTAAATTAATGTTTTTGAAAAATTGTGGTACAAAGGATTTGTTTGATGTATTCTGGAAGGGGTTCCACAAAGGTTCCCCGGGAGTTGACTTGTTTAAATAGGTCAATTCTGGGATTGGGATTGGAGTTTGTGGAGTTTTTCGACGAGACTTTGAGAATGTCTATTAAAGTTGTGGAGCATTCCGGTAAATCTTGTGCTCATTGCCCTTTGTTGTTTTGAGTCTTGGCTGAAAGGAAGAAAGTGAAAATGTTTATAATCAGAGCTTTCGAAAGGCTAGTTTTCTTCGAAGGATTTGTTTGACGCTGTTTAGTAGGTGAACAAAGGGTTTTTGGTGTTTGCCTTGCGAATCCCATAATCGAGCATAATCAACATGAGATGAATATGAGCATGGAAAAAAAGTTTTCGTGGGAAGGCAAGAAAGTGTTTTATTTTGGGGAGTGATAGACTTTCTGGGAGAGCTTTTGCATAGAACGTTTGTGGGGATTTTCCCCTGAGACTATTGTCAATTATTAGTCCTAATACTTTATGATGAGTGACTTGTTCCACAAGTACATTATTGAGGTGTATAGGAGGGAAATCATTGGTGAGCTTTTGTTTTTTTTTTTTGCCTAGTGTAATGTACATGAGTTTTGTTTTTTTGAGGGTGAAGTGACATTATGATTTAGTTCGGTCCATTTTACAAGGTCGTTGTACTTCTCTTGCAAATGTTTTGAAAGACTGGAAGGATCATTATGGCTGGTGTGAATTGTGGTGTCATCTGCAAAGAGGTCGCATGTAGATCTCACATGTGGGTAGGTCATTAATGTAGATTTGAGAAGAGTAAACGGCCTAAAATGGAGCCTTGTGGAACGCCATACTTAAGAGTTGTTATAGAAGAGACAGCCGTCCCCGATAAGACGCATTGTTGTCGTTTTGTGATGTATGATTTTAGAAGGATAAGGCGGATTTTGAAAGACCGTAGAGAGAGAGAGAGGAGAGAGAGAGAGAGAGAGAGAGAGAGAGAGAGGAGAGAGAGAGAGAGAGAGAGGAGAGAAAGAGAGAGACAGGGAGAGAGAGAGAGAGAAAGAGAGAGAGAGGGAGAGAGGAGAGGGAGAGAGAGAGAGAGAGGGAGAGAGAGAGGGGGGGAGAGAGAGAGGGAGAGAGAGAGAGAGAGGGAGGGAGAGAGAGAGAGAGAGAGAGAGAGAGAGAGAGAGAGAACTCAGAACTCAGTGGTTTACTTCATATATAAAGGCCATTGCCCCTTATGAAGGGGGGGTATGGAGAACATAACATCAATATGAGAACTATACAGAA
>CM031620.1:59682716-59685216 GCA_018398815.1 Conus ventricosus | reverse complement strand
TTTTCTTTTCTTTTTCTTTTTCTTTTCACTGTCACTTTCACAAGCACGACACAACTGTTGGCACTGGTCAGGTTAGACTGCTGGCAACCGGTCGAGCTGGACTGCTGGCACTGGTCAGGTTAGACCGCTGGCGTTGGTCCGGTTGGACTGCCGATGAAAGTGGCGCTGGCCAAGTATGAGGTCGAACCCCGGTTAAGATGGAACAGTGACTATCAACATCGATCTGTTCTCCTTTCTTTCTTCCTGCATTAACGCATTGCACTCTCTCTTCTCTCTTCTAGTCTGCTCTTATCAAATGGACATGGTTGCTTTTCTTTTTTTTTTCTTTTCTTTCTTTTCCTCTTCATTAGTTAGCAACTCTCTCTCTCCACATCTCTCCCTAGTCCTTCCTCTGCAGACTATCTCATGCTAATCTCTCAACTTGGTTCTCTCCTCTCCTCCCCTCATCTCTCTGCTCTTCTCCCCTCAGAGATTACACTCAGACCTCTCTCTCTCTCTCTGTCTCTCTGTTCGTTCCCCCTTCTCGTTCCCCCGTTCTCTCACTCTCACATCCTTCTTATCCCGTTCCGATCTGTCAAAAAGGGCGAGTACCATTGGTCAGTATTTTTACCGCCTCGTACCCGAAGTTATCTCCCTCTAATTCCATTGGATGTTCAAATCATGCCAGTCATGCCTACACGCCTTACTCTCTGTGGTGGTCAATTGGTCATTTAATTGATTAGCTTGATTTCACCCCCACCACACACTACCTTCCCCCCTTTCCTACTTAACTGGCGCCGTGTGGCTTAACTCGTGGGCACTGGTCACTCTAAATTGGCTAGATGAGTCTGGGTAGGCGCCGAGGCGTCTGACCAAACCTACCGAGACCTGTCGGTCCAGCCACTCAGACTGTCTGCTGTCTCCTTGCTGTGCTTAATTGGCTGGATGAGACGCATGGAGCCGTCTTCGTGGCGCCAAGATGTCTGCGTTTGGACTTATGTCCAGTTGAAGTGGCCGGCGACGGACCACACTTTGGTTGTGTTTATTTTTGACCGTGACAGACTGTAAAAATTGCTAGGTATTAGCGGCATACGGAGATCATTATAAAGCAGGGCACTGCAAGACAACATGAACTTCATCTTCAGCTGATTCTTTACATAGCGGACAGAGCAGATCGTCGTAATTTACGTGTTTGTAGAGTTTAGCATGCACTTTTATTTCAGAGAGTCCAAATCTACATCTAAGTTAAAATACATCGCAAATGTTTGTTCGTATTAAACACTGGGTATTTTTAACTAAATGTGAGTAACTATATACTTTGCACACATCAAAGCTGTTATTTGACAGAATATGACTTGCCCGGGTTTGCCATCAACTGTCAATCAGTCTTTTTGACGAATTGCTTGAATAAACTTACTTTCTTATCCTACTCCTTGATATATCCATGCATCCCTAAGCCCAGCTCAGTTAAACAACTATGTACATTTGAAACCCAGTTCATTCTGCTCCTTGAGTCGAGATCAAATTTGCGTATTAGACGTTTCTGTGGTAATCTATCATAATTCCTTTTCAACACTTAAACCAGCGCGGATATTTTTTTTAACTGCAGAATTTATGTATACTGGATATCTATTCATTCTCCCATGTACTAAATCATTTGGTGCTCCAAGTTCTGCACCTAAAAACTTGTTTTTAACCCAGTTAAATGAACCGATTCACATGAACGACAGCATTCTTATTTAAAGCCTGTATCTCCGAACCCAGTTAAATGAAACGATTCACAATGAACGACAGCATTCGTATTTAAAGCCTGTATCTCCGAACCCAGTTAAATAAAACCGATTCACAATGAACGACAGCATTCTTATTTAAAGCCTGTATCTCCGAACCCAGTTAATGAACCGATTCACAATGAACGACAGCATTCTTATTTAAAGACTGTATCCCCGAACCCAGTTAAATGAACCGATTCACAATGAACGACAGCATCCTTATTTAAGCCTGTATCTCCGAACCCAGTTAAATGAACCGATTCACAATGAACGACAGCATTCTTATTTAAAGCCTGTATCTCTGAACCAGTTAAATGAACCGATTCACAATGACGACAGCATTCTTATTTAAAGCCTGTATCTCCGAACCCTGTTAAATGAAACCGATTCACAATGAACGACAGCATTCTTATTTAAAGCCTGTACTCCGAACCCAGTTAAATGAACCGATTCACAATGAACGACAGCATTCGTATTTAAAGCCTGTATCTCCGAACCAGTTAAATGAACCGATTCACAATGAACGACAGCATTCTTATTTAAAGCCTGTATCTCGAACCCAGTTAAATGAACCGATTCACAATGAACGACAGCATTCTTATTTAAGCCTGTATCTCCGAACCCTGTTAAATGAACCGATTCACAATGAACGACAGCATTCTTATTTAAAGCCTGTATCTCCGAACCCAGTTAAATGAACCGATTCACAATGAACGACAGCATTCTTATTTAAAGCCTGTATCTCCGAA
>CM031620.1:59655216-59677716 GCA_018398815.1 Conus ventricosus | reverse complement strand
ATTTCCCATTTAAATAGGGTTTTAAAGTGCCATTTGAGGTCAGGTTTTCGAAAAATTTATTTTCAAAACTGGCCAAATTATTTGCTTCTAGTTTGGGCGAGCGTTTTTTGTTTAGGAAATTTTTGGGTGTCGCAACCTCTTTGCGTTTAAAAAATTCACCTTTCTTTAGTGTATAAAAACCTTACAAAGCCCCTATTCACCGTTCTGTTAAAATCCGAAAAACATCTGAAAGGGTCTTTTAATTCAAAAGAATACACCTTCCCGGCCCCAAAAGTAATCCGGATTTTTTGGGCCCCACGCGCATTTTTAGTACAGTTTTTTTTTTTTTTCCCAAAACAATGTGTAGGTTTCCCCTTTACTTTTTTCCCTGCTTTGTCTGCAATTTTTTTTAAAAATAAACCAAACCCCTCCCCCCAAACTAATTTTTTAAACTGAAAATTTGGGGAATTTTTATAATTTCAAAATTTGCAATATGCGCTTTCCCCCCCGGTAAAGCTTTTTAAAACATTTGGGGGCCTTCCATCTTATATTTTTTCATCAGTGCTCAGTTTCATCCAAATGAACAAAAAAGAAAAGAATTTAAATTGAAGATGAGGGGGATTTTCCCCCTTAAAAGTATTTTTCGTTTGGCGAAAACAAAAAATCTTTTAGGGCCTGGTGTAATTTTAAAAAGCCAAAATTTTTGTTTAGTCTTTATAAAAAAAGTAACCCTGTTTTTAGGTTCAAATTTGTTAAAAATTGTTTTTGGGATTTGCATTTTTTAAGTTTGGAGTAATGTGAATTTACTCATTGCTTCTTTTAGTGAGAAAAAAACCCTTTAATAACCATCAGGTATTTTTAAAACTGGTTGGGCTTTGAGCCCACAACTTTTGAAATCTTATTATTCCCTTGGTTTGCTTATTTTAAAACCCTTGGGGACTTTGTAGAATTTTTCATGGAGCGGGGGGGTTTTTGGGTTTTCCGTTTCGTTTTAAATTGCAGGGTTCAAAAAACGAAAGGGGGGGTTTGAGTTGTTATTTTTAAAAAATCATTTTTTAAAAAAAAATTTAAAAAATGAGTCCCTTTTAAATATACTGATGCAAATATTCTGTTGGGCCGACAAAATTTTAAAAAAAAAAAAAACTGACCCCCCTCAAATTTTTCTGGGGACCCAGCGACACCTTTCATAAAAAGGTAAGTACCCCAAATTAAACCCCAGTATTTTTCCCCCCCTTTTAAAAAAAAGACTACACCCCAAAAGTTTTTGGTTTCAGTCACCCGTTTGCAGTTTTATCAGAACCAGTTAAACTTTGCTGTGTTTTGTGCATCAACTGGGTGTGGAGTGTGGGAAGCTGACCTTAAATCCCCCTAATCCTTTGGTTAGGTCAGTGTTAGTTTTCTTTTTCTATTACACTTCGACTTTATTTTTGACTGAACTGCAAGCGCATTCCCAAATGAAAAAAATTTTAATCATTTAGCAACCAAAAATAGACATAAAGGGTTTGAAAGAATCTTTTAACAAATTTCAATTTTAACTTTCAAGACAGACTTTAGACAAAAGTTGGACCGCAATCGGGTTTGGGGGCCCCCCTTATTATTGGGGCGTGCACAAAAAAATATAACTTTTGGGGAATTTCCCTTACACATTTTTCTCTTCGGGCCCACAGCTGTTCCCTGGGTAAATTGGCAAGAGCATAAAACAGCATGGCCCAACTTTTTATTTAGAAATTTAAAGGGGCCCCTAATTTAAAGCAGGAATGAAGGGAATAAACGACTCTGTTCGCACTTATTTTGGGTTTGTTTGCTGGTTTCACAAGACGGGACAAGATCGACAAAAACGACCCTTTTACTGGCTTTGACGCCAAAAAAAAAAATACTTAGAAAATTTTTGAGGACCCCTTTAATTTACATTTTGATTTCCCTTCAAGTATTAAAAAGGTCCCAAAACATTTTTTACAATATGCAAGATCGAAAGTAGATTTTTGCTGTTGGCACGGGTTTTTAACATGCTGCCTTCGGCCCCCAGCCCAGATAGGTACAATAAAAAACTTAAAATTTAATAAAATTTTTTTAAAAGCAGGAAAATGAAAAAAGGGTTTGGGGGAAAAAACGACATAAATTCTGAGCAGTAATTTAAACAAGCAGTAAAAAAAACCCCCAAAAGAATAAGTATCTAACCCCCGGGCCCCAACCCCCAAAACCCATTGAAGACCGGGAAAAGGCCGGGGGACTCTGTTCGCGTTTGGCCCATAAATTTTTAAAAAAGGGAAGCGTTGTTCTTGGTTTTAACTGGCCTGGGGATTACTTGGTTTTTATTTTAAAAATTATTTAACCCCAAAAAAACTTTACAAGAACAAAATGCCCAAATAAGTGCCGGCCTTTAAGCCAATTTATTTGCTTGCATTTAAGAAAAAAAGCCAGCGGGACAATACCCCCCAATATTCCTGGTAAAGCGTCTATGCTTTACCAGCAAATTTTTTTTTAAAAAAACTTGCAAGAGGGTCAAGCTTTTTTTTTTCCCCATGATTTTTTTCAGGTGGAGGGGGATGGCGGTGGCGGCGGAAGCACTGGACTTTGCCCTCCACCGCCCCCTGAAAATAGCCAACCCAGTGTGCTTTTTTGAAAACCTAAGGCTGTTAAAACCGTTTGTTTAATGTGCCCCTTGCTCTCTAAACAGTTTTGGGGTATTGGGTTTGGTTTATTTGGTGTCTTCATAAAAATTTTTTTCGATAGTTTCTCTTATTTTTTCACTTGAGTTCGTAATTGGTCTCGGTTAGTAGTCAGCCTTCAAAGTCTTGTTGATCTTTCTTTTTCAAGATTTTTAGTCTTTGGGTTATTTTTTCTTTAAATCATCCCCTAAGTTGGCGTATCAGCCTCAACGAGTTTTTCTTTTTCTCTTTTTTTATGCCATTGGGTTCCCCCTAGTTTTGCTAAATTTGTTTGTTAATTCGCCTTTGATGCTTCTCAAACCCTGACCCAAGGGGCATTAGTTCTCGCATGGGAGGGTGAGTCGTGTATAGTTTTAAACCGCTTTTTTCTTCTGAAAAATGGTTTCTGCTTCTATTGTTTTTTATTAATTCGCCTGCTGTTTGGGATTTAATTCTTTAATTTCTGTTTTGCTTTGGTTTAAATCTGTCGGGAGTTCTTGCATTTTGTTTTTTAAAAGTTTAGAAACTGATCCCTATTAATTTTGGTCTAGAAACCCAAGGGCGATTTTGTACGCTCGGGGGAGTCTATTTCTAATTAAAAACCCACGGCTAAAAAACTTTGATGGGTCTTTTTTGTTGTAAGCTAAAACAAGCTTGGGATCGTTTTTTCAAAACAAAGGGTTTTATTTTTTAAATTCAAAATATTAGGGTCTTAAAAATTTGGGAGGTTCTTGACCTAAAATTTGGTAACCCAAAGATTTGGGTTACTTTCTGTTAATTCACCGCAATGAGAGCGTTTTGGGGATGCTGTGTCAAAGGGATTATTTCATCATGCGTCTCCCGGATTTAAAAACATCATAATTTCTTTAGCTTCAAATTTTTGCCAAAGTTTTTAAAAAATTAACTTTTTATTTTTTCTTTATAAAAATGTACAACAAAAAACCCTGGCTTTGTTTTGCCCGGATAGAAAATGAAAGAAAAAACCCAAAGGGGTGAAGGGAAATGGGGGAATTTATGTTCCCCAAAAAATCCATCTACTATTGATGCGATCCCAAAATTTTTACTGTCAAATTTCCAGGGCCTAGGAGCGGATTTAAATGATTGTGCCAGGGTCTGACGTTTACTTTCAAAATAGAAACTCGCTTCAAAACCCCGACCCCCAGGCCGTTGTTTAAAAATTTGGGGGGCAATCGTTTAAAAATTTCTCAAAACTTGAGGGGCAAGAATATTTTCTTTACACAATGCAGACATATTTTTAAAAAATTTGAAAAAATGGCTTTAACCCGGGGAAAGAAAGGGCCGGTCTTGCGTTTCAAGGAATCGAAAAAGAAAAAAGGCTTTAAAAATAGAATTTGGGGCCCAAGTACTAAAGACGGCAAAAAAATTTGTGTTTTTAAAAATTTTGGGATGGAAATCGCTTTTCCCTTCCCCTTTGATTTTGAGTTGTTAAAAACGCAGCACCTACTTTCAAGGAGCATTAAAAGGGCAGATTTTTATGAAAATAACTTTTAATGAATACAAAAAGTGTTATAGATCATCAGACACCCAAAACAAAGTTTCAGCATTTTTGGGCAAATTTGTTTGAGTTTGACGTTGTTAGCAACCCTTACTTTGCAGAGCTGTTTTAGCAACAAAATCAGAGAAAATTAGGGAATATATTACGAAAGAGGATTTATCATACAAAAAATATCCCAGAGGGAGGGCAGGGGCACTATAGGGAAATTTTTGGGTTTTTGCGTTGCTGCAAGATCGCCCTTTAAAGGGTTTTTTTTGCTGTGTTTAAGAAGAAGAAAAACCCTTTAAAAAAGCAAATGAAAAATTTTTTTTAAACCTAAAATAAAAGGAAAAAGTTCAATGTACAATTGATGGTAGTCCTAACCCCCAAAATTTCGTAGGGGTTTGACCCTTTTCCTCATTTTGACGAAAAAAGAAAAAATTTTTTGGGGGTGGGGGGTTTTGAAGTTAACAGCAGACCTTGTGTCTAAAAAATTTTCATTTCACAAATGTTAGTTGTTTTTTATTTAACAACAAAATACGGTTTAAGGGTTGACCCAAGGTTTAACGGAGGGGTAATCCGTTGTATGGAACGGGGAAAAATGTGAGAGGGCGGAAATAAAATTCAAATTGTAAAGAAGGAAAAGCCGATTAAAACCCCTTAATGTACATTTGTTTTTATTATATGTGCGCAGCTGAATATTAGAGGGAAAAAAAAATTAAAATATTTCTATATAAATTATTTTATTTTTAAAAAAAATGTCTGTTCGGTTTATCCAAATGTGCCTACAGCGCGCCCCCGAAGGTTAAATAGAAAACCCCCAACATAAAAACCTTCAGATTAAAACCCAAAATTACGCAAAAGCAAAAAAAAACAGAGCAGGACCTTTTAAAATACAGCAAAACCAAAAGAAAAGGGATTCTGCTGCCTTTAATGCTGGGACTTATGTTAATCTGGGAAAACATCGAATATAAATGCTTATTTAGCAGGGGAAGGTGTTGGCTTCTTAGCAAGGGGTAGGCCCCACCGCCGTTTACCTTAAAGGAAAGGTTTTTTCTTTAAATTCGGTCTGTGTTCATTTGGTGTAAGTGGGGGTGGGGAAAAAAATTTTAAAAAATAAATCCAAAAAACCCCAAAAGCTTGGGTTTAAAAATAACGGCTAAAATTAGCGTTTTTAAAATGACAATAAAAAAGCGCTTGTTTACTAACAACGGATGAAGAATTTTAAACGTTTTACGGCCGGGTTTTTTATGACTACCCCAAAAAAAAAAAAGTTTTTATCTTCAAAAAAAAGGCAAAGGGCAAGTTTTTCTCAACAGCCAAAACGCCCAGGGAGATAAAAAAGGGGTGCCCCCGTAAACGAGACATTTTAAAATTGTTTTAAAAACTCACAGTAAAAAACACCCAAGGGGGTTTATATTTAGTTTTTGAGTCCCAAACCAAAAAAACCGGGTTTATATTTATTTGATTAAAATTTTTTTTTTTTAATTTTTAAAAAAATATTTTTAGTTTAAAGAAGTCAAATGGCTAAGATATATGAAAAAAGGGGAAGGGCGAATTTTTTGAAGGAATGCTTTAGAGAGAGGCCCTTTTTTCAAGGCATGAATGAATTGATTTTGAAAAAATCATTGACCAACAAAAAATAAGGCAAGCGTTGTACATGCTATTCTCAAATTCCAAGGGAAACCCAACCCAAAAGACCCGCCTTTTAAAATAATGTTAGTGTTTTTTCGCTTATAAACAATAAAAGAAAAAAAATCTAGAAGGTGGGTCTCAACCCAAACAAAAAGAATTTTTCTTTCTCATAACCCACTTTAAAAAACCGGTTGGGCAGACGAACTGCTTGCACGGGTTTTACGCTGCCCCTGAAGAAGCCAAAAAGAGGGCTTGGTTTTGGGGAAGGGGGGAAGTTTTTGAGATTTTGATTAAAAAAAGGCTAAGTATGCACCGATTGTTGGCCCAAATCTTAATTCCCCCTTTCCCGAGAGTTGGGAGCGAAAAAGGGGCAGTTTTTAAAAAATTTAAAAAATTCAGAAACAAAAAGTTTTATGTGGGTGTTTTTCGCAAGGCTGCAATATTTTTCCCCAAAAAAGCAGAGAGAGTGTTAACTATCAACCCCCATCAAAGTCTTAAATTTAGTGGGTTTCCTTTTGGGTTTGGTGGATTTCCCTTGATGGTTTGAAGAAAAAAAACAAACCAATAACTGTTAATGTTTTCCCCATGGGTGAGGAAAAAAAAATTTCTGCCAAATTTTAAAATGTCCAAGAACAGCCCCAAAAATTGGGGGAACCAGACAAAAATCTGGTTTACTTATACTGAGGGTTTTTACCAGAGGGCTACCGCATTACACATTGTACGCACGATGGGTAGGGCTAATGAAGCTTTTTCAAAAGGTCCTGGGCCCAAAAAAGAATTCTGTAGAAAAAAGTTTAAAAGAAAGCCCTTTGTTCAAGCCCCAAGCCCAAATAAGAAACCTTGTTAAAAGGGTTTGTAGCCCGTTAATACGGAATAATTACACTCCACCCCGGGTTTTAAAGTTAGTTTTTAAAAAGGAAAAGGATGCAAAAATTCACCAATGGTTTTTTCCCCAAAACTTCGAATCACTCATTGTTCCCTTTGAAGGGCCCGCGCCACAAACTTCCCCCAAAAAAACAGTCTTAATGAGTAATCATCAAATTTGTTCATTTGCTTTCATCGTTGTCGGTCGGATGGCGTTTTTCAAAACCCAAAAAAATTTTAAAAGAGGGGCCAAAAGCTGAGAATACTTTTAAAAACGCCCCGCAAAGTGCGCAAAGACTTTTAATAAACTAAACTTATCTGAAATCCCTAATGGACGCCCGGGACCCAAAAAACAGTATGACTCAGCCCCACCCTTGTTTTGGGTTTTTTTGGGTTTTTGGGCCTTTTATCAGCGCAGGAAACCAAAAGTAAGGACCATGGGTACATTGCGGAAAGTTCAAAAGGGGGCGGCGCATTAAAAAATGCCCCCCTTTTAACCCCAAGTTTGATCCCAAAACATTTGGAAATTTCCCGATTTTTCATAACTTTCGGGTTTTTACTCCCACCTTAAATGAAAGCAGTGGACGATTTCCTTAGGGTAGATGATTGACAGTCATGAAAAGTACATTTGTTTCACTTTAAATAACATGGGTTTTTTTGACTCTTGCGCACATGATGGGGTCATTAGAGACTGGGAGTCCTTAAAGCCTCCCAATAACGAAGAAAAATTTTGGGCCCAAAAACTTGTTAGAAAAAGGGGGGGTTTTTTTTATTTAGTTCCCGGGAAAAAGGGAAAAAGGTTTTTATGAAAAATACATTCCCCCTAAAGGCGGTTCTTTTCTAGTCTTAGAGGAAAAAGGGCATCAGCGACTCCCATTCCCGCATGCTCAAGAAACGTGGCAGAAGGGTTGATTGTAAAACGATGGGGGATTTTAGACTCCCATTGTTTGGGTGATGTATGTTTGTTGGCGGAAAATTTTTTTGAAAATTATAGAAAACCTGCTTTAAAAATTTTTTCTGGATCCCCCGCATTACTTTTTTGCGCCCGGGATTGGGGGTTGGGGACGTTTCTTAAAGTTTCCCCCGAATTTTTAAAAATTGATTTTTTTGGGCTGACCCACCCAAAGATTCAGAAGATTGAAAAGGATTGCGGGGGAAATTGTATTTGGGGTCGCATCATTAGTAAGCAAACAACAAAAAATTGGACGACTATGATCCAAAATAAAAGGGGCTAATATTTTATGTATTTAGATGCAAAAAAAATCTGTATGGATGGGGAAAAGGCGGGAATCATTCCGTTACGAACTTTAAAATGTACACAGGGGGTGATTTCCCCAAAAATATTCAAAAGGCAAATTTAAAATGGTTGGCAGTTTTCCCCCTGTCAACCCGTGGGTTTTATTTTTAGGGAAATTTTACTTAGAAAATCCTCATGAAATCCATGACCTGCCCTTTTAAGGGCTATCCTTAGCAGCAGAAAGTCTTTCCCGGGGAAAGAAAAAGGGGCCCCCTAACTTGTTTCCCAATCTTCGAGGCAAAAAAAAAATTTTGTCTGGCATTACAGACTTTACAATTTTATTTAAAACCCCGGTTTGAAGTTAAAAGCTGTTCATGCTAATTTCTTTTTTCCCAAAAACCAAATTCATGAAAACCCTACATTGAAAAAAACATGATCTCAGAACCCAAAACCCAGTGCTTTGGCCCCTTTTTTAAGCTGATGAACCAAAAGCTTTTTGGGGAAAAACTATGGAGAATCGCCAAGCGTAAAGATGTCAGTTAGTCACCAAAGAGAAAAGAAGCAATTTAAAATGACTTCCCAAACAAAATTTCAGGGCTTCAGAAGATTTTTGATCACCTTTTTGGGATAATTTTATGAAAAAAAAGAAAATCAAATTAGCAAACCGTTTTTATTGGGTTTTACGTTTTAGAATTATCAAAGTTTTTGATGTTAAATTTCTTTTGACTATTTTAACCCCTGAATCTGGTCCAGGTACTTTACACAAAACAGATATTTTTTTAAAAATTCCCCACTAAGACATCTAAAAAGACATAAAACCCGAAAGTACAAAAGGGGCTGAGGATGGTATACACGTCCGATTACCCTAAAAATCCCTTTGCTTCATTACAAATAAAAAGGGTTTTAGGAAAGATAAAGGGATAATTACGGAAAGGGATAAAGGAGTTTTTTTGTTTTAAGGTAAAAAATGTACAGTATTTCGACCCAGGAAAAACCCCTAAAAAAGAAAAGGGAAAAAACCGCAGCGTTGTGCTCAAACAATCACGACAACTACAAAAAGCATTTTTGGCAAAAAGCTTTTCATCATGACAAGAAAACTGCGATTAATCTACTGAAACAACACAACGTTTAACAAAGAAGGTTGAAAAACAAACCCAAAAAGTGTGTTTGTTAATCCCGAGTTTTTATACAATCGGGCACTGGAAAAACCGAAAAAAAATTAAGCGGGAATTGTCTGGGGGTTTCTTATTTTTCCTTCACAAAAAAACTCGAGGAGCGGTTGTTTTTTTGTGCCCGTTTCTCGTAAAAATAACGGGCGGATCATCTTTACAATTCTTTTTTTTCAATGGGAAAAACTCCAAATTGGTCGGTTTTCCCTGATGCGAGTGTCCCCTTCTGCTTCCCCCGGGAAAAAAAGGGACCTTTTTTTAAACCCAAAAGGTAATAGTTTGCCGATAAGACCTCCTTCAGCAACATTTAATTTTTTTCTTTTATTTCTTGTAGGGGTTTTGCCCTTTTTAAAATTTTTCATTATTTTATTGCCGCAACTGAGGGGAACTTTAACCCATTCTGTGTTTGGGAATTGAAAATCTCTGTATTGGTTTGGGAAAAAAACTTTCGCTAAAGTTTTTTAAAGTTTTCACTAAAGCCGTATTGTGAACTCCTGGAAGCCTCTTTTAAATGGTAACTCTATGTTTTTAACAATAATTTTTTCACTTTCCCTTTAAATTTTTTTTCCATATCGCTTGAAACATGCGAGGGTAAGTTAGCGGGGGCCCCTTTGGGATTTGTTTTTAATACGCAGCAACAGCACCTTTTGTTTAATGGTCCGCATCTTTGTTCTTGAAGCTATGCAATGATTAAGTGCGTATTTAAATTTTTTTTTCGTCTAATCCTATCAGAGGGAAAATAAAAAAATCCTTTTATGGGTTTTTTTGAGTTGTTTTGACAAAGTTGGTCTTGTATTCGCTAGGGGCGGTAAAAAAATTTCCCAAAATTTTTGCTTGTTTAGAAAACCCTTCCTTTGCGTTTGTTCCGACCCTGCCGCTTGGTTTAGTTTTGTTTTTCTGTAAACCCTTCCAATATCCTTTGGCAATAATAGATTTTGTTCATTTTTTTTTCACCAATTTTATGGCAACAAAATACACGACGGTCAAAACCCGATTTCTTGCTCTTTTGTTTTTCTGATGTTGATAAAAGTCACTGAATTTTGGGGGGCAATGTCTGGACTGGTTTGCCTGTTACTAGATAATATTGTTTTATTGCTGATCAACATCTTTAAATATGTAAGCTGCTTCCCTGTTTTTTCAGGGGTTCATTTTAAAATTCTAACTGCTCAAGTCTCTGCTTTTCATGGGCCCGTCTTGTGCCCTGCTAGTTCCTCCATAGCTTTGTTATGTCTTTTCTCTCGCCGTCACCCCGCAGTTTACTAAACGCGAAATTACTTCCGCTAAAAGCAAGCGCATTCCCACAGCGCCGCCTATCATTTTTGCGAGTGAAGCCATTTTTTTATAAATGTTATTTTTTTCTTACATATTTATATTGTCCGGAATTATTCCTTGCTTAACTAGAAAATCTTTTGTAGCAAACGAAGCTGCAAAAATAGCAATCAGCTTTGCTGAATCCTCAAAGTCTAGTTTGCCAAGATCTGCTGGTTTAATTTTTAAAACAGGCTTTTACCAAGCATTGAGTATCCTACATTAGGCCTCCAATAACAGCAGAATGGTATAAAGGTTAGCAACAGTTTTTTCGGTGTTTCATTTTTATAAAATAAAAAAATTTTAATAATTATTAAAAAACATGAACAGTGATGATCTCCTACAGCTACAAGGCGGCCTAAACCTTCCCAAACTTATGAATGACCAAGTTGATGACCAAGCTATTATGCCCAAAAAGGAGAGGCTATTCTTTGGGCAGCATGTGGAAAAACAAAACAGTTCCTCGAACTAAATTCAGCATTGAACAGATTCAACAGATGTCGCCACAAGACATTTAAAGTATCATAACAGGTATGAAGCGCAGCTGGGGTCTAGAATGGTGAAAAGTGTGGCAAACGGTTCTTAGTTTGTACACTAAACTAGTCAGTAGATTTGCTCCCATTGATTCTGAACAAGATCTTACGTATGATTTAACGCAAGATCAGTTTAAACAAAGTCATTAGGTCTTTTAGGATGTGATCTATACTACAGATTTGGAACATTGTTATCGCCATTAATCATGGGATTAATAACTTTTAATCATATAGATTTTATTTCCTTCAAAATGACGAGCTGAAAAATCGCAGAATCAGAAAACACTGAATCAGGTGGAGAAAGTAACCAGCCAGAAAATCAGCAGAAAACGCTGAATCGGTGGAGCCCATTAAAAATCCTGGGCGTGTTGAAGCAGGAAAAAAATTAGCAGAGTGGAACAGACAAAAAATTAATTTTACAGAATATGACTCCATCATGAAAACATAACACCGCCAGCGCCAGAACAAGTTGATTCAATGCCCGCTATAAAAACTCCATGTGATACAAGGCCTACAGCACCAAAGTCTTCATGGAAAAATTGAACTTAAAACTGTTGCCATTTTTGGCACCCTTGCTGCTGTGGGGCGGTTATTACTGTTAAAAAATATATAAAAAATGGCAGCCAAAACAAAAGCAATCAAAAACTGAACCACTAAATGCAAAAAAAAGAACCAGCACCCCAAAACCCCCCAATAACAAAAGATCATTTTGATCCATTTATAATGCAATAATATTTTAAATTTTTTTTATAAAAATAGATCATGGCGTTATATAAAATGTAAAGTCAATAAATAAAAGCATGAGTCTATAAAAGACTTCCATAGACCAAAATTTGTAATCAATGCGGTTGCTTAGGATGTAAGAACTTCCTTAAGATCTATGCAGAGAACGCTGAGCAAGACATCCTCCAACGATGACGCGTTTTTGAGGCGTGTGTGTACTATATTAGACATCTACTATTTAAGATAAAAACATAGCTTGTATTTTTTGTAATTATAAAGATAACTTAAATTTACTTAAGGATGACTTAGTTATGATCTTGGGTTGACTTAATCAAGAACTTAATCAAGAACTTATTAAGAACTTGAAGTAACTTAATTAAAAACTTAATTAAGAACTTGGGGTGACTTAATTAAAAACTTAATTAAGAACTTGGGGCGACTTGGGGGTGGGAGTTGTGTGGTGTACACAGGGGGGTGGGGTGGGGGGACGTGCGTGCGTGGGGTGGGGGTGGGGGACGTGCGTGCGTGGGGTGGGGGTGGGGACGTGCGTGCGGGGGGTGGGGGTGGGGGGGACGTGCGTGGTGGGGTGGGGGTGGGGGGACGTGCGTGCGTGTGTGTGCGCGCACCTTTGATTATTTAAAGAACGAATGTTCAGAATATAGTATAGTTATTATCAGTAAAACAACAAAACAACAACAATAACAGCACACAGCACAAACATTTAAAAAATAAGGAAGTGCTTGCATAGGGAAATGGAAAGGGTTTTTGGTTGGCGCTTAAGCGCCGTAAATTCAAGACGGCTGCCCGCTCTCTGTCAACTGAAGATTATTCAAAGCACCACCAAGTGCCATTTCCCAAAAACTTGATTTAAATAACAAGACGTTGAATAAAGTACATTCTGTGGCCGCCCGAAGGCAGCCAAAAAAGTTGAAGCAGGGCGTTGAAGCGAAGCAGTGAAGCCAGTAATCACAGCAATATATACAAAGTCATGAAGTGCTTGGTGGAAATTCAAAGGGAGTCAACTCTAAACAACCCCCACCGCTCCTGCATGAGCGGTATCTAAAAATAGATCTTACGTCAGTGGTAGGCCTGCATGGTCTTACAGTCGCGCGCACTGTTGCTAAAGCAGCCAACTCTAAACAAACCGACCGCTCCTGCATGAGCGGTATCTAAAAATAGATCTTACGTCAGTGGGAGGCCTGCAGTGGTCTTACAGTCGCGCGCACTGTTGCTAAAGCAGCCAACTCTAAACAACCCGACCGCTCCTGCATGAGCGGTATCTAAAAATAGATCTTACGTCAGTGGTAGGACGCTTGCAACTTGCTTTAGCAGAGTTACAGCAATTATGGCGGCTCTAATCGCCAGTAGTAGTACATCCGTCATTGTATATTTGGGAGCATTATTGAAGATAGTGCCGGGCCCCCACACTACTCCTCTCCATACTAGTAGATGTACTAAGGTCTGCCTAACCCCATCTAGTTTGTTTGCCAGAACATTAAAATATCGCCATTCAGTTGCATAAGGGCACACTTGAAGGCAAAAAACTGGTTAGAATTAAAAAAGTAGAAAAGTATACACATCTTAATACACAGATCAGCCTGCCACATGAACACTGAATCTGTAGTTAACAATCAATCAAGTCTGATACAAACTAAGAACATTTTTAAATTGGGAGGAACAGCAAAAAAAGTTTCAAATATAAGTTTTTAGCATACGAATCAGCCGTGTTTACCTCCGCCTTAAGAAATGAACGCCATGTTTTTTAAAAGGCTTTTTGCTGCCTCAAGCCAGCTCCCAACAATCAACGCGTGATGGTTTGTTTTTTCTTCGGCCAACTTTCAACAATGCAGCGCCATTTATTAAATAAGAGCCATCTCATCAATAGTCAAACATATCAAAACTGGCTACATTTTTTCATTTCCTTGAACAACAAACCTTTAAGATAGTCGTTCATTTCCAAAGCAGTTAGTTCACTTTTTCGTTTTCTAGAAAAACAATCTCTCCGGTTTCACAACATGCTTCGCCTAATTCTTTCAACAAATACTCTAACATACAGTAAAGTAAAAACTTTGGTCTCGAATGCACAAACCTGTTCTTCATAACGTTTTAAACCATTTTAAAATAACACAATTAAAACACAGTGGTCACACAAGAGCGCAGTCAAAACACAACCTTCTTTCCCGAAAGCCTAGCAAGCAATGGCGGCCGGTCGTGTCGCGTGACAGCCTCAAAGCGGTGTGTCGACGTGGCAATGTGGTGCAACCCAGCCGAGTGTGCTTCGTTTACACAGCGCAGGCTAGGCGCTCTAGTTGCAAACTGCCGCGAGCCGTAAATTAAGTGATTAGGTTTCAGCCCCGGTCTGCCTGTCTGTTTTACAAAGTTTGTAGGTGGAAATTAGTCAGAAGAAGTGTGCGGATTTTATGACATTTAACTGAGAGAGAGAAAGAGAAAGAGTGTGTGTTGTGTGGGGTGTGTGTGTGTGTGTCTGTCTGTCTGCCCGCCCCTCTGTCTGTCTTCTGTCTCTCTCTCTGTCTCTCTCTTCTCTGTCTGCCGGGGATTCTTCTCTTTTCTCTCTCTCTCTCTCTCTCTTCCGCCACAGGAAAAAGGCGCTTTAGGCCCCTTTCGCCCAAAAACTCGGTGGAGGAGCAAGTGACCCGAATGAAGGTTTCCCTGTTCTCTCACAGAGAGAGAGAGAGAGAGAGAGAGAGAGAGAGAGAGAGAGAGAGAGAGAGAGAGAGAGAGAGAGAGAGAGAGAGCGGGAGGGAAATTGAGAGACAGAGAGAGAATCGCATACACACACACACACACACACACACACACACACACACACACACACACACACACACACACACACACACACACTCGCGCGCGAGAAAGAGAGAGAGAGAGAGAGAGAGAGAGAGAGAGAGAGAGAGAGAGAGAGAGAGAGACAGACAGACAGACAGAACACACACACAAGATAGACGGTAGATATACGGAGCTGAGCGGCGAGAGACAGAGACTGAGGGGGACGACGCAAGAGAGGGGGGGAGAGGGGGGGGGCAGGTGGCTGCCTCGGCAGATGCAGATTTGAACGCTTCAGTGCGCGTTAGTTCTCATACACTTCCATCACACTTGAGCAATTATACACACACGCGCGCGTGTTTTCATGGGGAGAACGCATGGGAAGAACGTTTTGTCGTTTATTTCATGGGAAGAACGTTTTGTGTCGTTTATTTTTATGGAAGAACGTTTTGTGTCGTTTATTTCATGGGAAGAACGTTTTGTGCCGTTATTTCATGGGAAGAACGTTTTGTGTCGTTTATGTCATGGGAAGAACGTTTTGTATCGTTCATTGTAAAGGGAAGGACTTTTGTGTCGTTTATTCCATGGAAGAAAAGTTTTGTATCGTTTCATTGTATGGAAGGACTTTTGTGTCGTTTATTTCATGGGAAGAACGTTTTGTGTCGTTCATTTTATGGAAGAACTTTTTGTGTCGTTTATTTCATGGGAAGAACGTTTTGTGTCGTTCATTTTATGGGAAGAACTTTTTGCATCGTTTATTTCATGGGAAGGACGAAAAACGTTTTGTATTGTTTATTTCATGAGAAGAACGTTTTGTATCGTGTATTTCATGGAAAGAACGAAAAACGTTTTGTGTCGTTTATTTCATGAGAAGAACGTTTTGTATCGTTTATTTCATGGGAAGAACGTTTTGTATCGTTTATTTCATGGGAAGAACGTTTTGTATCGTTTATTTCATGGGAAGAATCTGTTTGGAATATATGGAGGTTGTTCTATAAAGAAAAAACGTTTTGTGTCGTTTATTTCATGGGAAAACGTTTTGTGTCGTTTATTTCATGGGAAGAAAAGGTTTGTGTCGTTTATTTTCATGGGAAGAACGGTTTGTGTCGTTTATTTCATGGGAAGAACGTTTTGTGTCGTTTATTTCATGGGAAGAACGGTTTGTGTCGTTTATTTTCCACAGAAAGAATCTGTTTGTAATCCATGGTGGGTTGTTCTTTATAAGAAAAACGTTGTGTGTCGTTTATTTCATAGAAGAACATGCATGTTGTTTACTTAGTTCATAGTGCGTGGGGGGTTACCTCAAGGAAGTATTTAAGTGACTGTGCCATATACGCATGGATCATTTATTGCATGGAACGGAAAAGGGAGCCGGGGGGGGGGGGGGGGGGGGGGCAAAGAAATGACGAAACCTTTCACCGTAGCCAAGCAAGCCATTGGAACAGTAAACAACGATCCAGTCCAAGGCATTGAAAGATGATATGAAGACTCCTTCAAAGACACAAAGACGGATGAGAAAAACTAAGCAAGTGCAGAGGAAAGAATGTACATGATAGACCAGTGTGGCCTGCTGGTAAATACAAGGTCTGGTGTCTGCACGTCGTGCTAATGCCACTTTTCTGGCCTCTTCTGACACACGCTGTCAGCAGTAACACAGTGGAAACACAGAAGGCCCAAATCAACTAGACACAAACGCCATGGTGTCCCCACCTGATCTCGTTGACACTGCGCTCTACTGACTGAAACAGAGCTGAAGGTGGCGCTGAGATCCATCCTCAAGGAGGAGTACTAACTGGGAAAGGCAACCACACTTGAGGGTCGGACAACACCACTCTGAGATCAGCCCAGCCCAAACTAAACACTGTCAGAAAACTGAAAGCTCTGGGGCTCTGGGCGTGTACCTCCATGTCCGAAAAGAACAGGACACGCACAGACAGACAGACAAACACGAGACTGGGATCAGTGTCAATGAAATGGAGATCAATGGCGAATGGAAAGCGAGGGAATGTAGGATAATAAACAGGAACTGAAGACAGAGAGGGATGCCAAGAGAACCCAGAACCAGTTCAGCAAGGCCACGAGGAGGCAATGGACTACGTGGGGAAAGGCATTCCAAAGAAGCGTAGCAGCAATCAAACACGGCTGAAGGCACCTGTTAGGATCCACTTCATTCTCAGATCTGTAGGTGACATCCCGCCCGAAATTCCAATCTGGTGAAATGGAGGACACCGGATGGCCTGCATGTCCGGTCTGTCAAGGCAAACAGACGGTGGACGTTGTCCTGAAATCATGCAAAGCACCGCTAACCCAGGGAGGGAGGGTACCAATGCAGACACGACCACCAGGAGGGTACCCATGCAGACACGACCACCAGGAGGGTACCCATGCAGACACGACCACCAGGGAGGGTACCCATGCAGACACGACCACCAGGAGGGTACCCATGCAGACACGACCACCAGGGAGGGTACCCATGCAGACACACCACCAGGGAGGGTACCCATGCAGACACGACCACCAGGGAGGGAGGGTAACCCATGCAGACACGAACCACCAGGGAGGGAGGGTACCCATGCAGACACGACCACCAGGGAGGGAGGGTACCCATGCAGACACGACCACCAGGAGGGAGGATACCCATGCAGACACGACCACCAGGGAGGTACCCATGCAGACACGACCACCAGGAGGGAGGTACCCATGCAGACACGACCACCAGGGAGGGAGGATACCCATGCAGACACGACCACCAGGAGGATACCCATGCAGACACGACCACCAGGGAGGGTACCCATGCAGACACGACCACCAGGGAGGGTACCCATGCAGACACGACCACCAGGGAGGGGGGTACCCATGCAGACACGACCACCAGGGAGGGTACCCATGCAGACACGACCACCAGGGAGGGAGGGTACCCATGCAGACACGACCACCAGGAGGAGGGTACCCATGCAGACACGACCACCAGGAGGGAGGGTACCCATGCAGACACGACCACCAGGGAGGGTACCCATGCAGACACGACCACCAGGGAAGGTACCCATGCAGACACGACCACCAGGGAGGAGGGTACCCATGCAGACACGACCACCAGGGAGGGAGGTACCCATGCAGACACGACCACCAGGGAGGGAGGATACCCATGCAGACACGACCACCAGGGAGGGAGGATACCCATGCAGACCTCCTTTTTATCAGTAATAATCGATCCATTTACTTGCAAACATTTTAAAACTGATGCAGGCCGACTTCCTTAATCTTACGGATTATTTTCCAGACTTCTTGTATTGACCTTAAGGACAGATTTGAACAAAAAGTTTCCAAGATTCTTTCTTCTTAGTTTTAAAGTATACCGACACTTAGCCCTACACGCCTGATGTTTAACTTTGTTCCCCACCATAGGAACCTAGCAAAAAATCTTTGAGCACCTTTTCTCTTACCCTTCAAAGTTTTGCACTCTTTATCATACCAAGGGGTCTTAACATCATTTGGTTTATCACGGACTTGGGAATAGCTCCTTAGCACTATCTACTATCACTTTAGTGAACTGAAAACAGGATCATCATAACTCCGCAACAGATTCATAGCAGTCTACTAAAATCTGTGCTGATAAAGACACCAATCTGCAGAGCGAAACTTCCATGTTTCTCGGAGGGACTCCTGCATTTGCTTCGTAAAAGAAATAAAAACCGAAAGTGATCACTCCCGCTTAGTCCGTATGAAACCTGCCATTCTAATCCAAAAATAAGGAAGGGTCACAAATGGACAAATCCAAGTGAGTCAAAGAACCAGAGGAGAACAAAAGGTCGGTGAACCTGAATTCAAAAGACAGAGATCATGATCCGATATAAAATCTTCAAGAACTTTCCCTTGAGAATTGGTGCAGTTACTTCCCCATTGTGGAGAATGGCCATTCAAGTCACCCAATAAAAGAAATGGGCTAGGAGCTGAGAAATTAAACCATCCAACTGACTCTTCGAAATCACAGAAGATGGAGATAAATACAGACAAACATATCGTAACAACTTGTTTAACGAGATACGAGCTGCCACTGCCTCCATATCCGTCTGAAGTGGAATTTCTGTATGTAGTACCGAATTATGAATATAAAGAGAAACGCCTCTCCGTGAAAAGTCTGCAGAAGCTGCTTGAGTAAGCAGAGACACCAGGAATCTCATGCTTCTTGCTTGCAGTTAAAAGGGTTCCTGAAGAGCAATTACCGAAGATCTATACTCTGTCAATAATAGCTCAAGGTCTCGACAATTGCTTTAACTCCCCTTATGTTCCCTGGAGTATGTCCATGTTAGGTTGTTAAAAGAATATGTATCATCCCTCTTCTCCGAAACTTCACTGTCCACCAAAGAACTAAAACGGTTCTTCAGGACAAGATCAGAAGCCGATGCTCCTGATAAATTCAAGTTGTTTATTGCCATGCTTGGAATTAGCTCTTACTGGACTGAAACCTGCTGCACCAAATACTTGACTTCTCACACCATACAACATATAAAGAAGACAGACACTCATAACTAGAAATCAGGTATAAAGCAAGAAACAAACAGAAAAAAAAAAAAAACACACACACACATTAAAAAAGAAAAGAGAGAGAGAGAGAGAGAGAGAGAGAGAGAGAGAGAGAGAGAATTTCAGCATAACATTGTCTATGTATAAAAAATTTTAAAAAAACATGGTTACTTATGACAATGCTATAAGAAATATACATAAACTTGTATGCATCATATTATTCTAATACTACTACCCAAAACAGATTATACATGCGTTTGACAAAAAAAAAAAAGAAAAAAATATATATATATACATAAACAACATACACACTCTATATATTGCAAGATAAATCAGCATGTACATACAAATAATAATATGAGAAAGAAAAAAAAAAAAAAAAAAAAACAGACGGACAGACAGACAGATACACAAGTACAGAATGGGTTGGGTCACAGCAAGTGAAGATAATACATGTATTATCATAAGGTACATTATTTCTTGAGTGCCAATAACATAAATATTTCAGCAGCAGACAAGGGCCACACAGGATATCCTCAGCAAAGGATCAAAACAAACGAAAACAAAAAAAGAAGGAAAAAGATGACATGATTAGCCTAGTAATTGTTGTTATATTATACATCATACGCATCTATATATTAATACAGAAAAGATATGTTCCTGAGACAGTAGCTAAAGCACTAGGTATTAGAAACCAAAGCTTCATAAGCAAGCCATCTGGTATGAAAATCCACGTGGTTCATGGTTAGGTATGAGTTATATTTTTCAATTTTATATCTATAGGTCAACATTTTCAAGAAACTGCTACATGTGGAAGACTGCCTTCTAACTTACACTATATAGGTAATATTTTGCTAGAAGAATAATGAAGTAAAAATGTAATCAATTGCGATTGTTCTGTCGAAACCTAAAAGTATGAGAGACTCTGTAGGCGTATATTTGTGCATGAGTGCATTTCTCTTTTACCAAATCAATTAACCTACTCCCAAAAACATTTGACATGAGTACATTTCCAAAACATATGGTCAATAGAATCTTTAAATAATCCGCAAAAACTGCATTTATCATTATCAGTAACACCGGATTTCTTTCAAAATAACATTTGTGCCTAAACACCTGTGAATTATTCTTAGCTGAAACCACTTAAGTTTTACATCTGTAATCTTATGTGCATAAAAAAAAGCATGAATTCCAGTCATAAGCTTGTGAAAGTTTGATGTCCCATTTGTCCACAACACAGAGCTCTCAACTGATTATCAATCAGTATATCGTAACAAGTCTTTGAACCTTTATAAGTGGCAAACAATATCTTATAACAGAATGGAGAAGTAATACATTTGTTGTTTTCGATGGTAATGTCGAATCTTTTTATAAATTCAATTATTGCTAACTTATACCCTGTATAAGTTAGAAAATCAATGTTGACATCATATTTTTCCTTAAATTGTCCGTGGGAAAGAAACTGACCATTATCATCAAAAAAATGTGCGAGATAATAGACACTTTTGTTTGAAGCAATTTAAGACAATGTGTCTTTTCCCCCAAATTGAATACGTTTGTTGAAGCAAACTGGTTCAGCAAGTAGTTCAGCAGATTTTTTGGCAGACACTTGTAATAAAAAAGTTTGTAAGCTTCAAGGACATCTGCCCAGAACGGGTTATATTTTGTAAATTTTGAGATAATCTCTGGACCATGTTTACTCATATGATGCCAATGAGGAAAATTACTGAGAAGAATTGTTTCCATTGTGGTTTGATCTCTCAGTCCTACGATCCAGGATAGTTTTAAAGATGTGACGTAGGTTTTTACATCAGGAAGGCCAATACCTCCATTCCGTATGCTTTATGCACTGTTTTTCGACTGATCTTTTCTGGTTTTTTATTCCACACAAACTTGTAGCATATTTTCTGACATGTTTGAAAGAAAACATCTGGTGGGTTAGTAGAAAACAGCCAAAGATGAGTCAACTTTGAAAGGATGATGGATTTCAGAATTGCTACTCTACCTAGGGCGTAATCTGGCGTTTTACCCATATTTTGAACAAATTATTTACATCTGCTAGTCTTTCTGCGTAATTATTTTCTATACAATCTTTCAAGTCATTTGTAAACCATATACCAAGTATTCTAAATTTTTGTGGATTCCATACAATTTTAAGGTCCATGTAGTGTTTTGACTATTTTTTACACTTCCAAGCCAAACTGCGCTCGTTTTACTTAAATTCATATGAAGACCTGAGACACAGTCAAATCTTAAAAGAACTTCAATACAAGTTTCAAACGATCTCTTATCCCCCGCTAGTAAAAACTCGGTGTCATCAGCATATTGAGATATCTTAAATTCTGTTTCATTCATTCTGATTCCCTGAATATCTTGATTTTCCCTTACCATAATGGCTAATATTTCGAACAAATTATGAACAGATATGGTGAAATTGGGTCTCCTTGTCGACATCCTTTTTTAATATCGAACCAATGTGAAACCTGTCCGTTCACAATTACACAAGACTTAATATTTTTGTTTTTTTTCTTTTTCTCTTTGTATGAGGAATAACAATAAAAACAAATAAAAATGTTAAAAAAAAAAAAATACTATGACTTCTAGATTTTCCCTTAGGAGGGTCTGGAGTCCGAAAAGGACGCTCTTCACTGCGTGCCCGTCCCGCACTGCTGCCATTGGCCTGCGAGCGAGGGACATCTCCTTCCTCCGGTCCCTCACCCCCTGACCTCTGATCCACAGCATCCTGCACAACCGAAACACCTCCACCCTCACCAGCCGGGACCGAAGCCTGTTGTACACTGCCGGATGTAACACCATTACATTTCTGAGACAAAACCTCCACCGACCGTTCAAGCACGGTAAGCCGATCCAAAACCGATGACAACATTTCTGTCAATTTCTTCTCTAGAGTAGTAAATGGACCTGCTCCTAGATTATCACCCGATGACAGGTTCGCAGAATCGTTAACCACCTTCTGTGCATAAGTATCAGCCGAAGGATGTCCTGACCTCCACTAACTTCTAGCTTCCGGAAAGGAAACATTTCCTCTCAATCTTTACTTTCTGAATCTCGCATTCCTTTTTCCACACTGGACAACTTTTAGAATTTGCTGAATGATCACCCTTACAATTTACGCAGGATACAGCATTTGTACAAGACCCATCATGCTTCTTCTGACCACAGTCACGGCAGATCTCCTGACCCCGACAGGCTCGACTGGAATGCCCAAAGCGTTGACACTTGAAACATCTCAAAGGAGATGGTACAAAAGGTGAAACTTTCACACGAACATAACCCACTTTGACAAACTCCGGGGGAGATGACATAGCAAAAGTCAAGAATAGCGTGTTAGTTTCAATTACGTTACTTCCTTTAGAGATTTTGACTCTATGGACCTGTAACACACCCTGACTTTCCATCTCAGTCCGAATTTCTGTTTCAGCAAGTCCAGCTAGATCAGCACATCTAATCACCCCTTTCGAATAGTTGAGAAAGGGATGAATAGAAACCTTCACTGTGATCTGCATAAGCTGAGAACCATCTCTTTTCAACAACAATCGAGACGCCGCTTCTGTCGCACAATTGACAAGATAACTACCTG
>CM031620.1:59647716-59650216 GCA_018398815.1 Conus ventricosus | reverse complement strand
AAAGTTGCTAAAAAACTAAAAGCATTATACAAACAGTATAAAATGTAGGGGACAATCTTTGAGCCTATGCCTGAGGATCCATTCAAGGATACAAGGGAGATCAAAAGATATGGAACAGTTTGAGTGGTCAGCTCTGCTGTTCTATAACTCAAGCAATGTCAGTGGCTAAGAATTGTGCAGGACAACCTTTACTTGGATCTCCTAAGAGATGCAATCTCCCACTGATTGACCAAACAATATGCTGAACAATTAAGTAGTGGGGGAAAACAAGTGCAGGCTAACAATTCTTCCGTCATTATAATAATGACTTTGCAAAGATTGAACTTTTAGAGAAAAAAAAAAATTTGAAGATGAAGAAAATGGGGGAAATATATATATAATATAAAAACCCTTCACTAGCTGCCTGAGAGAACCATCGTGATCCCTTCCGAAGGCAGATCCTATTTGTATTGCCTGCTCCTAGGCCTTTCGTCCGCTGGATCGGACTCATCAGGGAGACACGGCTGACTGTGTCTGCGCTCCTGGTGTCAAATAGAGACACACCACAGTTCATAATTCTGTGGTGTTCTCCCCACCAAGAGTTCAAAAAAAGAATCCAACAGCACCCCCAAAGCAGCCAGTGAAGGGTAGTAAATGGAATAAAACGAAAGTGTGGAGAGGAAAAAAGTTGCTAAAAAACTAAAAGCATTATACAAACAGTATAAAATGTAGGGGACAATCTTTGAGCCTATGCCTGAGGATCCATTCAAGGATACAAGGGAGATCAAAAGATATGGAACAGTTTGAATGGTCAGCTCTGCTGTTCTATAACTCAAGCAATGTCAGTGGCTAAGAATTGTGCAGGACAACCTTTACTTGGATCTCCTAAGAGATGCAATCTCCCACTGATTGACCAAACAATATGCTGAACAATTAAGTAGTGGGGGAAAACAAGTGCAGGCTAACAATTCTTCCGTCATTATAATAATGACTTTGCAAAGATTTGAACTTTTAGAGAAAAAAAAAAAATTTTGAAGACGAAGAAAATGGGGGAAATATATTATAAATATGAAAAACCCTTCACTAGCTGCCTGAGAGAACCATCGTGATCCCTTCCGAAGGCAGATCTATTTGTATTGCCTGTAAGTAAGTGCGAATTGATTGCAACTCATGACGCGCCGGGGCGTGTGTGTGTGTGTGTGTGTGTGTGTGTGTGTGTGTGTGTGTGTGTGTGTGTGTTTGAGTGTGTGTGTGTGTGAGAGAGAGAGAGAGAGAAAGAGAGAGAGAGAGAGAGAGAGAGAGAGAGAGAGAGAGAGAGACGTACCGACGGACGGACGGACGGACGGAGACAGACAATCGGTAGTATGAGATAGAACGGTGAGGCAGACCAGGCGAACACCCACAAAGTCTCTCTCTCTCTCTCTCTCTCTCTCTCTCTCTCTCTCTCTCTCTCTCTCCATCGACCCCAAACCTACCCCTTGGCCTTTTCCTTCCCCGTTTCCTTCCCCTTGTTCGTTATGTTCGCGCGTTTTTCTATTTGCATTCGCTTGTCAATGATATGGACAATAGCTAATATTTGTTTTGAACTATACAAAATCTTGTTATACTTTGTTCTTTTTATATGTGTATTTGCATTAATTTGATCTTTATCTATCTATGGTACAACAGAAATGAAACTTGTTACCAGTTATAAGTGTCCAAGACCTGTGCTTTTCAACCAAACTTAGTTTCCACACAGCATGTGACGAATGGATGTGCAAAGCTGAAAGAGCGTTAATAGCAACTATGAGAGCACTGTATAGACTTAAGAATAATTCGCCTCAATTGTTTTTTTTTTAAGCTACCCAAGTGCAACCTGTAGTATAACGTGGCTCTGAAACATGGGCTTTGGATAAGGCAGGTTTAAAATCAAAAAGGTAGGCTTACCCACAGATGGTCTTAAAAGTTCTTATGTGTAGATACAAGAACACCGAATGGGTTGTTGTAAGACGATCTGGGTAGATACCCTACATACTTAACTGTACGTTGCATTAAATTTTACCTTAAACTGACTCGTATGGGGGAACATGGATTACCATATGGGCATACAAAATGCAATGTTCTTTTGATGCTAAAAGGGAAGCATACCTGGGTTACAAATGTTCGTACAACTTTCAACATGGGTGGATACTCTTGTGTTTGGGATAATCAGGGTGTAGAGTCGGTTTCAATCTCCACTAAGAATTTCGACAGAGAATGACCGATTGCAGTTGACCGGATTGGTGCAATTATACGCAAACAAGTGAGACATACAGATTGTATAGAACGTTTAAAAACAGCTATTTAAGGAAGTCTTATGTGTCTATACCTATATGAAGAATGCCCTAAGTAAATTTAGATTGGGGCTTTCGTCTAATTTCACACATTCTTTAAGATATACAAGAACAACTGAGTCACAGTTATGTCCACTCTGTTTATCTACTGGAGAAGATGAAATCCATGTTGTCCTTCTGTGTCCAGCTTACAATGATTTCAGAAAAGA
>CM031620.1:59641278-59645116 GCA_018398815.1 Conus ventricosus | reverse complement strand
TACCCTACTTCTTTGTTGTTTACTGTTTACTGTTCCCTACCTCGTTTAAGATTTCTGTTCATTGTAGGATGCTTATGGACCCACGGAAATACTAAGCTAGGCTGCAGTTATATGCCCTTGTTGGTGCTAAATGCCCTGCAGACTAGGATTCACACTAGCGACGCGACAAACTCATTATCTTTACAGTAGCGTACAACCGTTTTTGTCGATTTGTTTCTTAGAAAGAGAGGAGGTTAGTTACCATCAAGGACATAGACAAACAAAGTACAGAACAAGACACAATGCATTTCGACCTCTTGGGTCTTCTTCGAGCAAAAACAGATAACATTTAGGACAGTGAAAACGAAGAACGAGAAACCATTTATCTTCTCATATTCGGCGCACAATCAAAATGATGTCCGTGGCGGTACCTAACTCCATCTCCTTCTAAATTTTGCTTCATTTTCCGCCCTCAGTCACTCCGTTTTGAAGCTTAGATTTGTTTCTTGATAAGAAATGCTCATTGCGTATTTTCTCTTCCCTTTACATCGCATACGTTTGAACCCTTTTCTATCAGACAAACAACGATGGATTTCTCTGCCTGCAGGTATCTGATACTGTACAGATATGGAGGAGCCTACCAAGACTTTGACGTCACCTGGACTTCCCGCGTGCCAGACTCCTTGCTCTCCTACCCGTTCGTCGCCGGCCTGGACTGGCCCAAGGAGAAGGAGTGGCCAGCTAGGTTCAACCTGGGAGTCATTCTTTCCAGACCCCGAGCCCAGTGGCTGCATCACTATATTGAGTCCCACAAGGATTTTCGGGACAAAAGCTGGGGATTTAACTCTCTTCTTATGTCGTACAGAACCTACGAGCTCTATCCTCATCTCATGTATCTGGATCGTAAACTGCAGGTAAGTTGAACGTAGACATAGCTGCTTCCACTCCTTCAGAATTATATCGTTGCCAAGCAGAACAACATCAGAGAATTGAACTTCAGTACCATCAAAACCATCTTTAGTGTGAGCACCATCTGCAAAAAAAGAAAACATCTCAAACACCAACAGGAGTTCTACCATCCATGTCTTCTCCAATATTTCAAACAAACAAATATCCACAATCATCATGGCCATACCCACTGCCTCAAGATTCAGGCAGCTCATCCATGCACACAAACAACTCATTCACAACCACTGCAACCAAATCAAGGATGACAAAGTACCCAGACTACACAACAACCCCAGGTTAAACCTCCCAGACCAGTCCGCCCCCCCCCCCCCCCCAACACACGACACTGATCCCACTACCGCCTTTGAACAATACCTCCACTTCCACTGCATCCCTGACAACCTCACCCTAACCAGTGATGAAAGATCAGTCTTTGCAAAAAAATCTCAAATCCATCACCATTCAATTTACCACCAACAGGTACCAAGACCACCTGGTTGTCCAGAGATTTTTCAGGAAACCGCGATGGATGGCTGCGATCGAACATGTACCCAAGCCCTTTACCACCAGAGAGCTGGACATCGTCACCCACCTTTACCAGGCCCCAGTCCTCCGTCACTCACCTTTACCAAGCCCCAGTCCTCCATCTCTCACCTTTACCAGGCCCCAGTCCTCCATCTCTCACCTTTACCAGGCCCCAGTCCTCCATCTCTCACCTTTACCAGGCCCAGTCCTCCATCACCCACCTTTACCAGGCCCCAGTCCTCCATCACCCACCTTTACCAGGCCCCAGTCCTCCATCTCTCACCTTTACCAGGCCCCAATCCTCCATTACCCACCTTTACCAGGCCCCAGTCCTCCATCTCTCACCTTTACCAGGCCCCAGTCCTCCATCACCCACCTTTACCAGGCCCAGTCCTCCATCACCCACCTTTACCAGGCCAGTCCTCCATCTCTCACCTTTACCAGGCCCCAGTCCTCCATCACCCAACTTTACCAGGCCCCAGTCCTCCATCACCCAACTTTACCAGGCCCCAGTCCTCCATCACCCACCTTTACCAGGCCCCAGTCCTCCATCTCTCACCTTTACCAGGCCCCAATCCTCCATTACCCATCTTTACCAGGCCCCAGTCCTCCATCTCTCACCTTTACCAGGCCCCAGTTCTCCATCTCTCACCTTTACCAGGCCCCAGTCCTCCATCTGTCACCTTTACCAGGCCCCAATCCTCCATCATCCACCTTTACCAGGCCCCAGTCCTCCATCTGTCACCTTTACCAGGCCCCAATCCTCCATCACCCACCTTTACCAGGCCCCAATCCTCCATCACCCACCTTTACCAGGCCCCAGTCCTCCGTCACCCATCTTTACCAGGCCCCAGTCCTCCATCTCTCACCTTTACCAGGCCCCAATCCTCCATCACCCACCTTTACCAGGCCCCAATCCTCCATCACCACCTTTACCAGGCCCCAGTCCTCCATCACTCACCTTTACCAGGCCCCAGTCCTCCATCTCTCACCTTTACCAGGCCCCAGTCCTCCATCTCTCACCTTTACCAGGCCCCAGTCCTCCATCTCTTACCTTTACCAGGCCCCAGTCCTCCATCACTCACCTTTACCAGGCCCCAGTCCTCCATCACTCACCTTTACCAGGCCCCAGTCCTCCATCACCCACCTTTACCAGGCCCCAGTCCTCCATCACTCACCTTTTGACAAATTCAGTAAAGTGGAATTCTGCATTTAAAGGTGCAGGAAGGAACCAAACCTGTCCATCATTCTCGTGAGAAGAACAAAAAGCTCTTGGGTCACTGAGACAACGACAAGATATTGCCATTAAACTAGCAGACAACGACAAGACATTGCCATTAAACCAGCAGACAACGACAAGACATTGCCATTAAACCAGCAGACAACGATAAGACATTGCCATTAAACCAGCAGACAGCGACAAGACATTGCCATTAAACCAGCAGACAGCGACAAGACATTGCCATTAAACCAGCAGACAACGACAAGACATTGCCATTAATTAAACCAGCAGACAACGACAAGACATTGCCATTAAACCAGCAGACAACGACAAGACATTACCATTAAACCAGCTAACAAAGACGGCGTTGTTCTGTTCTGGGAAAATAACTGCTCATCAAGCAGAGAGGACACAGAGAACTGTCTCACACAGATTTCTACACATCATCCACGTCACCCCTTCCTCGACACTAAAAACTCATTTCAGCTACAGTCAACCAGGAAATCAAATGTAATCACTTTAAAAAGGACATTAATGTCCCGGGTACAGAAAGTGACAGGGTCAAAACTTCCATTAATGTCAAACACCAAACATCCCACTTTCTACCTACTCCCTAAAATACGCAAACCCAACAGACCCATTGTCTCTGCTCGTGCCTGCCCTACAGAGCACATCTCACAGTACGTTGACTCTCTCCTCCAACCCAAAGTGGCAAACCTTCCCACATACTTCAAAGACAATTCACACACCAAAACTTATCAACTCATTCAACATAAAAGACCACTTTTCAACCCAAACTCCTCTTCACGCTAGGTATGTTATTACTTTACACTACTACCCTCACCCTGATGGACTGGAGGCCCTTTCTTTCTTAACAATCGGCCCCCTAACCAACAACACCCACTGTAGAACACTGGTAAGACTTGCAGAATCAGTCTTCACTCTCAGTACCGTTGAATCCAATAAGCACACTTTCTGGCAAGTCAGTGATGTAGGTATGGGAACCAAACGGGATTATCCTGCCTGCTGTTCGTGGGATGCCTGGAACACCGTTATACGAACTTCTTATAAGGTCCCAATACCAGAGCTCTACAAAAGGCACATCATTGCCAGTCTGGGAGCTACATCCATGCCAGAACACGACCACCACAACCCCCTCAACTT
>CM031620.1:59628778-59638778 GCA_018398815.1 Conus ventricosus | reverse complement strand
GCAGTTCTGTCTCTGCTCGTGTTTCAATTTCCTCCTGCAGTCTCCCCATTTTCAAACCTACAGGACACGTTGTCTACTTTACACATTGTGTGCGATTGTATCTGATAGTTTTCTTTCCTCTTTCGTTCAGGTGATCTGTCATCGCGGAATATGCCACCCGACTTGGGAACAGTCTTACCAGCGACCAATTGCTGATAGGCGTCCCACGATGCCCTTCAGACGGCAAGATGTCCGCTCGCTTCACGTCACCCAACCCAAGCCTCACCCTTCCCTGGCTTCCCCGGAGAGAGTGAGAGACAGACAGGACATGTTTGCTGAAGCTGGGAGATTCATTTTGAAAGAAAGTGGAAGGCTTCACTTACTGCGCAACTCGTCAGTGGTTTAGAGTCTGGCCACAAAGTTTCGTCACATCTCTCTCTCTCTCTCTCTCTCTCTCTCTCTCTCTCTCTCTCTCTCTCTCCCTCAACTGGGTGTATCCTTGAATCCTTGAATTGTTTCCTTTGTGGGAATGAAAATTGTATCTGGTATCATTAGCACACGGTTAGTTTTTTTCTTTGATGTCGATGTAATTCTTTAGTATAGAATATCATTGGGATTTATCATTACTGGTGCTTGGTCAGTATTTGCTTAACACTCCAATATATACCATGTGAACATAGCACTGGCTTCCATGGGTGGTGCAGGATTGCTCCCAGCTGGTTTGTTCAGCGGTTCCGGCACCTTCAGGTGTATCTTTTTCTTGTCTGCCTTTTGGCCGACTCTGGGGAAAGGCCCAGTGACGGTGAGGAAAGACCCACTGACCACAGGGAAAGTCCTGTTGACACTGGGGAAAGGTCCAGTGACGGTGAGGAAAGACTGACTGACCGCAGGGAAAGTCCTGTTGACACTGGGGAAAGGTCCAGTGACGGCGAGGAAAGACTCACTGACCGCAGGAAAGTCCTGTTGACACTGGGGAAAGGTCCAGTGACGGTGAGGAAAGACCCACTGACCACAGGGAAAGCCGTTGACAGCGGAAAGACTGTAACCAGGATTCTCTTCAGAGGTACATAAGACCTTGACGAAGCTGGGCCGTGTCATGAGTTGTACTATCTTCACCTGTCAACAGAACAGAAACGCGGGATGCACATGGCAGTTGCTTGACGCTGGCGTTTTTCGCGGTGGCTCTGCAGTCCTAAAATTGAGCTCATGCACCCATGGAACGCTTCTGTGGAAGTTCTGTCGTGTCACATCCAGCGGCCACAATGAATGCCTATGCTTGCCTGCACCGATGTGAACACAGCACAGGCTTCCAAGGGTGGCGCAGGGTTGCTCCCAGCTGGTTTGTTCGGCAGTTGAGGACAGTGCTTCTCTGGGTCCCACCCGCACCTTCAGGTGTATCTTTTTCTTTCATGTAGGCAAAGGCTAACAAACAGATATCGATTAGTGCACGCATGCTTGCATACAAAGTCGCTTTGCCGTGATGTCGGCTCTAAAGATAAATCATGAAAAAAAAAAACGAATGTCATTTGGATTGGCAGCATGAACAATTCTTTTAAAAGGTTTTCGCGGGATAGTAACTTCTGCTAGGACCCTGGAATTGTTAGAGTTTGGAGTAAAATTTACAACCAGCATTGATGATATAGTAGTAGATATTAAATTTTAAGGTTAAATACTGCATATGAAAAGCCGTTCAGCTAAACTGGAGGAATGGCAACTGACATCCAGTGTCAAAATTCGTTTGTTGATTAGTCATCTTCCTGATCCTAAACGTACGTTTCTACATAAACTGGACATGGTATTTTGTTGATTTGGTTTAGTTTGGTTTGGTCTGGTTTGGTTTGGTTTGCTGTCCTTTGCTTTGCTTTGCTTTGCTTTGTTTTGGAAGTTGTTATTGTTTGCTTGGGTTTTTTTTTATTATTATTAAACGAACTAAGATGAGTAAAAACTATGTTTGCCAAAGATAGGAGAATGCCGCACTGCTGTTGTACAATTACCCGCTCCAATCCGACACCAGTTTGTTGACCGACCAAGCAGCAGCCAGAGAACCAGACCCTCTTCCAACACTGAGAGCAGAAGTGGAAGAAGCAGTTCGCTGCTTGAAAGGAGGAAAGTCGCCAGGAATTGACAACATCCCCGCAGAGCTGCTACAGCATGGAGGCGAGGAGATGATCACAGTGCTGACTGTGCTCTGTCAGAAGATCTGGGAGACCAAGCTGTGGCCCCGAGAATGGACGCAGTCTTTGATTATTCCCATCCCAAAGAAAGGCAACACCAGAATGTGTCAGAACCAAAGAACAGTCAGCTTGATTGGTCATCCCAGTAAATTTCTGTTAAGAATCGTTCTGAACCGGCTGAAGAAACAGGCGGAAAAACTGCAGGCGGGCTTTCGACCAGGCAGGAGCACAGCTGAGCAAATTTTCAACTACCGCCTGATGATTGAAAAATACTTTCCACACCAGGGAGATCTCTTCCACAAGTTCAAAGCTTTCGATCGAGTTTGGCATGACGGGTTGTGGCAGGTCCGCAGAACTTTCAACGTGGAGGAAGGGTTATACAGGCACTGTACAGCTCGGCAGCTAGTGCCGTGCTACTGAACACCCAAACTGGAGACTTTTCCATACAACTGTTGGCGTCCGACAGGGCTGTCTGCTCTCCCCGACCCTCTTCAACCTGTACTTGGAGAACTTCCCTTTTTGGCATGGTAGAATTGCTGATCCACCTGTAGGTGACAATGTATTAATTAAAGACGCCTGAGCAATCAATCCTCGTGAAATTGTCAATAGGTCTGTATGAGACCAAGTTTGAAGTGGGGTGTATGTGCGTGTGTGTAAGAGAGAGAGAGACAGAGAGAGAGAGAGAGAGAGAGAGAGAGAGAGAGAGAGAGAGAGAGAGAGAGAGAGAGAGAGAGAGAGAGAGAGAGAGAGAGACTTTCTGTTGGTATTGCACGTACTGGTGCTGTGTGCATGTTTCTTCGCCGTTTAGTACTGTATCTAATTTGAAATCATAGCTGATAACGAGAAGGTGGTTTTTACCTGGGGACTGGTAAATACATGATCTGCCTTCCTGGTAGGTCAGAAAATAATGTGCTGACCTGTTGCGGCTGATCAGAATTGGGGCTCACAGATCACTGATGTGATCACGTGAAACTGAAAATGTCTGTGGCTAATTAGATCGCGTCTACAGTGGAAATTCACTTGGGCGTTACTGAAGCCTGGAATACTGTTTGAGACATTGTCCATTTAGCAGTACGTAGCCTCATCCCTGAAATGAAATCTGGCAAACAGAAAAAGAAACTTTTAAATTAAGGCTTAATGCCAGTGCTATAACAAAAGTTACAAGCATACCGAAGACGCTTAAAATCCAGAAACAGTCGAGACTCGCTGAAATACGTCAGAGCCAGAACCGACTGCGGTTATGCAAGCAGAAAAGGCAATAGCTACTAAGCATGCTCAGACGAACCCTAAAGATTTCTAAATGTATGCTATTACTCCACGAGAACTACGCATAGTGTTGCGAACTTGTGTGACAAAAGTACCTAAGTGACGGCTGATAGTACGAAGCAGACAGGGCTGAATTGCTTTTTCTTAGCAGTGTGTTTACAGTGTGGAAGACTAAGCTCAGATTCTATGGAACAGAACACCTATTCTTGACAGCTTCCTAATCAGTACCACAAATCCTCCTCAATTTGTTGTTGTTGAAAAGTTCCAGTCGCTACACTAAAGTACGGCAGCAGGACCAGACAGATCTCAAACATGGCTCCTAAAGGAACAAGACATGGGATTATCACAACCTTTGCCTGTGATATTTTCAGAAGTATGCGGGTAAAGGAAAACTGCCAGCAGCTTGGAAGGAACTGTTCAACAAGGATGACAGAGGTAAACCTGGAAATCACAGACCAGTTAGTTTGACACGTGAAGTGTGCATGGTTGGCGAGCTATAGAGATCAAAACAGGCCGCAACCTTCGCGTAAAATGTCCTGTGTGAACCAGATAGGTAAAAAAAAAAAGGCCATAACCTGTGCGCACAATCTGCTATTTGATCAGAAAGATAAAAACTGAGCATAACCTGTGTGCATAATCTGCTGTTTGAACCAGAAAGGTAAGAACTGACCACAACCTGTGTGCATAATCTGCTGTTTGAACCAGAAAGGTAAACATTGGCCACACCTGTGTGCATAATCTGCTGTTTGAACCAGAAAGATAAGAACTGACTACAACCTGTGTGCATAATCTGCTGTTTGAAAAGGAAAGGTAAGAACTGACCACAACCTGTGTGCACAATCTGCTGTTTGAACCAGAAAGGTAAGAACTGACCACAACCTGTGTGCACAATCTGCTGTTTGAACCAGAAAGGTAAGAACTGACCACAACCTGTGTGCACAATCTGCTGTTTGAACCAGAAAGGTAAGAACTTACCACAACCTGTGTGCACAATCTGCTGTTTGAACCAGAAAGGTAAGAACTGACCACAACCTGTGTGCATAATCTGCTGTTTGAACCAGAAAGGTAAGAACTGACCACAACCTGTGTGCACAATCTGCTGTTTGAAAAGGAAAGGTAAGAACTGACTACAACCTGTGTGCATAATCTGCTGTTTGAACCAGAAAGGTAAGAACTGACCACAACCTGTGTGCATAATCTGCTGTTTGAACCAGAAAGGTAAGAACTGGTCACAACCTGTGCGCACAATCTGCTCTTTAAAAGGAAAGGTAAAGACTGGCCACAGTCTGTGCGTAAAATCTGCTGTTTGAACCAGATAGGTCAGAATAGTCCACAACTTGAGTATTTAACTCTTATTTTTGAACTAGAAAGCTCAAAATAGGTCGACAATCTGTGCGTGAAACTCTGCTGTTTCGAACCAGAGGCATCAAGACTGACCCAAGAGCTCGAGCGTCATGCTCTGCCAGAGATGTCACGCGAAGTCCACACAGACCAAGCGTTCTGCCCTGCCACTTGACCCAACAGTCAGTCCAGTCAGCAATGACAGCAGAAAAGAATTATGTGAAAATACAATGTCTTCTTCTAAGAGATGCAACACACCACTGGGCGACCCTACGATTAAGCTGTCTCAAAAGCCGAGTCGTGTGGACTTGCTATCTCCGATTGAAGACCTTTGTGCTGGCAATAGGGAAATAAAAAGGAAAAGTGAAGAAACGAGAGGATCATTACAGCGGATGGCACGAAGAACATGGCTGCTGACTGTGTGATGAAAACGGTCCTAAAGCTTTCAGACTGAAGGAGCAACGGGGTGGATACCCCTGCGCTGAAGGAAACGAGATTCTTTCTCTCCTACTCTCTTTCATAATTATACACGAACCCATTTGTAGGCTACTCACTCGCTTACAAGCAAAAGTGGTGCTTGTGTTTGAACACACACACACACACACGCTCAAGCTCGCAAGTACGCACGCACGTGAGCATGCACACACACACACACACACACACACACCCAATATCATATTTATCAAAGGCTGTCCTTTAATACATACACGTTAAATTCCAGCAAGAAGCACTAAAATGCTTACATAAAATTACTGCATATATAGCCACCAGGGCAAAAAAAGTTTTTGTTTTTGGACTTGAAAAAAGGGTCATCAAAAACGCACGAAGCGAAACAGCAACAAAAACAGGAATGAATGAGACCCCCCCCTAAAAAGGGCTGATGGGCCCAGTGGACTCAACGAAAATTATGACTCAACTTGAAAGACAGAGGTAAGTACATGACAAAAATAATAATAAAAAAGGAAAAAAAAAAGGGCAAGAACAAAGGCCTATTTTTATTTTTTTTTTTAATCGTCGTTTTCTCCGTTGGTACTGGTAGGGGAAAGGGCGACTTCAAGTCGTATTGCGTTCTGTTATGTGTATGGCGTTATTTGATACGGTACGGCGAAAATGTACAGGGAATTTATTTGTTATAAAAATGTTGTGAAGCTGTGTGCCGGGGGACTTAAAACTCCAACAAGAAATTTATGTGCTAAAAATTTTTACCACCCATGTTGTGGGTGGGCTAAATTTTTATTGAACATGTAATATCAATACACGGAAAGCAAATTTTGTTTTAGATCAACAATACTTCGAAGTTTTTGTTTTCTAGGGGGACTTTGCTGAAATCGTATTCGTCGGGGATTAAAATTTTGTTTACTGTGCTTGTGAACGGGCTTTCTTCAGGTTTTTTGTGTTTGTAAATCGCGGTTCTTTTTTCTTCTGTTGTTTTTGTAAGGCTGTGTTTCCCCGGTGGGGCCCTTGGGTTATCCTTCTTCGTTTCTTTTAGTGCTGTAGACTGTGGTTTGGGGTTGGGGAACCGAGTGTGTTGGGGAAACTGCACGGCGCCACGAGATCTGTAGTATATCAAGAACTAAATGATACGCTGTTTCGATTGAAGTGTCTATGTATTGGTTTAATTTGACTGAATTGCTCTTTTTAAATATGAGTAACATGTATTGATTTTGTAACAATTAAAATTTGATGGTTCAGGCAGCAATAAAAAAGAAAACAATGTGGTTGCCTGGCACCATTTCTATGGTGGGGGGTGTGTTCAAGGAAAAGTCGTACACGCATCCAAACTTTTGAGGCGGGGTTCGGACAAAAAACACGAAACCGCCACCTCCGTAAAATCGGGTACCCCTAGTTTTTTTTCTTTTGTTTTGAAAAAAATCGCCTTGGGTGGGTTTTGCTTTTGTCCCCAAAATTCCCCCCAATTTTAAGTGATAGGTCACGTTCACAGACTTTCCTTTTGAACATTGAGTTTTTGTATTTTTTTTGTTTTTATGATGTTTTTGTTGCTTTTTTTCCCCCGCTCCAGCGTAAGGGGGCACTCCTTTTATAGTTTCTGGAGATCGGGGGCCTAGTTCCTGGTTTTCCCTCCCCTTTGTGGGCTTTATTTTTTTATCTTCAGTTTCTCTATGTTTATTTCTGTTTTATCTTTACTTGGGGATTGGTTGCTTCTCAGCTTTCTTAATTCTTTTCTCAAAAAGAGCGAGTTTTGGGTGGTGGCTGCCCTGAACCAGTAAAAAAAAATTATTATTGTTCATTTTGAAGCTTAGTGTGTGAAAAAAAAACAATACATTGATTATTTTCGTTATTATTCTCATGTCATTGCTTTTTTATACTTTGTTCTGTTTTTTTGGCATTGATTCCCGTTTGTGTTTTTTCTTTTCCCCATACCCCGGGAATTTCTGTTTCTTTTTTTCTCCTCTTTTTGTTGGTTTTGGGCTTGATAATTTTAGTCTTTTTAAGGGGATTGTCGTTAATGTTTTTTTTGGGAAAAAAATCCTCTCGGGATTTAATATATATATAAATATTATATAAAATATTAAATATAATTAAAAATTATAATAATATATATATTAGGGGACAGGGGTTTCAAACCTTTTTGCTTGGATAAAATAGTTTATTTGACCCACTAGTGTTGTGTCCGATTTACAGACATTATTTCATATTTTATGAGGCACAAAAGGCTAAGGAAAGAAATCCGTTGTGCCCTTGGGGACGGGACAAAGTTTTTGCTAATTATTTACAAGAGGTAAGGTATTTGGTCAAAGGGGAGAAGACTGTTGGCTTATTGGATAAATGCATTGCTCAAGATAGGGGAAAGAGAGGAAAGAATAAAAAGAAAAAGTGCAGGAAAAAGAGATAACTCAAAGAGAGCAGTACAAACAAAGGAAAAGAGGAAACAAAAAGAAGCATGAGGAAATAAAAAAAATTCAGAAAAGAGAAAAGAGGAAATTAAAAAATACATTACAAATAACCCTTTTAGCAAGTGCGGTTCAGACAGGCAGTGAGGTCGGGTTTGGTTTTTCCCCGGTTTAAGCCCCTTGCCCCAAAGTTCCCCTTTCAAAGGGAAAAAACTCCCTTGGATGGTTGGAGTTTGTGGGTAATACCTGTCTGCATTACTTGAGGGGCGTTTAACTCTCTACACAGTCTCGTGAAAAAAACGAGCTTTTGAAAAGCGCAAGCTGAAAAAATTTCAATGTACTCCCAAAGGTTTTGTAAGCGTTTTCGTGAGGGAAGCCTAGCTAATAACCTTTCGAGACCTTTGCAGTTGAAATTAGGGTTTGTTTGACCGTTGGGTCTCTTTGTCAAAATATTTTAAGTCTTTTTAAGGTTGGGGATCTTTTCTTGGTAAGCGTTTTTTGGGGTGTTCTCTAAGGACTTTGGTACTTTTTTGGTGAAAAAGATGTGAAAATTTTGATGAAAGATCACATTCCCGATTTACGACATGCCCATCACACTAAGGGGTTTTTTAGGAAAACTGATGTAAACTTTTTTTCTTCTGTTGGGTACGAACTCCCGGTCAATTTGATAGAAAACCATACCCGGTCAGGTGAACTCCACACGTGGGGAGTCTGACAGAGGAAACAGTACTCTATTTTCAAAACAGTGGCCAAATCTGGCTCCCCACCGACGTGGAATAACTTTGGTGGTAGCTTTTATTTTGGGGCATAAGCTTTGGGTTTCCAGCTGGCTGGCGGGGGGCCCCGTCATATCTGAGTAAGATCCCTTTGGAAAGTGCTTTGATCAGTTTCCCGTGTTGTGTGTTTTGTGTAAAAAAACAGGACATGTAGCGCTAGGGGGTACAGGGGGAAACAGGTAAAACCCCCGTAGAATTTTTACCCTTAGCCACCAATGAGTGTCCTTTTATGGTTGTACTGTAATTACTGCGGAACTCGTGACAGCAAACAGTTTGTGCTTGTTGCTTGTTTTTGATTTTCTTTTTCTTGTCTAGTGGGGATTTACGGCAATTACTTGGAGTCGGTTCTTTAATGGGATTTGAGTTTGTTCTCGTGAACTGGTGCTACCATTTGTGGCGTTTGCAAAGGGTTTTTTTGACGAGATGTTGGGAACACAGTGAAATGTGTTTCTTTTGGTGGTGTGTGGATGGTTTCCCCTGGTACGTTTCATCGTTGTCCTTTTTTTGTGGGGGATTTTTATTGTTGTTCTTTGGTAGCCCTGTCGCCGATCTCTTTTTGGGGGAAGTACCTGGAGTTTCTTTAAGCGGGAGTTTTGTGATTATCTAGTGAACCTTTCACTTTAGCCACCGTTACGGGGGGTAGAGCAAAAAATTTTGGGGACAAAAAACCTTTGTGTCAGATCCTAATTATCTGAAATTTCCGTTTGATTTGTAGAAAACAGAAAGGGTGAGTTTGGTCTTGTTTCGTTACGTCTTTGGAGTGTCTGCTGGTCTACTTTGAGTACCAAAGCGTCTTTTTTCAAGGTACTTTATGCCTTGGGGCAGGAAAAAGCACCCTTTTGGGTTGGAGCGGGAAAGGTTTCTCTTGGTGTTTTCCCGGGGTTGGGGCTTTCTGTGGACCCCTCCGGATTGTTTGCTGTTCGTGAAGTGGGTTTTTCAGTTTTGTTGTCCAGGGCTGGATGAGCTTTACCCTCCCCATTTAACGTTCCGATGGGCTTTTTTATGCCAGAGAAGAGTTTTTTTGTAATTTATGGTACTTTGTTGACAAACTACCCGGGAGTTTCCCGCAATCTTTTAGATTTTCATGACATTTTTTCTCCAAGCAGGGTCTTTTTCCGGTGATGTTTCTACTACAGATCCCCTTAAAACAATGTCCCTAGCCCTGTTTGAAAGAAAGTTATGAAAAACTGTTTGGGAAAAAATGTTAGAATCCCCTTTTTTTGCGGGAAAAATTGTTGGGGAAAGATCTGAAGCTCTCCAGTTTTGGCACCAGGAAAAAAGATTGTACGTGTCGTTTCTGCATTGATTTAGGGCTGTTTCTTGGACTCCGAGTGTGCGAAGCTTTTAGGAAAATCAGGGAACCGTCTTCTGCACCCTGTGTTGTTACCCAGATTGGGTAATCCCTTTTTTTCTCAGAAAAGATGCAGTCTGTTGGTTTTGGGTGCTGTATGCTCCAAGGAATGTGTGTTCTTCACCCCCGTGTTCGAGTCGAAATTGCTGAATGTAGAAGGCTACAGTAAATATTGAGCGGGGGAAAGTTTTAGCAATTTGTCTTACCCGTGGGGGGTATGGAGGGAAGGCTGACCGAAGTGGTCCGGGGGGGGCCCCCCCC
>CM031620.1:59603054-59618916 GCA_018398815.1 Conus ventricosus | reverse complement strand
TTAATCTTGGCGCTATCGAATTATTTCTGTTAATGTTCGCAGATGATATCGCTCTTCTATCATTTTCGCCTATAGGTTTACAGCACCAACTAAATAACCTGCATCACATTGCCGGTAGGTTTGGTTTGACAGTAAACTTAGATAAGTCAAAAATCATTGTTTTCCGAAACAGTGGCCACCTTCCAAAAAATGAGCATTGAGATTGTACTCTGGTCTGTATGACAGATTGTACTCTGGTCTGTATGACAGAGATTGTACCCTGGTCTGTATGACAGAGATTGTACTCTGGTCTGTATGACAGAGATTGTACCCTGGTCTGCATGACAGAGATTGTACTCTGGTCTGTATGACAGAGATTGTACCCTGGTCTGTGTAGCACCAGCCTCGATTCCTTGTCCCCTGTCTCGAGCGGGATGCCCTCTTTTCAAATTGAAAAAAAAATTCTGTTTGCATGCCTACATATATGTGCATAACATGCCACTCACATCTTCAGGATTGACATATAGCCACATGACGTTTTCTTTTTCGTCCCCTTGTGGTTTGGTGTAAGAAAGTACGAGGGTGGAGAAATGAAATTCCGCCAGCCTGACGTTCCCCCACTTTGTTTTAAATCGACTGACAGCCGCAGCGAGGGACAAGAGTGTGTGTGGAGGGGGGAGGGGGAGAGAGGAGATGGGTGTGTGTGTGTGTGTATGCGTATGAGTGCGGTAGACATGTCTGTAGTGCCTCTCCTCTTCAACAGGACCTTCCGACTGACGAACGCTACATTTCATCGACTGAAATGCCACGGCATTGCTATCCCTTTGCCTTTTCAGCATCTTTGGCCACCAGCCTGGATTTGATTTTTGACAGAAAGCTTCTCATCCGGAATGGAGGACAGAAAAGGAAATCTTGCCGCAAGTTGAAACAGGACAAGGGGGGGGGGGGGGGTGATGGAAGATGGGAGTGGAGGGGGACTTGGAGGTCAGGGAGGGAAGGGGGGTGGCAGTGGGACGACTGGGATGCATGAGTATTCGAATTGTGAAACGTAAAGAATGGAATACTTTTAGCTTTGTAACTATACACACACATAACATTTTACCTTGTAAGCGGAGTTAATATATTGAAGAAACGCTCAACTGATAATTCAAATGGGTTCCTTCTGTTAACAGTAGATGACAGAAATGAACATAAACAGTGAAAAAAAAATACTATTCATAACAAACTCAAATGAACCACTAATAAATAATTCAACATCTGCACTTAAAACGCGGAGGCAGAGCGGGGTTGGGATGACAAGATGGTGGGCAGGCATGGATGGAAAGTAGGCCTACACTTCAAATCCTGCTGGCCCTAGCTAAGCAGAGAGAAGGTTCAGGTCAGCGACAACCTTCCTCTTGGTGAACAACTTCAACCTAGTTGACAAACGAGCTGATGTTGTCCCGATCATCTCAAAGTCGATGTAAATCTCCAAAATGACAATGGCAACAACATGAACAGTCCTCTCCCCTCTCCCCCCCGCCCTCTTCCCTCAAGAAAGATACACACACACACACACACACACGCAACCACACACACACACACACACACACACACACAAATGAGATGGGGTTCCAGATCCTCCCCTCCCACATACACGTACATACGTCCAGTCCCCCAAAAGCAAACAAACACACACACAAACAATTCAAGTACCTTAATTGAAGAGCTCATTGTGAAGGGGAAGGCAGTGGCCTCCAAGTTATCGGCTGTTGGACTTCACCAGGAAGGCATGATGGCCTTGTTGGTGTGTTGGCTGGAAAGTGTGTTTTGGGCGTCTTGCCGTTGGAGTGGTAAGCCAATCCACTGAAATCTCTGAAAGCATTGAACAAAATGGCCCTTAACACGTCTGTGCTTTCTCGACATTTTTTTTTTTCTGCGACCAACCTGCTACCCTCAGTATTCGATGGAAATAAGCGTAGGGTGGGTGTACAAGGGCTTCTCTTTAGCTGCACGTAGAAAAAAAAAAAAAAAAAAAGATTTTAAAAGCCAGTCCGCCCTCGTCGAGCCTACGCGTCGTACTCCCGGAGTTCGTCTGCTTGTGTACCTGACCGTCAGTGAACACTTCTCACGCGAGTTGCACTTCCGCTGAGCTCGCCTGTGTGCACAGAATCCGTGCGGCCTTGTTGGTGTGTTGGCTGGAAAGTGTGTGTAGTAGTAGTGGTAGTATCGGAAATGTTCTTGCGTTGTTGTACGTGCAGGGTTTTTTTTTGTTTTGTTTTGTTGTTTTTTTCCAGTTTCTCCATCTTCAAACTCCCCTCCCCTCTCCCCTCCCCTCAAGTCCAAATCTTTGCCAGACAGTTCAGTTGTTGGCCTGCGCTTGTTTTTTCCCCCACTATTAGATTGTTGTCGTCTATGTATTTGTCTGACTTTATTCAAGTTTAAAAGGCTGTGCCAGTCTTGAATAAAAGTTACTCTGTGTTAGGTTTCCTTATGGGAGCAAAACATACCCCACTTGTTTACAGTAGTGGTAGTAGTAGTAGTAGTAGGGACCGGCTGCTTTTTTTTTTTTTTTTTAAAGGCCTTACGGCCTATTTGCGTCCCCTCATTATTTTTCAATTAATTTCGGTCTGGTTGCATGCCTATCTTATAAATAACATTATATTCAGTCCACATTTCTTCTTGCCGTTGGAATATTGAAGCCAATCGACTGAAAGCACTGAACAAAAATGGTCCCCTAACATGTCTGTGCTTTCTCCATTTTTTTTTTTCTGCGGCCAACCTGCTGCCCTCACTATTCGATGGAAATAAGCGTAGGGTGGGTGTACAAGGGCTTCTCTCTAACTGCACGTACAACAACACAAAAACAGAAGAAGAAAAAAAAAAGTCAAAGAAGACATGTCCTGTTTAGCACATAAATTAAAACCAAAAACCATACTAACGGTCCTTAACTGAAGCTCACTGACTTCGACCTGGTTTCTTTTCATTGCAACAAGCAACAGGAAGACGCACGCGCACCAACGACGTCGGACTGATATCATGCACAGAGAGAGAGAGAGAGAGAGAGAGAGAGGGGCGTGCTCACGCTGACAGAATGCTGGATGATGACGTGAAACCATAAACTCACACGCATTTAGTTCACGTGCGTATAGTGCCTCGGAAGAAACGCGTGTGCGACAGTAGCCATTGTTGCAAGGGAGTCGTAGTCTTTCGCATCGAAGTCAGCGCTTAGTACGGTGTTTCATGGTTTCGCGTCTAACTTAACTTTCAAATGCTCCCTTTACTAAAATGTTTTGAGCGCGCGCATGCACACACACACACGCAAACTCACACACACACACACACACACGCAAAACTCACACGCACACACACACACACACACACACACACCACACACACAACGCGCGCGCGCGCGCGCGCGCTTGCAAGCGCCACACTCTCACTCCCTTCTCTCTTCTCTCTCTCTCTCTCTCTCTCTCTCTCTCTCTCTCTCTCTCTCTCTCTCTCTCTCTCTCTCTTTCACACACACACACACACACACACACACACACACACACTCACACACACACAACACACACACACACACACACACACACACACACACACACACACACACACACGCACACACACACACACACACACACACATACAGAGAGAGGGAGAGAGAGATTAACTGATTGATTGATAATCGTCATTTCCAAGGGTAACAAATGAGCAAATATCTGCATTCTTATATCCTGCCCTTGCCCCGATGAGGAACTAAACGTGACTAGCAACGAACTAAGCATGACTAGCTACTAAACCACACAAACAACCAGACTTGTCTTGAAAAAAAACCCATAAAAACATGTTGTTTCTCCATCAACATTGACGATGAACTTGAAGAAAAAAAAGGAAAGACATTGAAACAACAATCAAGAATAAATGAATCGATTTACGAAAAGGAAAAACGAAACACACACACACACACACACACACACACACACACACACACACACACACACACACACACACACCACACACATAAATAGAAAGTGACCCTCCGGTTAATACTCAAAGAAGAGAGAGAGAGAGAGAGAGAGAGAGAGAGAGAGTAGAGAGAGAGAGAGGAGAGGAGAGAGAGAGAGAGAGAGAGAGAGACTGGTTGTTACGTACCTATTTTTGGATCATTAACACACTATATGGTAAGAGTGATAGTTATACATTAACAATGCATCAATGATATCAACATGTTACACACATTTTCATGATGTGATTACAATGCATGAATAAAATAAACAATTCTAGAAAACTGTTGTCAAATAGCGACAATGCCTTCATGAAATCAATAATCATAACACTTATTTCTCAAGATGTGTGTATGTGTGCGTGCCAGCGTCCGTGCGTCAATGCGTTCGTGCATGCGCGCGTGCGTGCGTGCGTGTTGTGTGTGTGTGTGGTAGAGAGAGGAGAGAGTGGATGCCATCATAACCCTTCTTCTTTTCCTTTTTTACTACCGATAAAGTGCCCAAGACTAGAATGATCAATTAAGTGAAACCAAAAGCGCAGTAATGTGAAGAGAGAGAGAGAGAGAGAGAGGAGAGAGAGAGAGAGAGATGAGAGAGGAGAGAGAGAGGAGGAGAGGAGAGAAAAGGAGAGAGAGGAGAGGGGGAGAGAGATGTCATAATCACATTTTCTTTTTCTTTTTTCACAACACTTTATGCAGATACTGCGTTGGATTTATGTAAGACTGCGATAGTTTCATCAATAAATCAACAGTAAACAATACACGTATTTTATCATTGTGTAGTTACAATGCTTTGAGAGAGGACAGAACTTTATATACTGGCATTTGCAGGCACTGACAGAGCGTATTAATGATCACAGTGGTGTATTTTGAAACAGTAACACTTAAATACAGCAACAATCACTTCGGGAAGGTAAGTGACATGTGAATTGTTGAGGATATAGTAAAAACATGTTTTTGGGTGGGCATTGATAATATCAAATATCCTGCATACTTTCATGACCCCGTGTGAGCGTGCTAGTACGCAAACAACGTTCGTCTGGAAGACTCTGAGCTTCAATGGCATTTCAGCCCTTGTGGAAGCAAGTTCCAGAGAAAAAGGACAGGAATAACAAAGACTTGTTTTAGATCAGTCAGTTCTTGTATTCGAACCGGGGGGGGAAGGGGTGGGGGTTAAATGTTTAGAATTTGCGCTGAATTTTGATTGAATGGCTTGCGAGCCAATCTCGATACAATATTTTGATGTGAACATTCCTTTATTGACTGCAAGCATATCTCTTAGTGGAAGAACTCCAGCTTGAATGTAGTCCAGTTCTGTGAGACTCGATGGTTTCAGGAGAACTGCTGTAAGGGCACGTTTGTAGATTCTGAGTAAAGGTTTCGTTGAATTTGCGCCAGCCGAGTCAAATAGCATCGAACAGATTGAGGAGAGTATGAAAGCATTCAGGAATAATTGTCTGGCATGTAAGAGAGAGAGAGAGAGAGAGAGAGAGAGAGAGAGGAGAGAGAGGAAGGAGAGAGAGAGGAGAGAGAGAGAGAGAGAGAGAGAGATGTTTAATACGCAAGGATGAAGATTTTAGGCCAAAGCCTAGTCTTACAATCTGTCCTTGTCATGCATATATTATAGCAACACATATACTAGTCGCAACAAGTTAAGGGCCACAGGTTGATTTCGACAAATGCAAGAAAGATACGTGTATAAAATATGTTATGACAAATGGACCGGTAGACCAGGTTACAAGTGTAGCCTATCCATCTATGAAAGCACGTGCATCACGCTTTCACTCGCAGTCACTTTATGCACTGAGTGAACATCAGTCATATTCGCTCATTTTTGTGTCAACTTTTAGCTGCTTTAGCTGCGAAAGCAGAATTAGAGGACAAAAACTGCATGACGCACCTGAACGTTCAGGTTAATGTTAACACTTGTCAGCATTAGCTGGCCAGGGATGGTATTAAAATCCCGAAAATCTGGGCTCCTACAAGCATGTCTCCAAGAACAAAAACTTTGCACCCTGGAACGCGGGCGCCCCTGGCATGGCTGAACGAAGGCCTGTCATCACGAGAAGTGGAAGACGACTGGGAGGGAGCCACTCTGTCATCCAGAGGCTGCAGGAACGTTTCCAGGCCACAGGCACAACAGAAGACGCCCCTCGCTCCGGACGTCCACGAGCAGCAACAGACAGGACGATCGTTTCCTCTCGGCTGTCCACGCTGCGCAATCGCACTGTTACTGCCAGCACTCTGAGACATGAACTGAGGACAGCTGTCCTTAGTGGGACATGTCAATGTATATCCATTTTGTTAGGAAGGTCCATGAAATTCCATCACTTTCAAAACATCACCCCATCCAGTGTAAGTGTGTTTGTTTATATGTGAAACAAGATTAAAGTCTTGCATTACAGATGATCTTATCAGCGTTCCTGTTAATGAGATAGAAATAGAACAACGCTTCAGTAATCAGCCCCAACATAACTGGCCTTGCCGTGTGCATTCATCAGTCAGTTGCTAAAAAACCCCAGTTTCACCCACAGAAAAGGTCTTCAACACGCCCGCATGTTGACGGTATAAAGAAAACGACCCAAATTCCCACTGTTGACGTATCAGGAACGATCTTCAAACCCCCTACAGTTGACGGTGTCAGAAAAGATCTTGAAACTCCCCCGTAAAAACTCCCACTGTTGAAGGTATCTTGACCGAAATTTTAAAGAAAAAACAAAATCCCAAACATCACCGGTATGAACTGGAAATTCAAACAGAACCCATCCTCCACACACGAATGGTAAGGGTAATTTCGTGCAAATGATGGACCAAATCTGTCATAAAATTCAAATATTCCGTTATCAAGACGACTTTGGGTATTGAAATGTCAAAGCAACAAACCAACTTAGACAAGTGCACTGTCATTCCGTACCCTATCAGTACAAGTCCCAACGAGAAGAAAACAACTGCGGCTCTTACTGATCATATCACAAACAACAAATCTGCACTATTTGATGTTTCTGTGGTACTTTCAGGCATTGGTGATCATTGTCCTACTCCTCTGCACGTTGTTCTTCAGCTTCCAGAACCACACCCATAGGCCACACGGCCATATAATTCCCTTTTTCAAAAAAGTTTTAGGAAGCAGCATATCTCGTAGATTTCAGCCTTTTTCCTTCTTCACGTAATTTATGATTATCCTGACGTCAAAGTAGCCCTATAAATTCTGGTACCACACATTCCTTACCATCATAAATAAACACGCACCGTTACATCAAAAAAGAGTCAAACATCTCCAAAAGATGTAGAACTTTACGGCAGAAAACGAGAAATGTTCTTCTAAATGAAGGTGAAAAGATGTAAAAAAAAAAATACCTCAGTCAAATGATAACAGATGCGAAACCCACAGCACCCATCTGAGGGCAATAAACCCACAGCACCCATCTGGAGGGCAAAAACCCAACAGCACCCATCTGAGGGCAATAAACCACAGCACCCATCTGAGGGAAAAACCAGAACCCATCGAGGGCAATAACCACACACCACTGAGCAATAAACCCACAGCACCCACAACAATTGGAGGGCAATACCTAAAGGCCAATCTGAGGAATAAACACAACAACCATTTTGAGGCAATAAACCACAGTACCATCTGAGGACAATAAACCCACAGCCCATTGGAGGGCAATAATCTAAGCACCCATATACGGCCGATAAAAACTGTTTGCAACAAACTCGCCAATAAACCCACAGTTCCCCTCTGGGCCTTAAGTGAACGCTCAGCACATCTGAAGGAATAAAACCGAGCAACCATCCCGAAGGGCCAAAACCCACAGCACCCATCTGAGGTAATAAAAGCATGCCCAAAAGGCAGAATACTAAAATTCAAACATCAAACCCACGTTTTAAAATACCATTTGACCGTCACTCAAATTTAAGAACCCCGTTCCTTAGTCGAGACAAAACTCTTCGGCTATCAATACGTGTCCTTACCATATATTTTCTGCCAACAAAACTAGGTCCAATAATTCTCCATGGTTTCCCTTAACGGTTTTATCTCGTGCTTTTCCGTTCGAAACAACTAGGCTCGAAACACTTATTGTTTATTGTCGTTGCTGTTATCTGTACCAAAGCTTAGGGTGAATCTTTGGTGCAGTTTGCAACTTGTTGGTTCAGCTCAAATCGTTTGTCCACTTCTCTCTCTAATTCCCGAGCTCGGCCCGTTCTATTCTTCTGCAAGTTTCACTAGGGCGCGGTAACTTTCTCTCAACTTCTTTATCGGCCTCTACCTGTCTATTTAACATGTCGCACGTTATTCGTTCTTTTGTTTGAAGTATGCCTTTTGACGCTACATGCATGTTGCCGACATTGCTGAGAAAAGTTTACTTAGTCGAGGGGAAGTTCATCTGGAGTGCTCCAGTCCTGCTCAAACCTTATCATGAGTTATACACCCCAAAGCATGCAGTCAGCCTCTATGGACCAGGACATCATTCTTTGATTTCCGCTTCTTCGCTGATCTCTCGGCTAAGGGTGTAAGGAGTCTTTGAGCCTTATGGGTCACCCAAAATAGATGTCAAGCATCATCAAAAATCTGTTTCCTGTTATTGTTTTAGGCCGAGCCTTAGTTTCTTCTCTTTAGCGCTTTTTCTTGCTTCGCAATGTAAGTGAAATTTGCGTAAGACCTTTTCTCTGGTTAATTATCTTTAAAACAAAGGACTAATTACTTTCCAAAATTCTTTCTCCTTTTATGCATTGTAGCGGTACCAGATTAAGGGATAGAAAACTGGTGAACAGGGTTGTATTGCTTGGTCTCGCATTCGGCCGGTCCATTTCGGAATTTTATCCTTCGGCCACCGTATGTTTGTATGTGCAAGTGAGAACGAGTTTTTTTTTCAAGACGTGCGCACGCAATGTCTCGTTCAAAGTGCGTTCCAAGATTTGTGTTATTGAAAGGTATAAAATGTGCAGTTATCCATGAACTTATTATTTGCAAATGTGGTTTGCAAGTTAAAATACGAAGGCACTGTGATGATTTAAAACCTGACAAACGATTAAGCTAAAGTTCATTAAGGTTTAAATAATTCATACTTTGTTTGCATACCTGCTTGATCTAATGAAAGCCTCTGGTTTACCCCCATTAACCGCTCACACCCGGACTTCGACAATGCTCTTACTTGTTTCCTTGAATACCACTTCCCCCTCGCCCTCTCGTGCTCTTAATGACTTACGCAATGACAGACAGGGATAGACAGAGGTTCCAGTCCCTTCCCTTCCTCTTCCTTTTCTTTCCTCTTGCGACTCTCTTGGGTAGTCCTCCCCCTCCGGAGGCTTACCTGGGGCACGACTGATGGTGCCACGTGCTGGCGAGGAGTTCTGGCTTGACCCGACGGGAGGTCCCGCGCTGGTCGGCCACGCTTGGTCACCGTGGACGCCTAGAGGAGCCCGGCTTGATGGCGGCCTGGACCCCGTCCAAACCTCCAGTAACAGCTACCCCCCCCCCCCCCCCCCCCCCGGGACACGCTCTTTACTGCCCCCTTGGGGTCGGGGTGTCGGCTTTGGGGGACTCCCCGCGAGAACCAACCCGCTCGGAGCCCCGTGCGACCGGGTGGGGCGGATTGAAGGGGAGGGATGTGGACGCACTCCAGGGTGACAAAAGGGTCGATCTGGAAATATTTCTTTATAATTGTGTATAGTCATATGTGTTGGGTGCTTTATTTTTGATTTTGCAAAGTTGTTGCTTGGAGTGCTTGTTTTGATTGTGTGTTGTGGCTTGGGTGCTTGATCGTGTTGTGCATGTTGGGGGCGTTGGGTGCTTTATCGGTTGTTGGGTTTTGTGCGTTGGAGTGCTCTTTGTGTCGTGCATGGTGGGTGTTGGATGTTTATTTTTCTGGGTGAATAAAAGGGGTGTTGTTCGTAAACTTTTTTGTGTGGTCTCTTGCGGAGGTGTAGGTCGTCACTCCCTTCACTCCCCCTTAGGCCGATCCTGTAGGCAGACCCCCAGGGGTCGGTCGTGACAATTGTGGGGGCTCGTCCGGGGTGTGAGGGGGGTCTGGGGGTCTCTCTTGTTTTTGCAGAGTCCCGTTTTAGTTTTTCTGTTTTGTATATGTTTAGTCAGTTTTTCGGGTTTTTTTGTGGGTGGTTGGGTGGGTGATCGCGGGAAGGGATCTTTTTGGGGGCCTGAGGGGGAAATCCGGTGTGACTCGGGATCGAGTGAGACCAAGGGGAGTCGACCCCCCCGGGGGTCCTTCCGCGGGTACCTCACGCGGGACGGCCCTAAAAATCTTTCCTTCGTTGCCGCTAGTCTTTTCCCTTCCTTTTTTGTATTTTCCAGTTTTTGTTTTTTTTTTAGGGTTGTTGAGTACAGGGGGGTTTATCGGACGCTGTGTCTTTTTTTTTTCCTCCCCCGGATTTCGTTGCTAGGTTTTGTTTTTTTTTTTTTTTTCGGCCAGCCCACCCCACTGTTGTCGTGCTGTAGGCGCGGTGTTGCCAGAGTGGGGGGGCCGGACTGTTTTTGTTTTGTTTTTTTTTTTGGTACCCCCCCGCCTGTTGTCGGTGTAAAACCGGTGTTGCCCAAATGGGAGCAGCGGAACTTTTCCGCACACCGCCACCAAAACATAACAATTTAAAAACCCCCCCCTAAGATATTTTTTTTTTTTTTTCTCTGGGGTTTTTTTTTCCCCCGTATTTTTTAAAACTGTAGGTATTGTTGGGGATGGGGAAGTCCCCGGGGCCCTGGTGTGGCGAGCGGGGTCGAAAAAAGAAGGGTTTCAAATTTACTGTTCCCTTCTTTAGTACCCGTACTTGTCGGGAACTTTATTTCCAGGCTGTAAGGTATCCAGTGGTACTTTTACTACCTCTTCGTGGGGGGGCCCCTGTCGAGACCCCCCACGGCCTTCCCCCTCGGGGGCAGAGTCAGGTATAGCGAAGCAACTGTGGGCTTCTGTTAGTCCGGAGACCGAAACCCTTTTCCCCCTCCAGGTTTCCCCTCGTAAAGGGGGATGCCCCCGAAGGGTTTCCTTTGGGAAAATCGAGACCCAAGGGACGGGTCAAAGGGGGACCTCCCCTGTCGGGGGGGTGAATCCCCTTCCCGGGGCATCACGCGTCCGGTTTTTTGGAGCGGCAGGTAGGGAAAGGCTGCCAGCGTAGTGAAGAGGGTTTTCTAGGCAGGAAGCTCTTGTGGGAAGAGGAGAGAGGAGGCCGTAGAAAGGGGGCCGCGCGAGAGGAGATGACAGGACAGGAGTTATCATGGGAAAGGCTAGCTGCCAGAGAAAAGGGGCCCCCGAAGGAGGCCCCTTTTAAGGAAGAAGTGCTCAGGTAGGGGGGAGGGTTTTCACTTGGGGAGGAGGCTGCCCGACGGAGGCTCAGCGTAGGGGGAGGTGCCCCCTAGGGAAGAATAGCGGTGGAGGCTTGCGTAGGGAGGAGTGGAAAAACTTCTTTTGGGCCTCCCGCTTTTGTAAAAAAGGGGGTTAAACACCCGGCAGGTGATAGAGTTAGAGGCCCAAATTAAAGCTTCCCGAGTTCAACCTAGTGAGGGGCATTGACTGTTTTAGAGCATTTTGCAAGGTTTCTTTTTTAACCAATTGTTTGAGAAAAAAAAGGCTATGCACCTTTTTTTTTGGATTTATTGGTGCTGCAAGGGGTGTGTGCTCCTCTAATGAAGGCGCGTCTTTTGCAGACATGCAGTTGGCTCTGCGTAAACGTTTCCCCCTTTCCCCGAGCGTAAGGAGGAAATTCAGGTCCTTTAGAAAATAACGATAGGGCCTTTGTGCGTTTGGTGATGCTGCGCAAAACGCAGGGTTTGGCGTCGTTGGCTAAGTTGGGTGGGATTGTCCCCATTTAACAGTCACCAACACTGTGTCCCCCCGAGTTTGGGGCCGGATAGGCGAGGACGCACCTCGGATTTCGCGGGCCGCGATTACACAGTGAGGTGTTTGCTGAAGCTCGCAGGGTTTTTGGGCATCGCCCAGAACGGAGAGGAAGCCCTCCCCGGATTTTGTAGAATAAGGCGCCGACAACTGCTGCGGGGTGAACAAGGCAGGCAGTCCCGGGGACCTCAGACCTCGATTTTTTTTTTTTTGTGGTCGTCCCGGGCCACTCAGGGAAAGATTGCCCCAGAGCCCCTGGGAGGCATGGGCTAGTCCTTTCCGATCCTCGTGCCCCGGCTAAGTGGGTTCCTCCCCGTTTTGGTATTCAGAGTGCCCAGTGTTTCTCTTGTTGTTTTGGTTCCTCCCCTTTTTTCGACAAAAATAGGGGTTTGGGCATCAACGCTCTTTGTGATAAGGATTTGGTTTCCCCCGAGGCCCCCGGGGGGGCGCTGTTATGATGTGTGGGGGGTTGGGGCTGGTTTTACCTCCACCCGTCTTCTGTTTATTCCTATCTCCCCCCCCTACTTTTTGTGGCAAGTATGGGCTAGCGGTGGAGCGAAAACCCCTGTATTCCCTTATCTAGGGAAAAACTATCACCTTCGCAACGGACGCAGTCAGTCCGTGTCTACGGATTTGCCCTACAGGGTGTGTGGGAGTACCACACGCCCAAAAGCTAAGAAGCGGAACAGGAATTGCGTCCCTTCTTCAGCCGATTTGACAGGTTCTTGGGAAAAGGCCCTTGCTGCATTATCCGTCTTCGGCCAGGGGCTTGGATGTCCAACGCCTACGAAACTTGTGGTCTCCACTCAGTCGGCCACACGCCAATGAGCTTTAAAAATCCCCCAAGGGGGTCCCCTTTTGGGGTTTTTACTCAAAAGGGTCGGTGGCCAAGGCTTGCCCTTCCCCCAAATTTAAGGGAAACGTTCTCCGGCAGGCCCCGATTCACCCATGGAGGGCATATGGGCTCAAAGGGATTCGAGCGGGTTTAAAACAACTTTTTTGGCCAGGGGTGAACTCACAGGTTAGGCAGTAATGCCCCATTGCATACCTGCCCCGGGGCAAGCCTAAGGGGGTCGAAGGTGTTCCCCTAGGTCAGTGCCACGGTTGGGGGGGGCTTCCAAGGTTGGGGGGTTTACCCGGTGGGACCCCTTAATCCACCTCCGTCGCGGTCAGTACACCGGGAGTGGTAGTTTGCGAGTCGAACCCGAGGGGTGTCCCCTTTTTGGACTATCGATGCCCCTCGTTGCTAATTTCGGGAGATTTGGCGCGCATGGGGTGCCCCAAAAAGAAGACGGCCGGAAATTTGTATGGAGAGCGACATATCTTCCGTGCCCGGAGGGTCCGGCCCTCGTCGTCGCTCATGAATTAGGCATGGAAATCAGAGTCATGCGTTCACTTTTTCCCTCTACAAGGGGGCCGTAATAGGATGCGACTATTTAGCCCAGCTCCGTAGTTAGTTTGGAAAATCAGTCAAAGGGGGCACCTCCCTCAAAGGGTTATATCCCCTTTTTTGGGCTCTGTATCAGGGGTGTGCAGTTTTCATTCAGTGAGGTTAACGGGAGTGAATCACCAATGGTTCGGATTTTTACTTTCATGGTTGGGAAATTTTCTTTGTTGTTTTATAATGTAGTATTATGTTTTCCCCTTTGATTCTTCGTGGAATGTTTGTATTGGATTACGTACTTTTGTCGATCACAGAGATTGGGTTGGTCCCCTTTTTGTGAAGTTGCCATGCGACAAGGTTTTAAAGGAGCACTGTATCTCAGGAAAAAGACTTTTTTTAAGGGGGGTTTTTCACGAGTTTGTCACGAGGCTAGACGTTCGACCCCCCGGGGGCGGGGGAAATTATTATTTTTTTTTTGTCGTTGCTGTTTTGGTTCGTCCCTTGGGGTGGCTTTTGGGCAGTTGCACCCTTGGGGTGGTTCAGCTCAACTTCGGTTGCTCTCTCTCTCTCTCTCTAATTCCACCCCCCGTGCTATTTACCCGCAAGTTCCCGGGGGCGTACTTTCTCTCGATTTCTGTCTATCGGGGCCCCCTCGCCCTTTTTTTTACCTTCGCGTGCTTTGTTTTTTTAGTTTGAAGTATGTCATCTGTGACGCAGATGGTGTTTGGGCCCCATTGCTGAGAGAGGGTTTTGCTCTTCCTTTGAGGGAAGATTCTCTGGGGGCGCTGCTCCAGTCCTGGTTTTTTACCTTATCATGAGAGTACAGTCCCGTATTTCCCTTCCTGCAGTGGCCGTAGGGGGGGGAATCATTTCTTCTGTTTCCGATCTTCGCCTGTCCCCCTCGCTGGCGGGGTAAGAAGTCCTTTTGACCCGCCTCTTCGGGCACCACGGGGGGGCTGGTAAGCTCTTTCGTGGTCTGTTTGTTTTTATTTTTTGTTGTTGCCCCGGCTTAGTTTCCTTTTTCGAATTTTTTTTTTTTTCGAAATGTAAAAAGGGAAAATTCGTGGGGACCTTTTCTCTGGTTAATTCAATCTTTAACTGGCCATTCTAAATTATTTCCAAAAATTTTTTTCCTGTTTTATGATCTGGTGATGCGGGGAGTCGGTGGGGAAGGGAGAGAACCTGGGGGATTAGGGTTGGAATTGCTTGGTCTGCTCGTCCGCCCCGTCCAAATTGCCCGGACTTTTTCCTTCGGCCACCGTTTTTTTGTGTGCAAGGGAACGTTTTTTATGTTACGAGCGTGGTAGCATGATTTGTCGTTCGGAGCGTGGGTTAAGATTTTGTTATTTGAAATGGTTTTTAAAAAGTGAAATTACATTGTTTTTTTTTTTGCAATGGGGGCAGTTATTAAGCGATGGTGTGTGTTGATTTATTTCCTAAGGAAGGAAAAATAAGCGGGGGAGAGAAGGGTGAAGATAATTCATATTTGTTTTTTAACCTGTTTTTTTAATGCAGCTTTTTCCTGCTGTGTGGAAATTGTTCAAAGGGTTTACGTGTGCTTTTTTACCTTTCCCCGCCCATCTGCGGTGGGTGTTTAAAATTGCAGCAATGGTCAGAGGGAGACGGGAGGGTTCCAGTACCCCTTCTTCCCTTCCCCCCTTCCCTTCTTCTTTTCCTCCTCTCCGGGGCTCTCTCCCAGCTACGTCCTCCCCCCTCCCGGGGGTTTTACCCGGAGCACGAACTGGATGGTGCCAGTGTGGTCGAGGCCAGTTTGGCTGAACCACGGACGGGATGGTGCACGCGTGGTCAGGCCCGCCTTGGTGGGACCCGGGGTGCTAGAGGAGCCCGCCGTCTTGTGGCCGGCCTGGACCCCCCTTCCAGAAAACCCCCGTAACAGCTAAAGCCCCCCCCCCCCCCCCCCCCCCCCCCCCCCCCCCCCCCGGGAACGCTCTTCATGCCCGTTGGGAGTCAGGGTGCGGCTTTTTGGGGACTCCCCCGCAGAACCAACCCGGCTCGGGCACTTTGCGACAGGGTTCCCCGCGGGCTTTTCGGGGCAGGGTTTTTGGCGCCTCCATGGTGTGACAAGGTCGATACTGAAATATTTCTTTTAATTGTGTATTGTATATGGTGGGTGCTTGATTTTGATTGTGCTGTTGTGTGGTTTTTAGGCTTGATTTTTATTGTGCAGTTTTGCGGTTGGGGGTGCTTTTGTGATTTTGCATGTTTGTGGTTGGGTGCTTGATGTGATTGGCATGTTGTGTGGTTGGAATGCTTATTGTGATTGCATGGGCTGTGTTGGGGTTTTTTTTTTGTTGGGGTGAAAAATGGGGTGTTGTTTTAATCTTTATTGTGTGGTTTGCGGAGGTGTGAGGCAGTCACTCCCTTTACTCCCCCTTTGACCGATCCTGTTGGGCAGCCCCCAGGGGTCGGTCGTAAAACCCCCCTCTGCCTTGAAAATGGGAACCTTACGCACGTTTAAGAATAAACAGTCCTGGTTCCCGAAAAAAAACCCCATTAAAGCCAAACTTTTCTGTACCTACATGCTGAGTATCCTGCATACATATATAATTAGTTTCAACTTATGTCTTCCCTCAAAAGGGTTTAAAAATTTTGGGGTCCAAAATTTAATTTTCAAAGGATCTTAAATTTTGGGAAAAACAAAGTCTT
>CM031620.1:59500554-59593054 GCA_018398815.1 Conus ventricosus | reverse complement strand
GCTCTCTTTCAAGGCTGGATCTCAAGTTAATTGTCCGTTAAGGCTGGCTCTCTTTCAGGCTGGATCTCAAGGTTAACTGTCCGTAAGGCTGGCTCTTTTCAAGCTAGATCTCAAGTAAACTGTCCGTTAAGGCTGGCTCTCTTTCAAGGCTGGATCTCAGTTAACTGTCCGTTAAGCTGCTCTCGTCAGGCTAGATCTCAAGGTTAACTGTCCGTTAAGGCTTGGCTCTCTTTCAAGGCGGATCTCAGGTTAACTGTCCGTTAAGGCTGGCTCTCTTTCAAGCTGGATCTCAAGGTTAACTGTCCGTTAAGGCTGGCTCTCTTTCAGGGCTAGTTCTCAAGGTTAACTGTCTGTTAAGGCGCTCTTTTCAAGGCTGGATCTCAAGGTTAACTGTCCGTTAAGGCTGGCTCTCTTTCAAGGCTGGATCTCAAGGTTAACTCTCCATTAAGGCTGGCTCTCGTTCAAGGCTAGATCTCAAGTTAACTGTCCGTTAAGCTGGCTCTCTTTCAAGGTTGGATATCAAGGTTAACTGTCCGTTAAGGCTGGCTCTCTTTCAAGGCTAGATCTCAAGGTTAACTCTCCATTAAGGCTGGCTCTCTTTCAAGGCTAGATCATCAAGGTTACTCTTCATTAAGGCTGGCTCTCGTTCAAGGCTAGATCTCAAGGTTAACTGTCCGTTAAGGTGGCTCTCTTTCAAGGCTGGATCTCAAGTTAACTCTCCGTTAAAGCTGCTCTCTTTCAAGGCTGGATCTCAAGGTTAACTCTACATTAAGGCTGGCTCTCTTTCAAGGCTGGATCTCAAGGTTAACTGTCCGTTAAGGCTGGCTCTCTTTCAAGGCTGGATCTCAAGGTTAACTGTCGTTAAGGCTGGCTCTCTTTCAAGGCTAGTTCTCAAGGTTAACTGTCTGTTAAGGCTGGCTCTCTTTCAAGGCTGGATCTCAAGGTTAACTTCCGTTAAGGCTGGCTCTCTTTCAAGGCTGGATCTCAAGGTTAACCTTCCATTAAGGCTGGCTCTCTTTCAAGGCTAGATCTCAAGGTTAACTCTCCATTAAGGCTGGCTCTCTTTCAAGGCTGGATCTCAAGGTTAACTGTCCGTTAAGGCTGGCTCTCTTTCAAGGCTAGATCTCAAGGTTAACTCTCCATTAAGGCTGGCTCTCTTTCAAGGCTAGATCTCAAGGTCAACTCTCCATTAAGGCTGGCTCTCTTTCAAGGCTAGATCTCAAGGTCAACTCTCCATTAAGGCTGGCTCTCTTTCAAGGCTGGATCTCAAGGTTAACTTCCATTAAGGCTGGCTCTCTTTCAAGGCTAGATCTCAAGGTTAACTGTCCGTTAAGGCTGGCTCTCTTTCAAGGCTGGATCTCAAGGTTAACTCTCCTTAAGGCTGGTTCTTTTCAAGGCTGGATCTCAAGGTTAATCTCCATTAAGGCTGGCTCTCTTTCAAGGCTAGATCTCAAGGTTAACTGTCCGTTAAGGCTGGCTCTCTTTCAAGGCTGGATCTCAAGGTTAACTGTCCGTTAAGGCTGGCTCTCTTTCAAGGCTGGATCTCAAGGTTAACTCTCCATTAAGGCTGGCTCTCTTTCAAGGCTAGATCTCAAGGTTAACTCTCCATTAAGGCTGGCTACCTTTCAAGGCTGGATCTCAAGGTTAACTGTCCGTTAAGGCTGGCTCTCTTTCAAGGCTGGATCTCAAGGTTAACTGTCCGTTAAGGCTGGCTCTCTTTCAAGGCTAGTTCTCAAGGTTAACTGTCTGTTAAGGCTGGCTCTCTTTCAAGGCTAGATCTCAAGGTTAAATGTCCGTTAAGGCTGGCTCTCTTTCAAGGCTGGATCTCAAGGTTAACTCTCCATTAAGGCTGGCTCTCGTTCAAGGCTAGATCTCAAGGTTAACTGTCCGTTAAGGCTGGCTCTCTTTCAAGGCTGGATTCAAGGTTAACTGTCCGTTAAGGCTGGCTCTCTTTCAAGGCTAGATCTCAAGGTTAACTCTCCATTAAGGCTGGCTCTCTTTCAAGGCTGGATCTCAAGGTTAACTCTCCATTAAGGCTGGCTCTCGTTCAAGGCTAGATCTCAAGGTTAACTGTCCGTTAAGGCTGGCTCTCTTTCAAGGCTGGATCTCAAGGTTAACTCTCTGTAAGGCTGGCTCTCTTTCAAGGCTGGATCTCAAGGTTAACTCTACATTAAGGCTGGCTCTCTTTCAAGGCTGGATCTCAAGGTTAACTGTCCGTTAAGGCTGGCTCTCTTTCAAGGCTGGATCTCAAGGTTAACTGTCCGTTAAGGCTGGCTCTCTTTCAAGGCTAGTTCTCAAGGTTAACTGTCTGTTAAGGCTGGCTCTCTTTCAAGGCTGGATCTCAAGGTTAACTGTCCGTTAAGGCTGGCTCTCTTTCAAGGCTGGATCTCAAGGTTAACTCTCCATTAAGGCTGGCTCTCTTTCAAGGCTAGATCTCAAGGTTAACTCTCCATTAAGGCTGGCTCTCTTTCAAGGCTGGATCTCAAGGTTAACTGTCCGTTAAGGCTGGCTCTCTTTCAAGGCTAGATCTCAAGGTTAACTCTCCATTAAGGCTGGCTCTCTTTCAAGGCTAGATCTCAAGGTTTAACTCTCCATTAAGGCTGGCTCTCTTTCAAGGCTGGATCTCAAGGTTAACTGTCCGTTAAGGCTGGCTCTCTTTCAAGGCTGGATCTCAAGGTTAACTTCTATTAAGGCTGGCTCTCTTTCAAGCTAAGTTCTCAAGGGTTTTAACTGTCTGGTTTAAGGACGGCTCTCTTTCAAGGCTGTCTCAAGGTTAACTGTCGTTAAGGCTGGCTCTCTTCAAGGCTGGATCTCAAGGTTAAAACCCTCTCCATTAAGGCTGGCTCTCTTTCAAGCTAGATCTCAAGGTTAACTCTCCATTAAGGCTGGCTCTCTTTCAAGGCTGGATCTCAAGGTTAACTGTCCGTTAAGGCTGGCTCTCTTTCAAGGCTAGATCTCAGGTTAACTCTCCATTAAGGCTGGCTCTCTTTCAAGGCTAGATCTCAAGGTTAACTCTCCATTAAGGCTGGCTCTCTTTCAAGGCTGGATCTCAAGGTTAACTGTCCGTTAAGGCTGGCTCTCTTTCAAGGCTGGATCTCAAGGTTAACTGTCCGTTAAGGCTGGCTCTCTTTCAAGGCTGGATCTCAAGGTTAACTGTCCATTAAGGCTGGCTCTCTTTCCAGGCTGGGTTTCCTCAAGGTCAACTCTCCATTAAGGCTGGATCTCTTTCAAGGCTGGATCTCCTCAAGGCGAACTCTCCATTAAGGCTGGCTCTCTTTCCAGGCTGGATCTCCTCAAGGTCAACTCTCCATTAAGGCTGGCTCTCTTTCAAGGCTGGATCTCCTCAAGGCGAACTCTCCATTAAGGCTGGCTCTCTTTCCAGGCTGGGTTTCCTCAAGGTCAACTCTCCATTAAGGCTGGGTCTCTTTCAAGGCTGGATCTCCTCAAGGCGAACTCTCCATTAAGGCTGGCTCTCTTTCCAGGCTGGATCTCCTCAAGGTCAACTCTCCATTAAGGCTGGCTCTCTTTCAAGCTGGGTGTCTTCTGAGCTGCCTCTCTTTCTGGCCTCTCTTTGTGGGCTGGCTATCTTCTAGGTTCTCTCTCTTTCACGGCTAGCTTTCTTCCTGGCTGCCTCTTTCTGTTCAGACTAGCTCTCTCTCTCTCTCTCTCTCTCTCTCTCTCTCTCTCTCTCTCTCTCTCTCTCAGCTGGCTGTCTTCTAAGCTACTTCTCGATCTGTGCTATCCCTCGTCTTGGTTCTTCCTCTTTATGGGTTTCTCCATCGTCGAGGTTCTTCGTCTTTATGGGCTATCCCTCGTTTAGATTTTCCCTCTTTATGGGCTATACCTCATCTAGATTTTCCTTCTTTATGGCTATCCCTCGTCTAGATTTTCCCTCTTTATGGGCTATCCCTCGTCTAGATTTTCCCTCTTTATGGGCTATCCCTCGTCTAGATTTTCCCTCTTTATGGGCTATCCCTCGTCTAGATTTTCCCTCTTTATGGGCTATCCCTCGTCTAGATTTTCCCTCTTTATGGGCTATCCCTCGTCTAGATTTTCACTCTTTATGGGCTATACCTCGTCTAGGTTCTCTTTCAGGGTTGACTTTCATTTAGGCTTTCTAGGCTGGCCGTCTTCTTGACTACCTCTCTACGCTGGCCTCGTCTTGGTCGTCTGGTCCTCTTTTAGATTATCTTTCTTTTGGGGCTAGTTCTCTTCGAGGCTACCCATCTCTCTGGATTGGCTCTTTGTAACCTTTTCTCTGGCTTAGCCTTCTTTTAGTTGTCCCGACCCTGTAACCACGTTTTCTAGGCTACCACTCTCTATAGGCTGGCTCTGTTGGGGCTACCTATCAAGGCTACCTCTCTTTACAGGCTGGCTCTGTTGGGGCTACCTATCAAGGCTACCTCTCTTTACAGGCTGGCTCTGTTGGGGCTACCTATCAAGGTTACCTCTCTTTACAGGCTGGCTCTGTTGGGGCTACCTATCAAGGCTACCTCTCTTTACAGGCTGGCTCTGTCGGGGCTACCTATCAAGGCTACCTCTCTTTAAAGGCTGGCTCTGTTGGGGCTATCAAGGCTACCTCTCTTTACAGGCCGGCTCTGTTGGGGCTACCTATCAAGGCTACCTCTCTTTACAGGATGGCTCTGTTGGGGCTATCAAGGCTACCTCTCTTTACAGGCTGGCTCTGTTAGGGCTACCTATCAAGGCTACCTCTCTTTACAGGCTGGCTCTGTTAGGGCTACCTATCAAGGCTACCTCTCTTTACAGGCTGGCTCTGTTAGGGCTACCTATCAAGGCTACCTCTCTTTACAGGCTGGCTCTGTGGGGCTATCAAGGCTACCTCTCTTTACAGGCCGGCTCTGTTGGGGTTACCTATCAAGACTACCTCTTTCTAAACTGCCTCTCTTTCCAGCTTACTTCTATTTTTTTCAGAATTGTTGTCTCTGGGTTACGTCTCTTTCTAGGTAGCTCTTCCTGACCTAGCTCTTTTTGTACTCCCAGTTCTTAAAGAACAGGGAGTACTTTAGAATGGGAACGACGAAATGCTCTGTGTGCGTGTGTGTGTGTGTGTGTGTGTGTGTGTGTGTGTGTGTGTGTGCGTGCGTGCGTGCGTGCGTGCGTGCGTGCGTGTGTGTGTGTCCGTCCGTCCGTCCGTGGTCAAAATGTGTTCCACTCGCTCCAGACAAAACTACTGGGCCGATCTTTCTGAAAATTCGTAGCTATCTTCATTATGGGTCACGGATGATGCCCGATGTTTTATTTTACCGTTATATCCGTTACTAAAGGCTGTAACAGCCTGTAACTGTTTTCCTTCTTTATGGAATATCTCAGAAAGTACTTGGCCGATCTTTGTGAACATTAGCAGGTATGTTCATTATGGGTCAAGGATGATGCCCGATGTTTAGTTTACCGTTATAGCCGTTAGTAACGGCTGTAACGGTTTTTCTTCTTTATGAAATATCTCAGAAAGTACTTTGCCGATCTTTGTGAAAATTAGCAGGTATGTTCACAATAGGTTACGAATGATGCCCGATGTTTTAGTTTAGCGTTATAGCCGTTACTAATGGCTATAACGGCCCATAACGGTTTTTCTCTTTATGGAATCTTTCAGAAAGCACATTGCCGATCTTTCCGAAAATTTGTACGTATGTTCATTATGGGTCACGGATGATGCCCAATGTTTTAGTAGCGGCTATAACTGCCCATAACGGTTTTTCTTCTTTACGGAATATATCAGAAAGTACTTGGCCGATCTTCTGAAAATGTGTAGGTATCTTCATTATGGGTCACGGATGATACCCGATGTGTTATTTTACCATTGTAGCCGTTACTAACGGCTATAACGGTTTTTCTTCTTTATGAAATGTCTACTTCGCTGATCTTTCTGAAAATTTGTGGGTATGTTTATTATGGGCGACGGATGCTTTATTTTACCGTTATAGCCATTACTAACGGCTATAACGGCCTGTAACGGTTCTTCATTTTTATGGAATATCTCAGAAAGTACTTGGCCGATCTTTCTGAAAATGTGTAGGTTACTAACGGCTATAACGACCCATAACGGTTTTTCTTCTTTATGGAATATCTTAGAAAGTATGTGGCCGATATTTCTGAAAATTAGTAGGTATGTTCATTATGGGTCACGGATGATGCCCGATGTTTTAGTTTAGCGCTATAGCCGTTACTAACGGCCCACAATGGTTTCTTCTTTATGGAAAATCTCAGAACGTTCTTGGCCGATCTTTCTGAAAACTTGTAAGTATGTTCATTATAGGTTACAGATGATGGCCGATGTTTACCAGAATAGCCATTACTAACGGCTACACCAGCCCAAGACGGGTTTTCCTCTTTATGGAATAGCTCATGCGTATTCAGTACGTTTTATATGGTTTGCATCTTGTTTTCTCCTATCCCTCTTTAGAGACTCAATGTCCCTCGGCTAAGCATCTTTCTAAAGCAGCTCTCTAGTTGTCTCTCATTGTTTACACTGGCACACTGAAACTGAAACTCTACACTGGCACTTTGAAGGTCGAGTCTTTCTAGGTAACTCCTCTTTTTTTTCCTAAGTTGATTCTCGTTTAAAGCCGGTTCTTTTCACGTAGCTGAATCTCCAGCGGAACTGCCAATCCATTTTGTTAGCTCTTCGTGTACTTTTGGAGGTCTTCTCAGTTTTGCTTCTTTCTCTTTTCTTCCAGAACTCTTAATCTTCTTTCTCTCGTGTTTACGAATTCATGAGCTCGAGTTCACATCATCGTTTTCTTTGCCCTAAGAATGGAATGTCTTTGTTAGATGGACGGTTATTTGAGTACGTTTCACACCTTTTTATGCCTCCCTTTCTTCCTCCCTCTCTCTCTCTCTTCTTCTTTTTTCTTTCTCTCGTATGTTTCTTTTTGCATGGTTGCATCACACACACACACACACACACCACACACACACACACACACACACACACCCACACACACACAACATCTTTTATCAATTTCATTTCTTTCCACTGTACACTTTGTTCAAAAATGATCATAATGTCATGACATCACAAGAAAATACAAGTACAAAATGTTATAAAGACACTGAATAATAACGTAATGAAAAAGTGTTGGACACGCTAACCCTGCTCAGATAATGAGTCATTTGTTAACATGACAAAATAGGTGATAATTTAATACCCATTTACGATATTCATTTTTTCTACAAATAAAAAAGCTTTTTTTTTCAAGTATTCTGGTCTAAACTGGACTGTCATCTCTTGCATCATCCAGTCAGTCATTTCGCACGCATGTGAGTGTGTGCGTGTCTAAATCGTATGTATCGAGGGATACCTGGTCTTAAATAATCATATTTATTATTTCAATCATCTTATCTAAACTGAATATATTTAAATAGTGTATGTTGCTTGCTTTTAATGATGATGATGCTCTTTTGTAATTTTAGGTTCCATGTTTTAAAGAGAGTGGATGTGTACTGTAGGTGCGCACGCACATGTGTTTCTACTTGTGTGTGTGTGTGTGTGTGTGTGTGTGTGTGTGTGTGTGTGTATGTGTGTGTGTGTGTGTGTGTGTGTGTGCGTGTGTGCGTGTGTGTGTGTGTGTGTGGATGTGTGTGTGTGTGGGTGTGTGGGTGTGTGGGTGTGTGTGTGTGGGGGGGGGGGGGGGGGAAGAGTGTTTGTGCTTGCATGAAGATATTTTACTGATGGGATTGATTTACTAAGGATTTTGTGTGTGTGTGTGTGTGTGCTGTCTGGTATATGGTTGCTGTGCTGTCGAAAATGAATTCTCCATCTTTTGGCCAAATAGAATTGTTATCCTGTTATCCTCTTTCCCTCCCCATCCCTCCTACAGCCAACCACACTTCTCTGCTTACACACTTTGTCAATTCATCTGATGACTCTACAATATGCACTTTGTCAATTCATCTGATGACTCTACAAAATGCACTTTGTCAATTCATCTGATGACTCTACAATATGCACTTTGTCAATTCATCCGATGACTCTACAATATGCACCTTTGTCAATTCATCCGATGACTCTACAATATATTCAAACTTCGGTAGAGTCTAAAATCAACAACATAATGGAACAGACTAAAAATAATTGAACTAGCCAACCAACCTGGGAAGGTTTAAAACTGAAGTGAAATGGCATGAAAACCATGTACAGTGTCAAAAGACGATAATGAAATATGGAGTGAACATGCACTAAACAATGTGTAATGTAAAAAAAATAAGAGGGAAAACGAAATAAAGCCAAAAGTTAGAAAAAGAAAGCGGGAAAGGAAGAAATCAAAAGAGTATGAAAGACAGAAAGAAGGAAAAGGGGGAAAAAAACGAAAGAAAAAAAAAAGGAGGAAAAGGCACAGATAGAAAGAATGAGAGAAAGACAACAAACAGAAAGAAAAAAAAAAGTAAGAAAGAGGGAAAGGTGATAAAAAAAAAAAAAAAGAAGCAAATGGGAGAATAAAGAATGAGAGAAAGACAAACGGACAGAAAGAAAGAAAGAAAGAAAGAGGAAAAGATGATAACAAAGAAAAAAAAAAAACAAGAAACAAATGGAGAAAGAAAGAATGAGAGAAAGAGGGAAGGAAGGAAAGAACAAGAGAAGATGGAAAGAAGGTAGGAAAAGCAGAAAACAGAACAGTTAAAGGGCAATAATCGACTCCATCTTTTTTATTGCCCACCTGTCACAAACCTACTTGATACCAACAATACAATTCAACAAGCGTTTCGAAGTAAATCAAACGACATATATCTACATACATGTTTATTTTCATGTCTAGGACAATCAGCTTCTTTGATCCTTTCATACCCAGGTTGTGTTGTGAAAGACAAAGGTGAGAAGGGGGGGGGGGGGGGGGGAGGAGAGAGGGAGGGGGGGCGAGGGGAGGGCAGGGGGAAAAAGGGGGGCAGGGATGGAAGAAGACTACCTGGCAATTCCAGACTTTCTTCTGAAAAACATCCCAGCATCAGCAAGGCCCAGTGATTGCAGACATGGCAGCGTTGGCCAGAAATTTGAGCCACACTCTAAAGAGACGCATCAACCAAGGGGAAGAAACTCCACTGTGCCTTGCCAGTCCAGAGTCCTCCAGTCTGAACCCATGCTCAACCATAGTTCAGAACAGGACCTGGACAGGATAAATGACAAACACCCCCAATAAATGCCTTACATGGGACTTGAACGCACAATGACAAACATCCCCGGTAAATGCCTTACATGGGACTTGAAAGCGCCATGACAAACATCCCCGATAAATGCCTTACATGGGACTTGAACCCACAATCCACCGCCATGACTGGCGGCGTCAACCACTTTGACCTGTACTTAAGAGGGTTTAAAACAATAAGAAGAAGAATTCCTTCCCTTTTTTTCAATTTTTTTTTCCTCTTTCAGAATTTACAAGTTTTGGGACCAAATATTCCGGGATGAAGGTAGGCAAACTTAGAAATCTGTGATGAAATAAAGCAGGATATCTGCTGAAAAGGGGATAGTTTAGCATCCCTGAATAATTACAACAAATTACAAAAATCCAATCACTGTCATTGTCTTCTGACTGACTGACTGAAACCATTTACTGTCAGATTAACATAGTGTTGTACTGACATCATTGTCTTCAATTTTCTGTCTTTACACAATTTGTACATTTCTGAACTCATTTGACCTGGTCAGAAAAGTGGCAGATTTGAACATCACACTTTTTGTCTCATTCAAAAGTCCATTCCAAACATGCCAGCAAAGAAACCAAAGCCCAGTTTGATCAAAGCAAATCCTACAGAAATCATTCCACGGCACATATCACCATCAGTTATCGACATCATCTCATCATTATGGACAGTGTCCATACTTCTATTCATTCTTTTTTTTTTTTATAATGTGTTTCCTTTCTCACTCTGTGAACTTTTGACCACAGATAATATCACAGGTTTGTGTAATATCTGAAACATTAATTCAGAAATGAATACAATCATCATCATCATCATGATTAAAAGAATCCAAGATAAGGCAGAAATCAAAAGCATTTGATTCAGTGTTTGTCATGCTCCACGAAGTAAGTGCAAAACTAAATAATCACAAAACCTCATACAAAAGTTTAACAGAAAAACAAAATACATGATAAAAAATAACGTTCTATTGATCTACAGATGGCAAGAAGAATACAAATCTCTGCTTCAAATTTTGAGTTAAAAAAAAAAAGTGACAGTTCCCACAGTCCACTGGCCGTGAATTGTCAAGGTTCACCATGTCAAGGTCATAGCCATGGCGTAGAGACCGTGAACTGTCAGAGGTTACCATGTCAAGGTCATAGCCACTGGCTGTAGAGGCCGTGAACTGTCAGAGGTTCACCATGTCAAGGTCATAGCCCACTGGCCGTAGAGGCCGTGAATTGTCAGAGGTTCACCATGTCAAGGTATAGCCCACTGGCCGTAGAGACCGTGAACTGTCAGAGGTTCAGCATGTCAAGGTCATAGCCCACTGGCGTAGAGACATGAACTGTCAGAGGTTCAGCATGTCAAGGTCATAGCATGATGGAAGGCGACGCCCATCCCTCTTCTTCCTCTGCCTTTAACCCTCCCTGAACTGAATCAGGTACTCATTTACAGCTGGGTGGACAGAAAAAAGGTTTTCAGCCAATGAAAATCCAACCCTGCGAGTGGTTCCACCCCGCTAGTGGCTCGAACTGACAACAATTTGTTCCACAGGAAAAGCTCTGACCATTTGACCATGAGCTCCTCCCACAATTCAAATACAAGCTATTTACAAATAAGCATAATTAAATAACCAGATACACTAATCCTTCAAAGAAATAAGAAATAACTGCCAAAAAAGTAAGTGTGAAGAAAGCATGGGAAAGATCTGGAGTTCAATTAGTAAGAGAAAAAGAAAACACACACACAGTCTAAATCAAACTGCCCCCCCCCCTTTCAAGGAGCAATCACATTCCAAAGATAATCACTCTACATCAGTCTAGGATGGAAAAAACACAGTCTAAATCAATCTGCCCCCTTTCAAGGAGCATCACATTCAAAGATAATCACTCTACATCAGTCTAGGATGGAAAAAAACAGCTTCACCACACATTTTGTCATCGCCCGTTTTCTTTTCTCTGTACAGCATTCTACGCCATCCTTTGTTACAGCAAGCAACAAGAGAACTAAAGCCATGTCTTCCATCGGTCGTAATGCCCAGGGAGCTAGGCGCTCCAACCGTCTGGGCCCGTCTCCACTGCGACTGCAGCGACACACACTACTTTGTTTTTTTCTTGTACACTCTTAGCCGGAATCGGCTGAGCGTGACAATGCCCCAGAACAAAGCTGACGCGAAGTACAGGGCGTAGATCCCTGTCAGCCACGTAAGCTGCATGCTGATTGGTTGATAGGCTTGCGCTGCAGCCAAGCATGTGAGGCATCGCAGGAACTCCATGGCTGGTGCGTACTTCCTGTAAACACGGGAAATGAACTTGAGAACAGCTCTGTGTTTGTTGCATTGGTTCCTTAATTTTTTTAAAAATTAAGGTAAAAACCAAAAAGACTTCACCTAGTACTCCTCTCCATTGTAACCTTTTGTTCCTTTTATGCTGGTGACTGATAATCAGACAGACTGAAACACACCAATTCCTTTGGACACTTGAAAGCACACATAATACACAACACAAACACATGTACCAGTGATAATTATCATGCAAAAAAGTGCATCTTTTATGCATAAAATTCCCATCTGATGCACTGAAATTCGGGCCAGTTTGTCACTAAAATGGATTAAAATTTAACATGATGCAAAGAATTTATTTCCTGTACGCTTTACAACTTCGAGCAGCATGTCACGTAAAAGCACTGTCACCTGATCCCCCACGATCAAAGTCGATACAAACTTAAATTTCCTCAACATTTTAGAACATTCTGAATTCATGAACAACTTCCGCCTGAGAACTCTTCTCTGCTGAAAACAAACATCAAAACAGACTATCCAGTCTACGATTGATTGGAGCATAATGCGAAAAGCCCGGCCAACCCTATGAAATGCAGCTTTTCAGAGTCAACACTGGCAGTCCAGCTGTGGCTTGCTGGTGAAAATGCAGCGAATGAAAAAAAAGTTGAGCCATCTTTGCAAAATGACTGGCTCAGTGGCCAAACTACACAGTACTGTCAAAGGTTCAACAAATACTCAACACGTGCTCTTTCTTTGTCCCACTAGGCTTCCGATGATCATTGCATGGCAACTGGAGTATGGTCAAGCAATAGAATATTTCAACAAATGGCTCGCATAATGATCATTCTGACCGATACAGCTGTAATGATAATTCTGACTGATACAGCTGTAATGATAATTCTGACTTGATAATTCTGACTGATACAGCTGTAATGATAATTCTGACTGATACAGCTGTAATGATAATTCTGACTGATACAGCTGTAATGATAATTCTGACAGATACAGCTGTAATAATTCTGACGGATACAGCTGTAATGATAATTCTGACGGACACAGCTGTAATGATAATTCTGACGGACACAGCTGTAATGATAATTCTGATGGATACAGCTGTAATAATTCTGACGGATACAGCTGTAATGATAATTCTGACGGATACAGCTGTAATGATAATTCTGACGGACACAGCTGTAATTATAATTCTGACGGACACAGCTGTAATGATAATTCTGATGGATACAGCTGTAATGATAATTCTGACGGACACAGCTGTAATGATAATTCTGACGGACACAGCTGCAATGATAATTCTGACAGATACAGCTGTAATGATAATTCTGACGGACACAGCTGCAATGATAATTTTGACGGATACAGCTGTAATGATAATTCTGACGGACACAGCTGTAATAATAATTCTGAAAGATACAGCTGTAAGGATAATTCTGATGGATACAGCTGCCATGATAATCGAAAAGAACATCCCCATCCCAAGCTTCACTGTTCAAATCCTGATCATGTAGGAGTTCACATTTATTTGCATTGTTCATAACACTTCATTAGCATGGGAACATGAATCTGAATTGAGAATGCTTTGCATAATCTGAAGTGTTTAATTGACTTGGTCATAAGCACCTCTGCTCTTATCCATTTCTGTCTTATTCTCTTTCCCTGTGTATTTTATGTGTGTGTGTGTTGCATGCACCTGTGTTGTGTGTGTGTGTGTGTGTGTGTGTGTGTGTGTGTGTGTGTGTGTGTGTGTGTGTGTGTGTGTGTTGTTGTTTTCAGTACATTTTCTAACATTTATAAAGTGTGAAGTGTGACCCCCTAAGTATGTTTGTGACCCCCTGAAAATCTCGAAATCAATGTTTCACTGTGAATCTAACCCTCTAACTTTTTGGAAATAATTATCACTGTATACACACACAAATAAGTCCAAATGTACATACATGAACTCTAAATTATTTACTTAATAAGTGAATACATAAATGTATCTAAAAAATGAGTACACAAGCTCTAAGCAACTAAATGAGCATGTAAATATAATTTATGAATAAATAGGTGGGGAAACAAATATAGAGAATGATGCCCACAGAAAATAAAATGAAAGGGTGTGGCATAAAGAGTAAGCCTACCTTTTTTCTTTTTACTTTAAAAAAAAAGCAAACCAGCTGACAAGACCAACAAGGTGAAAAATACATTTCACTAGCAAAGCATAACAAAAATAAACAACCAACAAGGTGAAAAACACATACATTCACTAGAAAGCATAACAACAAGAAACAACCAACAAGGTGAAAACACATATTTACAGCAAACATAACAAAAAAACAACTAACAAGGTGAAAACATAACATTTCACAGCAAAACTAACAAATAAACAACAACAAGGTGAAAACATATACATTTAACAAGCAAAACTAATAAAAAAAACAACAACACGGTAAAAACATATACATTTAACGAGCAAAACATAAAAAAAATATACAACAACACGGTGAAAACATATACATTTAACGAACAAAACATAACAAGAAACAACCAACACGGTGAAAACATATACACTTAACAAAACATACATACAACAATAAACAACCAACAAGGTGAAAACATATACATTTAACAAACAAAACATCACAACAATAAACAACCAACAAGGTGAAAACATATACATTTAACAAACAAAACATCACAACAATAAACAACCAACAAGGTGAAAACATATACATTTCACGAGCAAAGCATAAAACAACAATAAACAACCAACACAGGTGAAAACATATACATTTAACAAACAAAACATAACAACAACAAACAATGACCTGCATTTACCAGTCTTGTTTCATTTACACATAGCACTGTTCATTGCACTACATTCTTATAAAGAAAAAAAAATACAATACATAAATTAATAAAATCATTGTAACTTTTTGCTCCCCCCCCCCCCCCCCCCCCCCCCCCCCCCCCCCCCCCCCCCCCCCCCCCCCCCCCACACACACCATAAAAGTATGAAGGCCACAAAACACCAAAACTTGACAGTGTTTAATGGCAGTGTGGGACAGGTTCGTACTTGTTGTCAAACAGGGCTCCAAACGTCGTCAGAGAAAACAGAGCAAACAGGATGAAGATCACCAGCCTCACTGCTCCCATACTCTGAAACAGGCACGCACACACACGTGCACACACACACACGCACACACACACACGCATACATATACACACACACACACACAATGCGCACGCACACACACACACATACACGCACACACACACATGCACACACACACGCACACACACACGCACACACACACACGCACACATGCATACATATACACACACACACACAATGCGCACGCACACACACACACATACACGCACACACACATACACACACACACACATGCACACACACACGCACATGCACACACACATGCGCGCGCGCACACACACACACACACACACACACACACACACACACACACACACACACACACACACACACACACACAACAACACACTTTAGTAAGAATACAGATGATAATTACAAACAAATCCCAATGCTACAACTTGCCCTCATGTCATAAATATCATCCAACTTATCAGGTAAACCCAGACAGGGGTTACTGACGCACCACTGATGACCTGCTGACCATGCCTCTCCCTCTGTTGCTGCTCTCTGCGCCCCTCTGAAAGCTGGTGAACAGCCACCTTGTCCACTGTCTGACACTGTCCACTTCTTTGTTCTCTGCGCCCCTCTGAAAGCGGGTGGACAGCCACCTTGTCCACTGTCTGACACTGTCCACTTCTTTGTTCTCTGCGCCCCTCTGAAAGCGGGTGGACAGCCACCTTGTCCACTGTCTGACACTGTCCTCTTCTCTGGTCCAAGTCTCCTTCAAATCCTTCTAAATGGGCAGCGTGCTGTTTTTGCCAGGCTGGCTGACAGTGAAAAAAAAAATGCCTGTCCCATTCACAAATTTTCATCCCTAACAATGCATCACAAGACTACCCCTTGAGGGGCTTCTTTCACGGAAAGTGGCCAGACCCAAATCAGCCCTGGACAGTGGTGACCAAGGTGAAACAGGAGGAGTCAGTCACCCCGCAGATCCTGAGGAGGAAGTGGAAAAGGGTAGAGGACACTTGATCTCCAGAGCGTACTGTAAAAAAAAGCTTAGCCCAATACAGATTACTTTTCAAATCTGATTCATCAGTATTCTTTAGCACAAACTGCTCACAAAGTTTGTTTTGTTTTTTTCTCCAGGGATTTCAGGGCCAGTAGTCCCTGCTAATGTTCCGTTGAATCGGCATGTCATCGAAGACAAAAGATGCAGTCACAAAATGATTTCTCATGTAAGGGTTAGCAGGAGTTGTGGCACTTTGGTCCAAGCACTCTAACACAACTGTCGCACATTGCAAGTGCCCGTTACTGCCCAAATACTATGTCTCCAGTTTTGTTTTGTTTTTTACCTTTATCTAATTTAGTCATATTAGCTGTAAAATCGTACACATGTGTACGAAATACAGCAACATCATGTGGGCATACAGTCTGAAGCCAGCATCCTCTGTTGCAACCCTTCGGGTCTGACCTACAATGATGGGGTAGGAGGAAGGATGACCCAGAAACGCTGCACAAGACACACGGAGATAGAGTTGATAGGAAACAGAGAACAACCCATAGCCAGAGAACAACCCAGAGAACAACCCATAGCCAGAGAACAACCCATAAGCCAGAGAGAAACCCATAGCCAGAGAGCAACCCACAGCCGAGAGAAACCCCACAGCCAGAGAGCAACCCATAGCCAGAGAACAACCATAGCCAGAGAGCAACCCATAGCCAGAGAGCAACCCACAGCCAGAGAGCAACCCACAGCCAGAGAGCAACCCACAGCCAGAGAGCAACCCATAGCCAGAGAACAAAGTATAGCCAGAGAACAACCCATAGCCAAAGAACAACCCATAGCCAAAGAAAAAACCCATAGCCAAGTCTGCTGAACAGCCTATAGCCAAGTCTGCTGAACAGCCTATAAGCCAAATCTGCTGAACAGCCTATAGCCAAGTCTGCTGAACAGCCAAAAGCCAAATCTGCTGAACAGCCTATAGCCAAGTCTGCTGAACCTACAGCCAAGTCTGCTGAACAGCCTATAGCCAAATCTGCTGAACAGCTACCATCAAAGGTTTGGGGCTCCTCTGGGGCAGGGGGGCCTGAGTAAGGGAGTGAACCAGGTGTTACAGATCACCGTTGTACATACAGAGCTGCCCAAGGAAGAAGACCGACTGACCTAAAGGGAGTGAACCAGGTGTTACAGATCACAGTGTACATACAGAGCTGCCCACAGGGAGAAGAACGACTGACCTAAAGGGAGTGAACCAGGTGTTACAGATCACCGTGTACATACAGACCTGCCCACAGGGAGAAGAACGACTGACCTAAAGGGAGTGAACCAGGTGTTAAACAGATCACAGTGTACATACAGAGCTGCCCAGGGGAAGAAGACCGACTGACCTAAAGGGAGTGAACCAGGTGTTTACACATCACAGTGTACATACAGAGCTGCCCAGGAAGAAGACTGACTGACCTAAAGGGAGTGAACCAGGTGCTACAGATCACAGTGTACATACAGAGCTGCCCAAGGAAGAAGACCACTGCCCAAAAGGGGAGTGAACCAGGTGTTACAGATCATAGTGTACATACAGAGCTGCCCACAGGAGAAGAACGACTGACCTAAAGGGAGTGAACCAGGTGTTACAGATCACCGTGTACATACAGAGCTGCCCACAGGGAGAAGAAACAAATGACCTAAAGGGGAGTGAACAGGTGTTACAGATCACCGTGTACATACAGAGCTGCCCACAGGGAGAAGAACGACTGACCAAAAGGAGTAAAACCAGGTTTTTAAAGATCATAGTGTACATACAGAGCTGCCCAGAGGAAGAAGACCGACTGACCTAAAGGGAGTGAACCAGGTGTTACAGATCATGTACATACAGAGCTGCCCAGAGGAAGAAGACTGACTGACCTAAAGGGAGTGAACAGGTGTTACAGATCAGTGTACATACAGAGCTGCCCAGAGGAAGAAGACCGACTGACCTAAAGGGAGGAAACCAGGTGTTACAGATCACAGTGACATACAGAGCTGCCCAGAGGGAGAAGACCGACTGACCTAAAGGAGTGAACCAGGTGCTACAGATCACCGTGTACATACAGAGCTGCCCAGAGGGAGAAGACCGACTGACCTAAAGGGAGTGAACCAGGTGCTACAGATCACCGTGTACATACAGAGCGGCCCAGAGGAAGAAGACTGACTGACCTAAAGGGGTGAACCAGGTGCTACAGATCACCGTGTACATACAGAGCTGCCCAGAGGAAGAAGACCGACTGACCTAAAGGGATTTGAACCGGGTGTTAAAACATCACAGTGTACATACAGAGCTGCCCAGAGGAAGAAGACCGACTGACCTAAAGGGAGTGAACCAGGTGTTACGATCAGTGTACACACAGAGCTGCCCAGAGGAAGAAAACTGACTGACCTGTCTGTGGGGGGTCAGGACAGAATTGGCGCTAAACCACCAGCAAGAAGTGGACCCACACGTACAGGCTGCCCCACCCATGGCAAACTGCTGTCGTACTTCTCTGCTGGGTATTTCACCTGCACAAAGAATGTAGGCAGTTGCTCTTACGTAACACTTATGAACTCATTCTCAGAACTATTCATGCATTTCAAAAGAGACCACACATTATTCCATAGCTGACATAAAGTCTGTACATGATCTTTACCAGGCATCAAGTGTAGAGGCCAACAGATCTGAATTGACATGGTACACATAGTGTTGTCCCACCACCACCATCTACAAGCCACAAGTACAAAACATGAAATATAGATGAGGGGGGGAGGGGGGGGAGGGGGGAGTGGTGGGGAGGGAATGTGGAGGAATGAACCCCGACCAATACTAATATCCTTAAAAAAGATTTTTTAACCTGTGTGTGTGGTGTGTGTGTGTGTGTGTGTGTGTGTGTGTTTGTTGTTTGTTGTTGTTGTTGTTGTTGTTATTGTTGTTGTTGTTGTTGTTGGCTGATCAATGTGAGACCGACGGTTTCATGCAGCGCCAGCTGAGGTTTTCCCAGGTTCCCCACTGAAGTCTTCAACCACGATCATCACTGTTCCCTCCCCCTCCACAATCCCTCTACCCACAGTGAGCACACACCTGAGGTCCCCTCTCCTACATGATGCACACACCAGGATCCCTCTACCTACAGTGATGCACACACCTAGAGGATCCCCTCTGCCTACAGTGATGCACACACCTAGAGGATCCCTCTACCTACAGTGATGCACACACCTAGAGGATCCCCTCTGCCTACAGTGATGCACACACCTAGAGGATCCCCTCTGCCTACAGTGATGCACACACCTAGAGGATCCCCTCTACCTACAGTGATGCACACACCTAGAGGATCCCCTCTGCCTACAGTGATGCACACACCTAGAGGATCCCCTCTACCTACAGTGATGCACACACCTAGAGGATCCCCTCTGCCTACAGTGATGCACACACCTAGAGGATCCCCTCTGCCTACAGTGATGCACACACCTAGAGGATCCCCTCTACCTACAGTGATGCACACACCTAGAGGATCCCCTCTGCCTACAGTGATGCACACACCTAGAGGATCCCCTCTACCTACAGTGATGCACACACCTAGAGGATCCCCTCTGCCTACAGTGATGCACACACCTAGAGGATCCCCTCTACCTACAGTGATGCACACACCTAGAGGATCCCCTCTACCTACAGTGATGCACACACCTAGAGGATAACGCTCTTCCTCAGGAGATGACACAATTCCACATTTATCACTCCAAACATGAATGAGATGTCTCCCCCTTTCCTCCTCCCTCCCCCACATCCCTTCCCCACCATCTCCAACAGATTTCAAGTGGTGGCCTGAGCATTTGGACACATCGGTAAACTGAGCTTTCCAATGCACATGTAAAGAAGCCCACGACAAAAAAGCGTGCAAACCTCGCCAACGTTTCATGGGAAAATCCAGTCTGACATTGAGATAAGAAAAATAGGGTGATGCCACCCTATGCGCCTCCCTCTCCTTAGGCAGAGCAACCCCTCTTTCACACAAAGACATCTTGTGTTTTAATATAGTTGTACAATTTGAAATAAATAGGCACCTCTTCCATCTTAACACCCTCATCATTCCCTAACCCTTTCCGTCATCCCTCCCTCCATTTCGCCATTGTCTTTTTCTGTTTTCTATCCTGCAATCAGAACTTTATAAGATATAAACAGTAAACAAGTGGGGTTTGTTTTGCTCCCATAAGGAAACCTAACACAGAGTAACTTTTACTCAAGACTGCCACAGCCTTTTAAACTTGAATAAAGTCAGACAAATACATAGATGAACAATCTAATAGTGAGGGGAAAAAAAACAAGCGCTGGCCAACAACTGAACTGTTTTCATAGTAATGACTTGGCAAAGATTTGGACTTAAGGAGGAGAGCAGGGGGGGGGGGGGGGGGGGGGGGGGGGAAGATGAAATTAAGAAAATATATTATAGATATGAAAACTCTTCACTAGCTGCATAAGGGAACCATCACAATCCTTTTTAAAGGCAGATATATTTGTATTGCCTGCTCGAGGCCTTTCGTCCGCTGGGTCGGAACTCATCAGGGAGACACGGCTGGTTGTGTCGGATGGTTCTGTTTAACGTCCTCCAGCCTGTGCAAACAGGACATATTGGGACATGTGTTTTTACTTTAGATGTAAGTAGTCATTTGGGCCGCATAGCGGTCGTCTGAAGATAGTTCAGCTGCGGTTGTTTCCAAGGCCATCGTCAGGGCCACCGGGCGGCCGTCTTCATGCTGAGTGGCGACGGTCCTGTGCCGCGTGAGGCCGACTCGGGAGATGTACGAGGCACAAGTCGCCGAGCCGCTGCACGTAGGTCATGCCCACTCTGCGCCCAATGAGGTACAATTTCCACCCTCCCCCCCCCAAAGGGAGAGCCCTGCTAGGATGGGCAGGCCACTGGGTAGTTCGCAGAGTGGCAGCGCCTCGTCGCCAAGTGTCACGCCGCCTCGAGAGCCGTCCCCCGGCGACACAGGCTAGTCCCGTCGTCACTCGTAGTGCGAGGAAGGAAATCTGTGCCGCCCTACACCCATCTGCCACCTGGGTGCCTTCTGCTGGTCTCTGCCACCGACCAGCAGGAATGCCGGATGCCACCAACCGGGCGGCCGTCTTCATGCTGAGTGGCGACGGTCCTGTGCGCGTGAGGCCGACTCAGGAGACGTACGAGGCACAAGTCGCCGAGCCGCTGCACGTATAGGTCCATGCCCACTCTGCGCCCAATGAGGAACGTACCCACCCTCCCCCCCACAAAGGGAGAGCCCTGCTAGGATGTGCAGGCCACTGGGTAGTTCGCAGAGTGGCAGCGCCTCGTCGCCAAGTGTCACGCCGCCTCGAGAGCCGTCCCCCGGCGACACAGGCTAGTCCCGTCGTCACTCGTAGTGCGAGGAAGGAAATCTGTGCCGCCCAACACCCATCTGCCACCTGGGTGCCTGTCGGTGCGTCGACGCGACCGACGCCGAAAAACATGGTTGTGTCTGCGCTCCCGGCGTCAAATAGAGACACACCACAGTTCATAATACTGTGGTGTACTCACCACCAAGGGTGCAAAAAAGAATCCAATAGCACCCCAAAGCAGCCAGTGAAGGGTAGTAAATGAAACCTAACGAAAGTGTGGGGAGGAAAAAAGTTGCTGAAAAACTAAAGACATCATGCAAATAGTATAAAATGTAGGGGATAATATTTGAGCCTACGCTTGAGGATCCACCCAAAGATGCAAGGGAGATCAAAAGACAAACACACAGACGGACAGAAACAAATACAAGTAACCTCAATTTAATCAAAACAAAATTGGAAATGAAATGAAATGAGGCAGGGAACAGTAAGATATGCCAGTTTCTGTTGTTTTGTAAATTTCCACTTCCCTATCATGCATACCCTCTGAAATTCCTTTTCTTCTTTAACATACCATGCTCCTCTCATATTTAGCTTTTCCAGTGAAAACATGCGCTTGTTTTAACAGCTATTGTTGCAAATTCATGTGCTGTAGCAGTTTTTGTTGTTAGTTGTGTGTTTATAACAGTAGGCATTTTAATTCTGTTTTGTTACTATCAGGATCAACTTCCCACCCACCTACATAGTTATGGCTGTCAGGGGGGATAACCATCCCAGTAAGGGAGGGGGGGGAGGGAGGGACCCATCTTACACTACACTATACCTCCGTATGACATTAATCCAGTTCCGTCTGTGGCTCGTTTTTCTAAGTCCAGCCTCTGAGCTAGGAGCCCTGGGAGCATACCAGACCCCTGATCTGAACACTCTCCAGAATGCTAGCCAGTTTGCTCTTTAATGAATGATTACATACCACATGTCATTAAACTCACAAATAGCTTTGAAGCAATGCAAATCAATCAGCTCTTCAAACAAAACGAAAGCGGCACGATTACTTGATTACAGGGTTCATACAGGAAATGCAACTCAAAATTCCAGAGTTTTCCCAACTTTTTCCGGGCCAAGACCTGCATTTTCAACACCGCTTTCAAGACTGTCTTCATAGCGCAATGTCCTGAAGTGATGCTGTAAACATAAGACCTTGATGTAGGGGAAGTAACTCAGAAGTAGTTTGATGGCAAAAGTGAAAGTATGCAATCACGAAATACCACGTTTGAGGGCATGGAATAATTTGGGTTGGTTTTTTTTTTTTGCATCATAAACGCTAAATGGTGCTGAAAATTAAAGCAGCCATGCATAATGTCAAGCAATGGTGCTTGATTCTTCCATTTCCAGGCTGTTCCAGGCCATAGTGCGATTTTCCAGGCTTTTCCAGGGCCTGGAAAATGGTCTTCAAATTTCCAGACTTTTCCCGACTTTTCAAGACCTGTATGAACCCTGTTGAAAGTGAAAATTTGCTGGGAAAGATGACTGACATTGTCCCATACTAAGATACTGTTCCTGATGTTAGACTGATTTCTTATGCTTGATTTATGGTAATAAAATGTGGACAGATCATTTCCCTTTCATTGGCAAACCCAAAATTCTTAATCCCAGCTCGAACATACAATTGATATAAGAGTTTATAAACCAAGCTGATCACCAGGAAAAACCATGCTTGTTGACACAGGAATAAGGTTTGAGCTTCACAGGCTACTGGACTGAACTAAAACACTAAAATAAATGAATAAATTACTAAATATTCACCTGCCTTATAACTGCATTTGATACGAAAACAATGGTCTGATGAATTCTATGACTTGATCTGCACCAAGACTTGGCACCTTGGACCCCAGCTCCTGATTCCAAACCTACCCAAGTTGTCACCGCTTATCATCCATAATAACAGCAGACAACTGCTACAATTTGAAATGTCAAATAAATCTTATTAGACTGCTAATTCACACTTGCATCTATTACAGCTTCGTCACAAACTTTCAGCGAGTGACTGGCCGATTTTCAACCCCAATTGCGTCGACGAGTTTGATGTCAGTCTCCATCACTGTTAGCAATAAACAAATTTCTTTCTGCAAGAAAATCATCAGAAAACACTCCTATAACCTTGTCGCATGTCATATTTCCACATAAATCTGCTCATTCTGTTCAATTCATGCTCACCAGATCTTCGGTGTCCATCACTTGGTATCACCTCCCTGACATTTTTCCCCAGATCATCGTGTCAAATTAATTTTCACTCAAAATAAACTGCCATTTCCTGTCAAACTGTCACTGAGTGATCCCTGGTTCCCATGACGCAGTCCGCTGAACTGTGTGACAAGTACACAACGCGTGCTTCTTGTACAACAACGCTCATGCGCTACACACACATGGCTGTCCCATAGACTAGGTGGTTTACACACTGGTGCATATCCCAATGCCAGGGTATAGAGTCCGTTGCAGTGCTGACCGATACAGGGTAAGGTGTTTTCATGTCAGGCACCATCATAACTGGAAAAAGCAACGTTGCACGCTACTCCGTGCTCCATCGAATCGAGCAGGCACTCCATGAACCCTCCCCCACCACGCCACTCATCACCCCCCTCCCTCCCCATGTCTCCTTAGCAGCCACACCCTCCCAACCCCTTAACTTTGAATGTGTCCATCCCCACATCCTCCTCTTCCTCTTCCTCCCCCTCCCCCTGCCCTCACGTTGTCTGCCGTTTTTCTTCAAACCACAGACAAGCGAGAGGCACTAGCTACAGATCAAACCACTGACAAGCCTGAGGCACTAGCTACAGACCAAATCACTGACAAGCCTGAGGCACTAGCTACAGACCAAACCACTGACAAGCCTGAGGCACTAGCTACAGACCAAACCACTGACAAGCCTGAGGCACTAGCTACAGACCAAACCACTGACAAGCCTGAGGCACTAGCTACAGACCAAACAACTGACAAGCGAGAGGCACTAGCTACAGACCAAACCACTGACAAGCTGAGGCTCTAGCTACAGACCAAACCACTGACAAGCCTGAGGCTCTAGCTACAGGCCAAACCACTGACAAGCCTGAGGCACTAGCTCAGACCTCGGGCAGATCCTCGCGCAGTCCCAGCCGCGGTTTGCCTGGCTCCCATCCAGGTCCTTCAGCACCGCGGACAGCTTGTTCCTCCAGCCCTCCAGATGCCACGCTGTCTTCGCTATGTGCATCAGCTGGCACAGCTGAAAGCAGAATGGGAAGTTTTCGGCGTGCATTTCTTGGTGGCAGTTTCAATTGATGCTGATCACTGATTCCATACTGCTGTCTGTACTGTAGGCATCATGCTGATCACTGATTCCATACTGCTGTCTGTACTGTAGGCATGAGCTGGCTCAGCTGTAAACTTTCTTCACAAACTGATGATGTAAACAAACAGGAACAAACTGAAACATTCAAGAATTTTAAAGAACACACTGTAACCTTAGAAATGTTATGCTGTGCAGATGTACATGTGTCCACGTTCACACAATCACATCATCATGGCTGCAGTGACTGATACAGAATACAACTCGCAGCTCATCTACAAATCAAAAGTTTTCCAATTTCTGTCCTTGTTGTAAACATGGCTACCGTTCATTTTCTGCAAGTCTGGCAGCACTGACTTTGCTGTTGGGCGTTTTCCTTTCTTCTTTTCACAGCAAGATTGGCTGTCCATCTTCTTCATTAGTGTCACACACTCTGATTGGCTTGTTACAGCTAGCTGTCACTTCAGAGCTTTCTCTTCACTTCTTGCCAGTCCAGTCTCTTCCATCACTGGTAATATATCTATGCACATGCGTAGCGTTTAAATCACAACTTCTGGAGTCCAGTCTCTTCCATCACTGGTAATATATCTATGCACATGCGTAGCGTTTAAATCACAACTTCTGCAGTCGAGTCTCTTCCATCACTGGTAATATATCTATGCACATGCATAGCGTTTAAATCACAACTTCTGGAGTCCAGTCTCTTCCATCACTGGTAATATATCTATGCACATGCGTAGCGTTTAAATCACAACTTCTGGAGTCCAGTCTCTTCCATCACTGGTAATATATCTATGCACATGCGTAGCGTTTAAATCACAACTTCTGGAGTCCAGTCTCTTCCATCACTGGTAATATATCTATGCACATGCGTAGCGTTTAAATCACAACTTCTGGACTGATGATATATTTATGCGCATGCGTAGACTTTAAATCACAACTTCTCATCGGCCATCAAGTTTGTCCACCGGTGGAAAAAGGTGCACCTATTTGTTTTTGCTTCTTTTTTTCACCATTTATGTGCAATCTGTAGCTGTAACGTACAGTTCAGGGACAGTAGGTATTTCAGGTTTGAGATGGCTGTATGGATATTGTTGTTTATATTATCATTTACCAAAGTATCAAATTGTAACACACCTCCAGCTAGGCAAATAGCACCTTACAAAATGCAGCATTCACACAAACAAATAAACACACACACACACACGCACACACACACATCATCTTCTGCCTCCTCACTGAAATCAGTCAACTCACTTATGCTGGTTTCTTTAAAATCTTTGTTCATTTCTCTACCTTTCTTTTTTTTTCTAAATTCATGGTGTAACATGATCCAAAGTGAATGGTCATAAAACTGAAGATGAAGTAACAGACACACATATGTACTTGTCCAATCAGGCAAGCAAAGAACAGTCAAGGGAAGTTTTCAGATGTAAAGAGAGAAACTGTAGAGAAAAAACAGAAATCGGAAAGAAAAACGAAATCGGAAAGAAAAACAGAAATGACAAGAAAAAAAAAGTTTCTTTTGCTTCTTTGGCATGTGCATGTTTTTTGTTGTTTTTTTTTTCGAAAAGCACAGTACACAAAAAGATCAAAGGCCACACATGTGCACACTGACAACAGACACTGAGACAGTATCATAGAGAAAAACCACACTTCAGATGCACACTACCTGTCCATAGAGGGGGTCCCATGTCTCCAGTGGATGGACCAGACCATACACCACCTTCTCCCCTTCAGGCTCAAATGTGCCTAAAATACAGCCGTAAGGGGACACAACACTAAATAAACAAATTTCATGCAGCACTGTGGAAGGGAACATACTCTTGGTAATGTATGATGACTGCTACAAATTATTTCCCTTGAACCTCAGTATCTCCCATCCCTCTATCCTCTTCCACCAATCCCCTTCACTCATTCATTCTCTCTCTCTCTCTCCCTCTCTCTCTCTCCCTCTCTCTCCCTCTCTCTCTTTCTCTCTCTCTCTCTCTCTCTCTCTTTCTCTCTCTCTCCTCTCTCTCTCTCCCTCTCTCTCTTTCTCTCTCTCTCTCTCTCTCCCTCTCTCTCTTTCTCTCTCTCTCTCTCTCTTTCTCTGCAGCCTTGCAGAAATGAAATGACAAAATAAACAGTCAATTTTAAAAATATTTAAAAGCAAGTAATCTTTCAAGACTTATCAAGAAACAACAGCAATTCAGAAACACACTGACTGATGAACAGACGGCAGACAGGCATAGAACAACTTAGTTTTCCCTATTTCAAAGTCTGGGAAATGCTTGCCCTTCAACACTGTCACGACCGACCCCTGGAGGTCTGCCCTGACAGGATCGGTCTAGGTGGGAGTGAAGGGAGTGACTGGCCTCACACGCCCCGCAAGAGACCACACAATAAAGATTACGATACAACACCCCATTTATTCACACCAGCAAAATAAGCATTCCAACATTCACAACATGCACAAAACACAATCAAGCACTCCAACGCACACAACACGCACAATCACAATCAAGCACTCCCACACCACAACATGCACGATTATAAATAAATATTTCACCATACGACGTACACAATCACAATTACAGCATTCCAGCACATATAACATATACACAATTATAAAGAAATATTTCCAGCATCGATCCTTTCTAACACCATGGAGTGCGTCCACACCCCTGCCCCTGTCAAGTCTGCTGGGAGCACCCTGTCGCACTAGGTGCTCCGAGCCGGGTCGGTTCTCGCAGGGAGTCGCTCAAAGCCGACACCCTCGACTCACAAGCCGGCAGTGAAGAGCGCGTCCCGGAGGGGGGGGGGGGGGGGGGGGGGGGGGGGGGGGAAAGGAAAACGAGGCGCTGTTACTGGAGGTCCTGGACGGGGGTCAGGGCCGGCCAGTCAAGACGGCGGGCTCCTCTACCAGTCCGCGGTCCCGACCAGGGCGTGGCCTCGACCAGCGCGTGGCACCATCCAGTCCGTAGTCTCGGCCAGAACGTGGCCTCAACCAGCACGTGGCACCATCCAGTCCGTAGTCTCAGCCAGAATGTGGCCTCAACCAGCACGTGGCACCATCCAGTCCGTGCTCCAGGTGAAGCCCCCGGGAGGGGGAGGACGTAGCTGGGAGGAGAGGAGAAAGGGAGGGAAGGAAGAAGGAAGGAGGAAGGAAGAAGGAAGGAGGAAGGAAGGAGGAAGGAAGAAGGGTACTGAAACCCTGCCGTCAGTACAGTCTGACCCACGCTGTCAAATCTTAACGGCCACTCGCATGATGGGCGAGGGGAAGTCTACTAAACGCACACAGTAAACCCATCGAATCAGATATGTTCATTAGGGTCTTCTCACACGATGCAGGTAAAAAACTGCATTAAAACCAAACAAGTTATAAAACAAATTGAATCATCTTCACCCTTCTCTCACTCACGTTTAACATTTTCCCCTCTTAGGAAATAAACCAACACAGCGACCATCGCTTAATAAACTGTCACCACATTTGCAAATAATAATTCAATGGCATAATTGTCACATTTTATAAACACATTTCAACATAACACAAATCTCCAACCATGCATCCGAACGACAAATCATGCGTACGCACGCTCGCGAACATAAAACTCGTTCTCCTTCCACACACAAACAGACAGTGGCCGAAGGATAAGAGTCCGGCGAACGTGACAGGGGCGGACGAGCGAGACCAAGCAAGTTCCAACCCTGAATCACCAGGTTCTCTCCCATCCCCACCGACTACCGCATCACCAGATGTATAAACAGGAGAAAGAATTTTGGAAATAATTTAGAATGGCCAGGTTAAAGATTGAATTAACCAGAGAAAAGGTCTCACACAATATTTCTCTTACAATTTCGAAAACAAAGAAAATTGCACAAAAGAGAGACTAAGTCGACTAACAACAACAAACCAAAACAAACAAACCACGAAACTGATGCTTACCAGCTACCCGTGGGTGACCCCGAAAAGGCGGGTCAGATGACTCTCTCTACCCTCTGTCCAGTCGAGAGGACAGAGGCGAAGATGCGGAAACAGAAGAAGTGATGTCCTCTCCTACAGGCCGACTGCAGGAATTGAAAGTACTGACTGTACTCTCGATGATACGGTAAAGAACCAAGACTGGAGCAGGCGCCCCAGAGACATCTTCGCTCGAGTGAAGAGCTAACCTCCCTCAGCAATGGCGGCGAACATGCCACCCTACGTCACAGAGTGAGCATACTTCAAACTAAAGAAATGAAGCACGTGCGACAGGTAAAAAGACAGGCGAGAGGCCGATAGACAGAAAGTTCGAGAGAAAGGTACCGGCCACCCGTGAACTTGCAGGATAAATAGCACGGGCGGTGGAATTAGAGAGAGAGAGAGAGAAAGCAAACCGAAGTTGAGCTGAACTACACCAAGGTGCAACCGCACCACAAGCCACATCAAGGGACGGATACACGACAACAGCAACGACAATAAACAAATAAGTAATTCCGCCACCCTAGGTGGGTCGAACGTCGTAGGCCTCGTGACAAAACTCGTGACAAACCCCCCTTCTAAAAGCATCTGTTTCTCTGAGATACAGTGCTCCTTTGAACCTTGACGCATGTGCAAATTCACAACAATGGGACCGAACCCAACTCTCTGTGATCGACAGAGTACGACAAATCCAATACAGACATTCCACGATAGAATCACACCGAGGAATACATAATACTACATTTATCAAACAACTAAGCAAAACCTTCCAACCATGAAAGTAACAATCCGAACCACTGATGATTCACTACCGTTAACAACACTGAAGTGAAAACTGTCACTACACCTAATACAGAGACCAAAAGGGATATGACCCTGGTTGAGGGGAAGTGTCCCCCTGACTGATTTTCCAATGTGCTGACTACGGAGCTCGGCTAAGATAGTCAGCATCCGTATTACAGGAACTCTTGATATGACGGAAAGTGAACGCATGACTCTGCAGCTCCACTGCCTAACTCATGAGTCGACGACTGACTGGCCGGATCCGGTCCAGGCACTGGAGAGGATGATGATCGCTCTCCAGTACAAACTTCGGCCGTACTTCTTCTTGGGCACGCCAGTGCGCGTCCAAATCTGCCTGAGAGATTCAGCAACAGTAGGGGCATCGATAGTCCTAAGCGGGACAGCCTCTGGGTATTGACTCGCAGATTCTACCACTACCGAAGTGTAGCGGTGACCGCGACCGGATGGAGGATTAATGGGTCCACCAGGTCGACCCCAACCTTGCTGAATGCCTCCCCAACCCGTGGCACTGACCTAGGGGAACACGCTTCAAGCGACCCTTAGGCGTTGTCCTTGGCAGACATCGCAACTGCGGCAGTACTGCCTAACCTGTGAGTTTCATCCTGGCCAAAAGAAGTCTTGTCTTACTCGCTCGAGAGTCCGCTTGGAGCCATATGACCTGCCCTGGGGGAATCGTGGGCTGCGGAGCACAGACTCTCTCAAGCTTTGGGGGACAATAGTTGCTTGGCCACACGATCTGCCCGAGTGAAAACCCTAAAGAGGATCCCCTTGTGGAGCTTGAAGCTCACCTTGGCGTGTCGGGCGACTGAGCGGGATGATCCACAAGTTGTCGTAGGCGTTGGAACATCCAGTCCCTGGCCTGAAGACGGATAATGCTAGCAGGATCGGCCCTTGCCAGAACCTCGTTAGAGATCGGGCTGAAGAACGGGACGCAATTCCTGTCTGCTTCTTAGCTTTGGCGCGTGTGGTAACTCCACACACGCCTGTACGGGGAGATCCGTAGACACGGACTGACTGCGTCCGTCAGCAAGGTGGGATAGTATTCCTATAAAAGGGAATCAGAGGTTCGCTCCACCGCGATAGCCCATACTTCGCCACAGAAGTAGGGGGTGGAGAAGGAATAAGTACAGAAGGACGGGTGGAGGTAAAACCAGCCTCCACCCGCACACATCGTAACTGGCGCCCCGCGGGCCTTAGGGGAAACCAAATTCTATCCACAAAGATCGTTGATGCTCCGAATCCCTGATGGTGTCGACCAGGAGGAACCAAAACAGAGAGAAACACTGGGCACTCTGAATCACCAGGAAGCTGGGATGGACCCACGTTAGCCGAGGCGCGGGATGCTGGAAAGGACTAGCCCATGATACAGCGGCTTTAGGGCAATCTTTCCTAGTGGCGGGGACGACCACAAAGAAAACAAAATCGGGGTGCTGAGGTCCCGATGACTGCCTGCCTTGTTCACCCCGCTAGCAGTTGTCGGGCCTACCGCCACTAAATCTGTGGAGGACTTCCTCTCCGTATCTGGGCGATGCCATAAGCCCTGGCGAGCTTCAGCAAACACCTCAGCGGTGTGAATCGCAGCGCGAAATCCTGAGGTGCTGTCTCGCCTATCCGGATCCTCAACTCTGGGGACACAGTGTTGGTGAGCTGTTCAATGAGGATCAGATCCTCCAGCTCCAACTGGCCAACTGACGCCAATACCCTAGCGTTTTGCGCAGCCTATCACCAAACTGACGAAGGTCTCGTCATTATTCTTCTTCATGGACCAACTTTTCTCCTGTACGTCTCTGGGGTAAGGTGGAAACGTTACGCAGAGCCAACTGCATGTCTGCATAAGAGCACCTTCGTTTAGAGTGAGCACACACTCCTTGCAGCACCAGATATCCAGAAAAAAGGTGCATAGCTTCTGTTCCTCAGACATTGGTATGAACTAGCAACCTTGTCAAAATGCTCTAGGAACATATCAATGTCCTCACTAGGTCTGAACTCTGGAAGCTTTAACTTTGGGCCTCTAACTCTATCACCTGCCTGGTGATTAACCCCTGACTTACAGATGCGGGGAGACCGTGAAGAAGTTGTTCCATCTCCTCCCTACGCAGAGCTCATCCTGTCTAGTTCTTCCCTACGGAGGGCAGCCTCTTCCTACGTGATCTCCTGTCTGGCAGCCTCCTCCCTACGCTGAGCAGCTCTCCCTACGAAGGGCTCCTGAGGGCAGTCTCTTCCTTACGAAGGGCCTCTGACGGGCAGTCTCTTCTTACGAAGGGCCTCCTGTCGGGCAGCCTCTTCTCTGCGCAGCATAGCCTCTTCCTATGCAGAATCTCCTGTCTGTCAGTCTCTCTCTGCGCAGAGCCTCTATCCTATCCAACTCCTCCTACGCAGGGTTTCCTGCCTAGCAGCCTCTTCCCTACGCTGAGTTTCCTGCCTAGCGGCCTCTTCCCTACGTGAGCAGCCTCTTCCCACGCTGAGCGCCTCTTCACTACGCTGCCGCTCCAGAAACATCAGGACGGACGTGATGTCCTGGGAAGGATTCACCACTCCGACACGGGAGGATGGACCCGTCTGACCCATCCCTTGGGTCTCGACTTACAGAGGGAAAGTCTCCCGGGGCGTACTCCTTACGAGGGGAAGCCTGGAGAGGAGAAGGTTTCGGTCTCTGCGACCAACAGGAACCCATAGTGCTTCGCTATGCCTGGGCGCTTCCGAGCGGAAGTGCCAGTCGGGGTCTCAAGGAAGACCCCCCAGCGAAGAGGTAGTAACAGTACCACTGGACTACCTGCTACAGCACTGGAATAAGTAGAAGTTACCGTTAGTCGAAGTACTGGTACTAATAGTAGGGTACAGTAACATTTTGAATACCTTTCTTCTTCGACGCACGCGTCGCCATACCACCAGCGCCGGACGTCGCCATGACAACAATATCCTACGGTTTTTAAATCAGGGGAAGACAATTCACTAAAAAAAAAAAATATTTTAGGGGCGTGTGTATATGTGTGTATGTGTGTGTGTGCGTGTGTGCGGACAAGTTCCGGCGCTCCCACTCTGGCAACACCGCGCTCTACACACGAGCACAGTGCGGTGGGGCTCACGAAAAAAAAACAAAACAAAAAATATGTCCGGCTGCCCACTCTGGCAACACCGCGCCCACAGCCCGAGCAACAGTGCGGTGGGGCTGGCCGGAAAATAAAACAAAAAAAAAACAAAACTGGCAGACGGAATCCGGGAGAGAGGAAAAAACAAAAGGGACACTAACGTCCGATACAACCCCCTGTACTCAATAACCCGGTAGAGAAAAAAAACAAGAACTGGCTAAATACAAAACAGGAATGGAAGACTGAGCGGCAACAGAAAGGCAAAACTTACGGCCGTACCTGCGTGAGGTACCGGCGGAAGGAGGTCTGGACGCGGTCGACTCCCTCGGTCTCACCTCGACTCCGAGTCACACCGGATGTTCCCTCAGGCCACAAAAAGACTCCCTTCACGCTAGAGTCACCCAGCCAACCACCCACGAACAAACACGACAAACTGACTAAACATATACAAAACAGACAAAACTAAACAGGTACTCCGCGAAACGAGAGAGACAGTCAGAGCCCTTCACATCCCGGACGAGCCCCCACAATTGTCACGACCGACCCCTGGAGGTCTGCCCTGACAGGATCGGTCTAGGTGGGAGTGAAGGGAGTGACTGGCCTCACACGCCCCGCAAGAGACCACACAATAAAGATTACGATACAACACCCCATTTATTCACACCAGCAAAAAATAAGCATTCCAAATTCACAACATGCACAAACACAATCAAGCACTCAACGCACACAACACGCACAATCACAATCAAGCACTCCCACACCCACAACATGCACGATTATAAATAAATATTTCACCATACGACGTACACAATCACAATTACAGCATTCCAGCACATATAACATATACACAATTATAAAGAAATATTTCCAGCATCGACCTTTCTAACACCATGGAGTGCGTCACACCCCTGCCCTGTCAAGTCTGCTGGGAGCACCCTGTCGCACTAGGTGCTCGAGCGGGTCGGTTCTCGCAGGGAGTCGCTCAAGCCGACACCCTCGACTCACAAGCGGCAGATGAAGAGCGGTCCGGAGTGGGGGGGGGGGGGGGGGGGGGGGGGTGGGGGGGGGGGGGGGGGGGAAGGAAAACGAGGCGCTGTTACTGGAGGTCCTGGACGGGGGTCAGGGCCGGCAGTCAAGACGGCGGGCTCCTCTACCAGTCCGCGGTCCGACCAGGGCGTGGCCTCGACCAGCGCGTGGCACCATCCATCCGTAGTCTCGGCCAGAACGTGGCCTCAACCAGCACGTGGCACCATCCAGTCCGTAGTCTCAGCCAGAACGTGGCCTCAACCAGCACGTGGCACATCCAGTCCGTGCTCCAGGTGAAGCCCGGGAGGGGGGAGGACGTAGCTGGGAGGAGAGGAGAAAGGGAGGGAAGGAAGAAGGAAGGAGGAAGGAAGAAGGAAGGAGGAAGGAAGAAGGAAGGAGGAAGGAAGAAGGGTACTGAACCTGCCGTCAGTTACAGGTCTGACCCACGCTGTCAATCTTAACGGCCACTCGCGATGATGGGCGAGGGGAAGTTACAAAACGCACACAGTAAACCCATCGAATCGATATGTTCATTAGGGTCTTCTCACACGATGCAGGTAAAAAACTGCATTAAACCAACAAGTTATAAAACAAATATGAATCATCTCACCCTTCTCTCACTCACGTTTAACATTTTCCCTCTTAGGAAATAAACCAAACAGCGACCATCGCTTAATAACTGTCACACATTTGCAAATAATAATTCAATGGCATATTGCACATTTTTATAAACACATTCAACATAACACAATCTCCAACCATGCATCGAACGACAAATCATGCGTAAGCACGCTCGCGAACATAAAACTCGTTCTCCTTGCAACACAAAACAGACAGTGGCGAAGGATAAGAGTCCGGCGAACGTGACAGGGGCGGACGAGCGAGACCAAGCAAGTTCCAACCTGAATCACCAGGTTCTCTCCATCCCCACCGACTACCGCATCACCAGATGTTAAACAGGAGAAAGAATTTGGAAATAATTTAGAATGGCCAGTTAAAGATTGAATTAACCAGAGAAAGGTTCACACAATATTTCTCTACCCAATTTCGAAAACAAAAGAAAATTGCACAAAAGAGGAGACTAAGTCGACTAAACAACAACAAACCAACAACAAACAAACCACGAAACTGATGCTTACCAGCTACCGTGGGTGCACCCGAAAAGGCGGGTCAGATGGACTCTCTCTACCCTCTGTCCAGTCGAGAGGACAGAGGCGAAGATGCGGAAACAGACAGAGTGATGTCCTCTCTACAGGCCGACTGCAGGAATTGAAAGTATGACTGTACTCTCGATGATACGGTAAAGAACCAAGACTGGAGCAGGCGCCCCAGAGACATCTTCCGCTCGAGTGAAGAAGCTAACCTCCCTCAGCAATGGCGGCGAACATGCCACCTACGTACACGAGTGAGCATACTTCAAACTAAAAGAAATGAAGCACGTGCGACAGGTTAAAAAGCAGGCGAGAGGCCGATAGACAGAAAGTTCGAGAGAAAGGTACGGCCACCCGTGAACTTGCAGGATAAATAGCACGGGCGGTGGAATTAGAGGAGAGAGAGAGAAAGCAACCGAAGTTGAGCTGAACTACACCAAGGTGCAACCGACCACAAGCACATCAAGGGACGGATACACGACAACAGCAACGACAATAAACAAATAAGTAATTCCGCCACCCTAGGTGGGTCGAACGTCGTAGGCCTCGTGACAAACTCGTGGACAAACACAAACTCATTTTCCCTAGATTAAACAGATGAATACAATTATACACACACACGTAGATGACTAAAATAATAAAATCTGTACATACACAAATGATGAAAAGACCCACACTGAGGACAGATTGGCATTTCTATAAATAGGTCTGAAAGAGACAGGGAGACATATGAATAGAGACAAACAGATATTGTCAGACAGACAGACATGCACACAAGCAGAGAAAAGACAAGAAACTGGCATATATATGTAAATGCCAACAATGGTAATCACATCTGAACAATTACAACTCAGACAACTCTAAACAGTCAGAATCAACAATCTCAATGACACTAGATCATCACAAACCTAGACAAATGTAGGCATTTTCAACAACCAGAGTAATCACAAACCCAGAGTTAGGCAAGCCTCCACAGCCATACAGTGTGGTTACTAGGGCAACAAAAGAGACACGTTTGGGCTTCTGTTCAATCTGTGCATTTATGAAGATCTCACTGGTGGATTTTTTTACGCATTGGTGTTGTTATCATCACTGATAATCTGAAAAAAATAAGGTTTTTCATTCAACGCCCATCTTGTGCCGAATTGGATGAAGAGAAGTGATTGCTCGTCCATTTTCGTTGTCCTGCGTGTTGTGTATCTTGCCTGAAGAAGACCTAAGAGGTCGAAACGCGTCGTGCTTTGTCTTCTGATTCATTTGTCAATGTTTTTTTGGCCGGAGCTTTATAAATAATTTTTTCCAATAAGGTTCAAAGATGAAGAAAAAATCATAAAGGTAAAACAAACAAAAAATGGTGAAAAAAAAGCAAGAAAATCAAACTTTTTTTTCAATAAATGAAGAAGTCTGAAGCACATAGAATGAAAAAACAACAAGAAAATAAGAAAATAAGTGTTCCACGAACTGCATGCAACAGCTCCTTCTCCCCACTCCACACACACTTTCTACCCCCTCCCCACCAAAAAAGACAAAGATGGGACAAATATGAATTTAAACAAATTACAAAAAAAAAAAAAAAAATCAAGAGGAGCCAGTCACTGAATGGCAAGGTCAGAAATGCTGACCGAAGATGCGGTCCCAAATGATGAGAACTCCAGCATAGTTCTTGTCGATGCAGTAAGGGTTTCGTCCGTGGTGCACTCGATGGTGACTGGGTGTGTTGAGCACGTACTCCAAGGGGCCAAGCTTGTCCACCACCTGGTAGGCAAAGATAACATCAATATTGACAACAATAACACTATCAATAACAGCGCTAATGTTGATGAGGATGGCTGATCTATATTGCTATGGACCAAAGTGATTTCTTTGTCAGACAGACGCATGGAGAACACAGTGAACTGCTTGCTGACCTCCCGACAGCCATTGGTTTTCAGCAGTCATGTGACCCCACAATAAAACTCTAAAGGACCGTCACCAAGCTTCGGTTCATTTATCTTGAAGCCATGTATCCCATGCCACCGTTCTGCCTTTGTAAGTCTGACCCATTGTTTGGCTAGAGCATTCCGTTTTTAGCTTGCATTGCACAAGATACACTGTGCTTGTATTTGGTTTTGTACTTGGCTGTGTCGAGAAACCAATGGCATCTTTTTTATTTTACACTGACTAGAAAACAAAAGCTGAAAAGGATTTGCATGCTCATGCAGCAAACATGAATCTGCTATGATTACATGCATCAGCGAGAAAGAGATAATGTTGCTTATAGCCCAGCCGACAGCAAAGGGCCATATCAGGGCTGTCACTGCATTTAAGTCAACTCTCAAGTCTTCTTATTTAAAAACAAAAAGGGAAAAAAATCCATACAAATCACTAAAACACACCTTCTAAAAGCGCATCAAAATTTTGGTTAAAATCTTTCTTTGGTAAAACCTTAAATCAGATGAAAAATGTTCATCTCTTTCAGAAATTCAAAAATCGCAGAGGGCAGGACATCTCTGAGCAGGGTTTCATGGGATCTACTGCAAAGTGTTTGCGTCTCACATCATGCAAGTCCCAGCATTCTAAATGAGCACGTTTCATTGTGGGTGGTATATGACATGGAATGCGCCACAGACCTTCTTCACCTTTTAAAAGATGAGCATGGGTGTGGAAGGAGTGGCTTGTGTGCAAACTGAACAAGACTGTCTCTTTTTTACAGCCACCCCTGGAACATGGCTCAAACCTCTTTACAGGTTTGGGCGGATTTGGACGAGTTTTGTTGTCCGTCTGTGAGTTACATAGCCCTTGCCAAAGGTCTTTGACGTAAGCCTGAGGTTTGGGTTTCAAATCTGTAAGGGACAGACCTCTGCTTAACTCTTTCTTTGCAGCACTCTTGGCAAGTTGATCAACCATCTCATTGCTTTGAATGCCTGCATGGCCGGGAACCCAAGCAAAAACTATCAAAACTATGTTGTATCCATCAAACTTCAGACAGATGTATAGTTTGAATCATTTCAGTAGTTTAGGGTGCTTGAGTTTACAGCTGGCAATGGCCTCCAAAGTAGAAAGGGAGTCCAACCAAATGAGGAAATCTTTACATTCTTATTTAGACACCATTCCAAGAGCCAGGACCAAAGCTGTCAACTCTGCTGTGTAGGCAGACCTGTCTGAGGGAATGTGCTCAGAACATCTCTGAGAAGGACCTGTTGCACAAAACACAACAGAGGCAACCCCCTCCTCAGATCTGTATCAGTATTTTTATGACATGAGGCTAAATCAAACCTGATCTCCACAGTGAGGAAATTCCATGGTGGGTCATCGGGAGAAATCACACATGACTCCAAGGTCTATATCTGCATTGTTTAAATGGTGAAGAATACAAATTCCCGAGGGTGGAATGGAACTGGTGTGGTCGTTGAATTTCTTTTAGAACTTGGGGTCAAATACACCGTCATAAGCAGGGTTTGGGGGTCTTGAAAAGAGATCCAGACAGTAGTTTAAGGTAAGTTTCAGATGACAGCTTGAGAGAGATGGTTCTCCTGCCTCAGCACACAGGCTATAAACAGGGGTGGTGCAGAATGCACCCAGAGCCGACGCCCTTGATGGTGGATGGGATCTAGAGTATTCAGGTTGGAAGGTTGACACAGCCAAAGACAACACACCTGTAGTCCTGTTCTAAGTTAAGTTTTTCATCAAGAATAACACCCAGAAATTCAGCTTCAGTTACAACTGGAATGATGGATTTGTTCAGATGACTTTCAGGATCAGCAAGAAACTAAAAAAAAACCTGTGGACACAGATAAACTGAGTTTTGGTACCCGAAAAGGTAAAACCCATTTTCCTCGACCACTGTTGGATATTGTCCACACAAAGCTGGAGTTGACACTCTACACTGGCATACGAGGCTCCAACCACATATAGTGCCAAGTTATCAACAAACAGAGAGGACCCGAAACCCTAGTTTATAGAAGTGACAGTTTCAATGATTTTTATACTGGAGAGAGCAGGAGAAAGAATGCTGAACTGATGAGAATTATGAATGAGTAGTAAGTCTCCTTCCATTACTCCATCTGCAGTGGGTTGTACTGGTTTTGAAAGAATGTTAAAACCGGAAAGAGTGAAGGTCTTCTGGTTCTCAGTTTCAGTTCCTTGCAGAGCAATCACAACAGGTTACAGATTGTGACACAGCAGCTATAGCTACTCAAATCTGGAAAAGAGACCCCAGATGTTCCAATGGAAAAATGTTCACTCCATCATGGCCAGGAGATGAAGATGATGAACAACTCATTCCATTTCTTGCCATCAGACTGGAGAGGAGAAAATTTGTTTTCAACAAACAGGTCCGTTTGTTTTGGGCCAGGAAGTTTTTTTCTCCTGACCCTTTTTCCGGAGGTTGAAGGGGCAGATGAAGGCCCATCCACTCTATCACCTCCACACTTTGTTCCTCAGGGACTTTTGGATAGGCTGGAGGACCTTTGGGGGGGACAGCTGGTTTCCTGTTCCCTTCCTTCCAGGGGAGCGAGGCTGGGAGGATCTGGGAGGGGTCTGTTTCCCAGCCTGCTCAGCAGGAGACTTTTTTGGCTGCTGGTGAGACTATGGGTATTGCAGGTTTAACGTCTCTGCTGAGGGCGCTGGCCTTCCAAGGAGGTTTTGCCGACCTTCTCACTGGTTTTTGCTGATCAGCATGTTGGTTTTCCTTGCACAGAGTTAGAAAAATGAAATGTCTTACAGGAGACGGACACTGTCTGGACTTTTTCAACAGCAGCCGAGTACGACAATGCTGAATTGGGTTGGACTGCGGAGCACCAGTTTCTTGTCTTCGTGGAAGGGAATTCTCTTTTCAGTCTTTACTTGCTGGGTGTTTTTTTTCCTCAAATTTCCGTTTTGGACAGTCCTGTGAGGAAGAGGGGTGGCTGCCGCTACAGTTGGCACAAAGGGCTGGTCCCTAGCAAGACCCTTCATGGACTGCTTTGCAGCACAGATCACAAATGTCCTCCCTCGAGCACCTGTCATGAACATGGCAGAACTGTTGACAGCAGAAACGTGTCATTGGCAATGGAATGTAGAGGTCCACTTTCAAAACTAAGAAGACCACTCTGATGGTCAAATGGAGGACAAGGCAAACAAAAGGTCATAAAGAGCGTGTTTGTGGACATTCGATCAGATCCTCTCCGAAACTGTTATTCTGTGAGCGTCAATCACCCTGGAGGCTGTAACTCCCTCTTTTCACATCTCATGACACCTTTAGATGAGTTGAGTCGTTTGTGTGTAGTCACTGATCCCCCCGTCCACCAGCTTTGTGGTGCATGGAAGCTGTTCTGTTTGGCGCTTGCTCTTGCACTCTATCAGGAACGATCCATTTCTAAGTCTTTCGACTGACTGAGAATCGCCTGCTATACCTTGGAAACCTTTCTGGACAGCAAAAGGACTTAAAGCAGAAATCAGTTTCTCCTGTTCCGGTCCTTCCACCACCAGCCAGGAAGCCCACAAATCTGTCCTTTTTTTTCATTTCCCTGTACGAATCACTGCTGAGATCCAAGTCCTTTGCCATTTTTTGTAATTATTTTCCTTTTTTTTTTTTCTTTTTTTTTTTTTGGGGGGGGGGGGGGAGAATTTTTTGTGAAGCCATTTTTATTTGTTTTCATTTCATCCACCCCTTAGCCACCCACCACTTCCAGGCTTTGGAAGAAATATAGACAAACAGAAGCTCACCAACTCTGTCCCCCTGATCATGCTCAACTCCCAGGGCAGACAGCCGAGCACTACAGGGGTTAACTTGGCCAGCCGGAGAACTGCCTGTCTTGACCCAGCCCCACACAGGGGTAGCCAATAGATACACCCGGGCCAGTGTGTGCCACCCATCTTGAAGAGGTCCGAGCCAAAGAGATTGTTGAGGGTACCTGCCCTCTCAATCACCAGGATCTCTCATTCCCCTCCATGACAGGTTGCACCGCTTGGCAAACAAGGTCGATCGAAAGAAGACCACAGAGAAAAGAAGAACATGGAACAGAAGACATAGAGGGCTGACAAAGATAGGAAGATCCATTAAGAAAGGCAGAAGACAGAATAAGAAATAGGCGGGTTACCATTTGGCAGGGCCTTAACCCTTAACCTGTTTGATATGGGAGACACTACCAGGGTGTCAACTCCTATCATATTTGTGTGTGTTCTGACTCAAGTGTCTGATAAAGATTTTACCTTGGGAAATTTTCAGCCAGCTACTTCATCAGCCCTCATTGACTGGTGGTTGTGGTGGGTGTTGGTGTTCTCTGATTTGTCCTCACTGGTTGAGTGATAGGTGTTCAGCACAGACTTGCAAATGGGGGGCATGTCATAGCCAAGGTCTCTGTTCAAACTTGGTTTTCTCTCCCTGATTTCTATTGCTTCTTTCACTTTCCCTTTTGTGAACTATCATTCAGCTCCTACCATGTTGTGCTTAGGCCAATCAGCAACTTGGCTATGCAGACTTTGAAGTGCAGACTTTGAAGTGTTAACAAAAACTAGGTTTCCATTCAAGTACTGACGCTCCCTACTGGGGAGCCCAAAGGATCACTGGACCACACAAACCCTTTGGAGGATTACATGCTTCACAAAGCTGCTAAATTTAAAGATTCGATTCAAGTGACTGCTATTTTCAATTTCAAAGGATCACATAAGGCATGGTGCATATTTCTAGGGAGTATTTCCAGGTAAGCTGTGGAGCCCTGCACTTGCTTGTCCAGATTCTGCTGAACTAACCGAAGTCTGCTAGACTTTTCTGTTCTTAGGGTCCAGGCTCCTTCAACACTCTATGACACATTCATCTCACAAACACAGATCAAGACGCACAGATGCGCAGACCTAGATGGACAGAGTTGAGAAAAAGTCACAGAACAAGAGACAGAGAAAAAGAAAAAGAGATCAGGCAGTTACCTCCGTATGAATCCAGAACTGGTACAGCAAGTTGAGCTGACTGTGAACCAGGAACAAAGAGGGAGGAATAAAGAACGCCATCGGCAGGTAAAAAAACTGAAACAATCCCACAAACATACAAGAAGGAATAAAGAATACCATGGACAGTAAAAAAAAGATAAAATAAAATAATAAAAATAACCAAAAGAATCATGCAAACATCTCACGAGAAACAAAGAAAGCCAATAGGAAGTATGGAAAAAATCTCATATAATCAAACAAACATCTCTCTCACTATATAAAAATTCACATGCTTAAACCAATGTTTTTCTACCTCCTCCCTTTTTTCTGCTTCTTTCTTTGTTTTTTGTGTGTGTAATCCATGTCATTTGGCCTGCATTAACAGTGACACTACTGCAGTACTCATTCACAGTGACACTCCTGCAATGTCCATTCACAGTGACACTCCTGCAATGTTCATTTACAGTGACACTACTGCATGTTCATTCACAGTGACACTACTGCAGGTTCATTCACAGTGACACTCCTGCATGTATCATTCACAGTGACACTCCTGCAATGTTCATTCACAGTGACACTCCTGCAATGTTCATTCTACAGTGACACTCCTGCATGTTCATTACAGTGACACTACCTGCAATGTTCATTCACAGTGACACTACTGCATGTTCATTCACAGTGACACTACTGCAGCGTTCATTCACAGTGACACTCCTGCAATGTTCATTACAGTGACACTACTGCAATGTTTATTCACAGTGACACTCCTGCAGTGTTCATTCACAGTGACCAGACAAACCCCATTCATCCTGCAATGCTCATTCACAGTGACACTCCTGCAATGTTCATTACAGTGACACTACTGCATACTCATTCACAGTGACACTCCTGCAATGTTCATTCACAGTGACACTCCTGCAATGTTCATTCACAGTGACACTCCTGCAATGTTCATTCACAGTGACACTCTGCAATGCTCATTCACAGTGACACTCCTGCAATGCTTCATTCACAGTGACACTCTGCAATGTTCATTCACAGTGACACTACTGCCGTACTCATTCACAGTGACACTCCTGCATGCTCATTCACAGTGACACTCCTGCAATGTTCATTACAGTGACACTACTGCATCTTCATTCACAGTGACACTCCTGCAATGTTCATTTACAGTGACACTCCTGCAATGTTCATTCACAGTGACACTACTGCATGTTCATTACAGTGACACTACTGCAGTGCTCATTCACAGTGACACTCCTGCATGTTCATTTACAGTGACACTACTGCATCCTCATTCACAGTGACACTACCTGCAGCGTCATTCACAGTGACACTACTGCAGCGCTCATTCACAGTGACACTACTGCAGCCTCATTCACAGTGACACTCCTGTAGGTTCATTTCACAGTGACACTACTGCAGACTCATTCACAGTGACACTCCTGCAGGCTCATTCACAGTGACACATGCCAGCGTCTCATTACAGTGACACTACTGCATGCCTCATTCACAGTGACACTACTGCAATGTTCATTTACAGTGACACTCCTGCAAGTGCTCATTACAGTGACACTACTGCAGTGTCATTTACAGTGACACTACTGCAGCGCTCATTCACAGTGACACTCCTGCAGCGCTCATTCACAGTGACACTACTGCAGCGCTCATTCACAGTGACACTACTGCAGCGCTCATTCACAGTGACACTACTGCAGTGCCTCATTTACAGTGACACTACTGCAGCGCTCATTCCAGCCTCCTTACTCAATCACATACACTACTGCTAATGCTAACATAACCACACTGCCATCGTCTACAGGAGTTCACACTGGCATGGGCTAGTGACTGAACGCACAGCAGCCTTCCAGCATGGGAGAACATCTGAGCAGGTGTTGTTCTCCATATAATGCATCAAAACAATGCATGTCTGACCCATACACTGACTGGCCTAGCAATGCAGAGTGGAACTCCTGCACTCATAAGATGACAGTATGCAGGTCATTCACAGCAACTTGAGGCGACTGGCATTCAGGCACAGGTCTTGCATGAAGTTTAGTGACAAAGGCTTCGTCTCCTATAAACAGCTCACTATGCTAGGACTCACTGAAGCATGCTCAAGGAGATTTACAGGTGAGAAGAGGACCAGAACCCTAAAGGCATATGGCAGAGGCTAAGCCACATAAAGCATGTTCAGGCCTGGAATGGCTTGAGAGGAGGACACAAAAGTGAATTTCATGAGCTGCAGAATTTTCGAACTTTAGACCAGGTTCTGTAGCATGGGTAAACATGTCTTTAAAAGATCAAAGGCAGGCCTAGAGAGCCCCTAGATTAGGTGAAAGCCAGCAGCAGAAAAAAAAAGTTCGTAGCACTGGTAATTGCTGATGGCGTTGAGTACAGGATTCAGGGCGAAACACTTGTCGGGGGGGTTCTTCTTAAGATTCGCTATCAAGCTCCCCTATGAAGAGTTAGGGTTTTGGCAATTCACCCCGCCTATGCGAATCAGAAAAAACATAAAATGCTTGGCAGTTAAGACAAGGGCAATCTGGTATACATGACCTGTGACTTGTGAGCCCGCCCCTTTGTTAATTCGCCAACATTTTCTGCGACGGGTTTCTCTGAAACTCAAATTCCTTGTAAAGGATCAGCCGAAAATGGGGAGTTCTTTTTTCTCCAATTTGAGTCTGACAAACAGAGTAAAGTCATACATAAATCCTTCTCAGTCTGCATATATAGAAGTCTTTAACAAATTCTTCAGATGCTGTTTCTCCAGAGGCACAAGACGGTCCAAGAATCAAACCATCCCTTCTTACCCATGAAAAGTACTTCTGTGTGGCCGACTGTCTGAGCGCAGTGGACAAGTTGTAATCCTCTGAACTGTGGTGAGTTTGATGCCCAGCCCACATATGTTAATCTCTGAAACATCAACATTCACATTAACATGACAGCCTACATGATGTTAATCTCTGAAACATCAATATTCACATTGACAATGACAGGCATATCTCGCAGAAAACAGGCACTGATTTTAAGTGACCAACTGGGTTCTCTCAACAAAAATATTTCCAACTGAGCTTTGCTCTCTATTCATCTCAAACTGAAGTTGAGAGTGGTGTCCCTTGACTCGTCGCAGGCAACAGATCATTAGTCATGCAAATCCATAAAATTCATGAAAGAACTTTGAAGAAAATCTAAAAATCTCGATGATGCTGGAAGAAGTAAACAGCAAATGCTGATCAAGGACAGTGACATTTCCTCCCATTGTGAAACATTCATGCTGTTGCTGAAGCACAGATAAAAGCCCTACTGTGTAATCCATCAGGTTAAGGTGTGGGCAAAGTTGGGACTTCTTTGTTGGAGATGTTTCTTTATTAAAACTGTGTTCTGTTTGCCTCTGATTTACATGTATGGTCCATGAATGGGTGCTGGTTGTAAGCAACAATGCTTTAGCCTGGTAAGTTATATTTCTCACTCTAAAACCTTCTTCTAAAATGCTGTGAGGAAAACAAAATGAAGAATCATCACCAGTGGTCTCAGCCCCATCAGTTCACAACTGTGTCATAAATGTGAATAAAAAAATTTTTTAATGAATACCGAGTAAAGCTTGTTAATTTTTTTTTTCTAAAGGTGAGAATTTCTGACAAATATGTCATTTTCAAACACCATATACAACAAAGATTTTTTTTTAAATGCACAACACAATCCTCCCCTGACCTCAGCCCACATGAACATGAATAAATGTAGGACAGACATACCAGTGGTGCCCTCTGGAGAGGGAGGCTCACGCATTGTGGCTTCAGAACTAGGCAATTACTGTTGTCAGCTGGAGGGCAGGGGGGGGGGGGGGGGAGAGGGGGGTTAAGGGGGGGAGGGGGGGGGGAGAAGGGGGGGAGGGGGGGAAGGGGGTTCTTAACAGGCGGTGTCCTTGTATGCTGGGTGACAACCCATGAACACCCCATGAAACCCCCACTGAACACCCACGAACACCCCACCAAAGTGACTCAAGAGAAGGGCAGTGTCTCTTCTGGTGAGCTGCTCTAGGGACCCGACACTGAAAGCTCCCTGCCTGCAGTGGTCAAAAGACCAGCATGGGTAAGGCTGTGCTGGGGGCAAAAGACACATGGTAAGGGTGTGCTGGGCGAGGCAAAAGGAATGGCATGGGAATAACACCACCCAGAGGGAATGCAACAGCGACACAAAAAAACAAAAATATATATACATATATATATATATATATATATATATTATATATATAAATAACTAATAAATTCCAAGGATAAGTACCGCACCATTCCAGCAACTTACAGAGCAGCTTGGTGTTGCAATGACTGCAAGAAATATTAGTTATAAACAAAGCTTGCTCTTATGTCTTAGATTGAAGAAATACTACGGTATGCACACCAGCTTTTTCTGGGATAGCATTCTTCTGAAAACCGAAAAGGCAGAGGAGTCAAATTACCACTTTCCGCGGTCACTGAGGAGAAAACAATCAGGTTTCGAAATATCGGTATCTGATCAGGAGTTATATGTTAGTGGGTTTTCTCACCACTGGAGATCGTCTCCCCCTTGGAGACTATAAGCTTTCTGAAGGCTCATTTTGAGAAGCATTTATTTTATTTTTCACCATTCACCCACACAAGCACATACTGTTAGTTAGGCAGAATAATCTGCCACAGCAGATATGAATGCTTATCTCCCCCTATTTCTTCAATCTAAGACATAAGAGCAAGCTTTGTTTATAACTGAATATATATATATATATAATATATATATATATTAATATATATATATATATATATATATACACACAACAAACTAATAAATTCCAAGGATAAGTACCGAGCACCATTCCAGCAATTCAGAGCATTGTGTTGCAATGAGCAAGAAATATTGAATTATAAACAAAGCTTGCTCTTAGTCTTATTGAAGAAATATTATTAATTATATAATACACACACAATTCAAACATTTCATCAGGCTCAGAGTCTACTGCGCTTTCTGTTCATCTTTCATGAAATGTTGCACCTTCCCCCATGCCCACAGCGGTCACCCAGTGTAGCCAGGTCCATTCCAGCATGCAGGATCCAGTCCAGCACTGTCCAGGAGGGAGTACAACACCAGTTCTTGTAGACCAGATGTAGGCTGCCACCTCCGTCGCCTCATCGCATCTGATTGTGAAGGACGAACAATAACACACATGGCAGAAACTTTCAAAGGGAAAACACCACACACAGCGGTCAGGACAATCTTCAGGGGTAAGCATGATTAAAAAAAGTACAAAACACACAGTGGCAGACAACTCATTCAAAGGGAAGAACAACACACAACGGAGGACAACTTTCAAAGGGAAGAAAACCACACAGTGCAGGACAACTCTTCAAGGGACGAAAAAACACACAGCGGCAGACAACTCTTCAAGGGAAGAAAAACACACATCAGTGGAGACAACTTTCAAAGGGAAGAACAACACACACAGTGGCAGCACAACTCTTCAAAGGAAGAACTCACACAGTGGCAGGACAACTCTTTTCAAAGGGAAAGAACAACACACACATGGCAGGACAACTCTTCAAAGGGAAGAACAACACACACATGGCAGACAACTCTTCAAATGGAAGAAACAACACACACAGTGGCAGGCAACCTTCAAAGGAAAAGAACAAACACACAGTGGCAGGACAACCCTTAAAAGGGAAGAACAACACACACAGTGGCAGGACAACCACTTAAAGGAAAAAACACACACACATGGCAGGACAACCCTTCAAAGGAACACACACACGTGGCAGACAACTCCTTCAAGGAGAAAGCAACACCCCACAGTGCAGGACAACCCTTCAATAGGAAGCAGGCAACACACACAGTGGCAGGCCAGCCTTCAAGGGAAGAACAACACACACAGTGGCAGGACAACCCTTCAAAGGGCAACACACACAGTGCACGGACACTCTTCAAGGGAAGAACAACACACACAGTGGCAGGACAACCCTTCAAAGGGAAGAACAACACACACAGTGGCAGGACAACCTTCAAAGGGAAGAACAACACACACAGGGCAGGACAACCCTTCAAAGGGAACAACACACACAGTGGCAGGACAACTCTTCAAAGGGAAGAACAACACACACAGTGGCAGGACAACTCTTCAAAGGGAAGAACAACACACACAGTGGCAGGACAACTCTTCAAAGGGAAGAACAACACACACAGTGGCAGGACAACTCTTCAAAGGGAAGAACAACACACACAGTGGCAGGACAACTCTTCAAAGGGAAGAACAACACACACAGTGGCAGGACAACCTTCAAAGGGAAGAACAACACACACAGTGGCAGGACAACCCTTCAAAGGGAACAACACATACAGTGGCAGGACAACTCTTCAAAGGGAAGAACAACACACACAGTGGCAGGACAACTCTTCAAAGGGAAGAACAACACACACAGTGGCAGGACAACTCTTCAAAGGGAAGAACAATACACACAGTGGCAGGACAACTCTTCAAGGGAAGAACAACACACACAGTGGCAGGACAACTCTTCAAAGGGAAGAACAACACACACAGTGGCAGGACAACTCTTCAAAGGGAAGAACAACACACACAGTGGCAGGACAACTCTTCAAAGGGAAAACAACACACACAGTGGCAGGACAACTCTTCAAAGGGAAGAACAACACACACAGTGGCAGGACAACTCTTCAAAGGGAAGAACAACACACACAGTGGCAGGACAACTCTTCAAAGGGAAGAACAACACACACAGTGGCAGGACAACTCTTCAAAGGGAACAACAACAACACAGTGGCAGGACAACTCTTCAAAGGAAGAACAACACACACAGTGGCAGGACAACCTTCAAAGGGAAACAACACACACACAGTGGCAGGACAACTCTTCAAAGGGAAGAACAACACACACAGCGGCTGGACAACTCTTCAAAGGGAACAACAACACACACAGTGGCAGGACAACCTTCAGGGGTAAGCATGGTTCACAGTTCAGTTATGAGAACACAATGGGCACACAGTGCCTATGAGGCACATCTCAATCTCATACATCCTAGGAACTGGGGTACATCTGGTATCGGCCAGTTCACAGGCACTGTCATTGGACAGATGTGATAAATTCCCCTGTTAAAGGGGATGGTCACTCACACTGCCCCACAACAAACCAGGGATTGTCATTAGCAGAGGTTTTAATAGGTGGTGTCCTGCATACGCTGGATCAGAACAGAACCCACTGAACCCCAAGAAAGTGACTTGACAGCAGTGCAGCGTTTCTCTCTGGTGGGTTGCCTTATGATGGCTTCACAGTGACCTTCTCCAGAGAGATGCCAGGGCCAGGCTGTAGCTGGACAAGCCAGAGTTTAGCTGTGGACAGGGGAATTGAATGAGCAGCACAGGGGTACTGCCTCTGAAGTGGAAAGAAATGCGACTGTACACAAAAAAGCGAGGAACATAAGCTGCAGTGGGGACACCTACAAGTACATCTGGTACACATAGCCATTACCTCTTGAAATAAGAAATCACAATTTGCATTAAAAAGAAAAAAAAAGAATAGTGAAAGGAAGTGGATTATATACATGTATCAACAACTTATCAATTTGTTTTCATTCACAGACTTTTCTTTTTCTCTTTCAACTTTAATTGAGCAGTGGGCATATTCATGATTACTTCTTTGTTTCCTCAAACAAGATCTTTTTCAACTTTAATTGAGCAGTGGATATTAATGATTACTTCTTTGTTTCCTTTAAACAGATCTTTTTCCTGCACCTATATCAAAATACATTGCTTTGGAAACTTTTTTTTTTTTTTGCTGTTCCATCTTTGTGCACTTCAAATTCCATGGCCTTGAACCCACACTGCTCACCCAAAACCCGTCCACACTCACCCCCGCCACCGCCCACTCGGCACCGGCAATCCACAAGGAGCAGTGAATGTCAGGTTATCAAGAGGCAACCCATTTGGATGAGACACAGCACTGTTGCCGAGTCACTTCGGTGGTGTTCAGTAGAGCCTGCTCTGATCCAAAATACACAGAACACCACCTACTAAGCCGCCTACTGATGACCATAATTGCTCGAGGATGATGAAGATGATGCTACGAACATCCATTCTGGTCTGAGACTGCATGACAGGGCTGTACTCTGTCTCTACACTTACTTTCATTAAAATAATATATTCCGGTGTCAGCCAGGCCCAAGAGATTCAGACACCTGCAGTGTTGGTCCAGAAATTTGAGTTACACTCTCAGAGTCGCATCTGTTTAGAGGATGAAACTGACTGTGTGGTCCAGTCTTCCCAACTGAGCCCCAGCAAACTCAGCTCTGGGTAGGAGCCGGTCGGGCAGAAAAATCCCACATAGCTCCCCCAGCCGGGAGACTGTGACACTAACCATTTTGCCACGGTGGCTGGTCAAACTTAATATTTTGTCAAATTTCTCAGGATGCTCCACCTCATTTCGCCTAAAAAGCAAACCAATATTTGTTGTTGATGCATGCAAGTTTGTGTGAAAATAAGTTTTACGTGATCAAACTACAAAAATGAAAAAGAACAAAACCACTCATGTTCAGAAATAACAGAAACCTTCTATATCATTATTATCTCTGCTGTCACAACATGGACAGTCTGAGAAAAGTACCCTTTACCTTCTTTCCACCCTCCTCTCCCCTCCTACCCACTCACATGAAGACACTGAAGTTTCCTCACCTTGGCATTTTGTCAGTTTTGCATGGATCAGATCCCAAAATGTACTTTCCTTCAGAATTAGGTGATGACTCTACAACTCTACAAGCACAAACAACTTTAAAGATTCTTATGATCCATTTTGTGATTTTCTTTGCCTGTCAAACACAATACACACACACACACACACACACACACACACACACACAGGGTCTCCAAAACCAATTTTGCACATGGCTACACTTCACTTACTTGCATAAGATAAGATAAGATAATGTTGCTTATAAATAGCCCAGCCGACCGCAGCAACATGATACGCAGATACAGGATTAAAAAGAAACAAAAGAACTGACACAATTAATTGGCAGTTTTGCTTATTTTCTAAGAACAAGCAACCATTATAATAGATGAAACACAACATGACACAAAACAACAGACATATTAAAGAACTGAAATAGTCAAAGCATTAAGTGATAAAATGGGGAAGGGGGGGGGGGGGAGTTCAACAAAGTACAAAATCATGATATAATCGATGTCTCTAGTTGCAAACATACACTAAAACTTCTACACACAAAAAAAGAAAGAAAACTGAGAAACCTTACCCCTGAAAAGTTGAGATCAATCCATGTGCAATGCTGTTTAATCCATCATTGGGTCTCATGGGAGACTTGCCTTTGGCCAGAAGTATGAGGTTTTCCAACAGGATGCACACAAAGAAATAGGGTGCAGCCTGTCAACATGCAAAACACCAGGTCAGTTGATTCACATGGTCATGAAGGATTCTTCCTGCTGGTGCTCTCTTAATCTCTCTCTCTCTCTCTCTCTCTCTCTCTCTCTCTCTCTCTCTCTCCACACACCTCACACACACACACACACACACACACACACACACACACACACACACGCACGCACATATGCCACACACACACACACACGCACACACACACACATGCACAAACACACAGACTAGTGCTACCACTACTTCGATCATATGATCCATCTAAAATCTCCTTAACTGAAAATACTTTTTTCAATTCTTGTTGACATCCGTCAGTCTTGAGAGACTGTGGAACTTCCGTGCTGGGATCAGGTCTGGTGGTGCAGCATCTGCTGTGGCTGAAGAGGTTCATAGTTCTGAAAGAGGCAGTCCACGCCACACTGTACACAGACTAAAGTCAAGGGCAGTCTGCAAGTCTGTTGGAGTGCTTTCCTCCTATGTCATCACTCACTGGTTTTCCATGGCACGTCCTCTTCAAACTGACAAAGTCCATGAAGGGGGTTTCGCTTCCAATCATCTCTGTGGCAGCTGCCTCCAAGGTGTTAGTGCCAATGAACCTGGTCTTTAGGTCATATTTCCAACAGTCTTGAAGCAAAGCGGAGGTCTTCCACTTGGTTTCTTTCCTTCAGCCAGGTCCCCAAACACAAGGTCCTTGGGAAAGTGACCGTCTTGCATCCACCTGACAATCTCAGATACGCGCGCAGGTATGTTTGCTGAGGGTAGCATGAAGAACTGCAGAGCCAGCTTTCCACACAATCTCCCCTTGGGGAATTTCTCTTTGGAGATAATAAAGTGTTTCTGACTTGACTTGATTGTCCTGCCAGGAAAACGGAGGAAGCACCAGAGGCAGTGCATGTGGAAAGCAGTCGGACCGTTCTCCTGACAGGCATGCAAGGTCAAGGTCCAGTTGTTGCCACCAAGCCAATGTGCTCAGCGCACAGGCTTTGTTTGATGGACTTGACTCTCCCTGGACAGCTTGCTGGTTGTCCATGCTTACTTTGTCAACTAAGTTACTCTGTCAGTAAGGAGCTTGCTGTGGGTGTCCTACAGTTATATATTCTTCTGCTGAACTTGAGTCCAAGAACCAGGGACCTAGGATTGTGGAGCTCAGGTTGGCAAACTTGTGGCCAGTTGGTAGTTTGTAATCAAGGCTTTTGACAGTTAGTGTTTCTTGATTTGTCATTTCTGTCTTTCAAAAATAAAACCAAAGGAAAAAAAAGACATTCTCTCTCTCTCTCTCTCTCTCTCTCTCTCTCTCTCTCTCTCTCTCTCTCTCTCTCTCCACACACACACACACACACACACACACACACACACACACACACATACACTGCAGCTTTAATTACTTATATATGGATAAGAATTCTCAGACCTCATTGACTCAGGAACCCATTATCTTATCAAACTTACGCACAGATACGAAATCAGAAAATAAAGGATAACCGAGTTAGACCACTATTTTAGTTACGGTATATATGTATGTGTACACACACACACACACACATGCACATGTGCATGCGCAGTGAGTTCAAAGTATATTTCTTTACCTGCTTAGGAAATACAAATCACTCACATTTGCATTTCATCAACAGATACCTGAACTTTCAATTCATTGTACCCATGTAGTGATGCGCATAAACCAAAACACAGAAGGACATTAAACAATTTTTCCTACTGATGATAGCTTAACAATTTAACAGAACAGAGTTCTTCTGTTCAACCGTGTGCAAAAATGAAAGCAAAGTGTGTTTTTTTACTGCAATGTTTTGTGTAAGACCTTGCGTTACTCAATATCCAAAAACAAAAAATGGAACAGACATCAGGACTGATGCTCCATCTTCTCTCTTGGCATTCCTCTTCATTTGTTGGTACTCTCATGGGAACACTTATTTATAACCTGGTATTTTTTTAGATGAAATCATAATCATCATTTAGAGTGAAGAATTGAGTATCCAACACAAAATCACACCCATTTCAAGACCTTGTATGCGATCATCAACAACAAAGAACCATCCATGTGCAAATCACACATGCACGCACACCACTACATCATCAGCACAAATCCACGACACACACACATATGAACACACACACACACACACACACATAAACAATACACATGAACACCCATAGACAGACACACACATCACACACACAGACACACACACACACACACAACACAAACACATACACAAACACCACACACGACACATTACATACTGACATGATCAAGCACTCTATGACGCAAAGATCTGAAAAGTTTTTCATTTTAAGTGATCAAGCCTCTCTCAACAAATCAAAAACAAACAAAAAAAAAAAAAAACCAAAGAAAACAACAAAAAGACTGAAACAGACTGCAGCGTGACCAAAAACAAACCCAAAATCCTCTTACACTAAAGCAACAAAGAACATTCTGAACAACTCTTATTTCCATACAACACACAAAACAGAAAAGAAATGTACATTTTTAATACTATATGTCATCTACAAATGTTACAAGCAACAGAACCTGCACAATCCCAGGTCAAAGCCAGCATTAAAATGACATGTACACCAAAGTGGAATAGTGAGAACAGTTCAAAAACATGGCGGGGCTGGGTGGGGACAGGGCAGTTCTAAGCAAACAGAGAGATTGAGCACAAGCACGCAAATGTGTGTGTGTGTGTGTGTGTGTGTGTGTGTGTGTGTGTGTGTGTGTGTGTGTGTGTGTGTGTGTAGCCTGTGTGTGTGTGTGTGTGTAAGCAATGTGCTACGTGTGTGTTGCAAGGCGCTCTGTGTGTGCGTGAGTGTGTGTGTGATGCTGTGTGTGTGTGAGTGGTGTGTGTGTGTGCACAAGGTCACTCATGTGCCTGTGCGTGAGTGTGAGTGAGTGTGAGTAGAGTGAGTGTGTGTGGTGTGTGTGGGGTTGAGCGAAGGGAAAGAAATAGGAAGAACATCCGTCTGAAAACAACTGCAAAAAAACCACTTTCCACCCTCCAATCCAAAAAACGGGGAGGTGGGAAGAGAAGGAGGTGATGAGGGAAGGGAGAAGGATTGGGTTGAGGCAAGGAAGAATGAAAATTAGTAGGGGAAGAAGAGGACAGAGAGACAGAGGAGATACTAAAGACAGGGAAAAGCAGAGGAGACAGAAAGAGACATAAATTATATGGCTTATCACTAGAGAAAAAACAGATTCATACACAATTTTTTGAGTGTACGACAAGCTAAAATTATAGACAACACATGCATGCATGCATGAATGTGAAAGGGATGTGTTCACATGATGGGTTTATTTCTTAGTTAGTTATTTAGTTAGTTAGTTGTTTTATTTAAAGTCTTTTCATCGTGTCGATGATTTTATAGACTCTAGCATCAAAAACAGCGAAACTTTGTTCATTTTTAAACATCATCAACAACAAAAATTTTAACGGGGAAAAAAGGAAGAAAAGAAAAGAAGAAGAAGAAGAAAGAGAGAGAGAGAGAGAGAGAGAGAGAGAGAGAGAGAGAGAGAGAGAGAGAGAGAGAGAGAGAGAGAGAGAGAAGTTACAAGAAACGAGCAATAGGACTACACAACATGTAACTAGCTAATCTAAATATTTAAACTAGGTTGGAAAGATCAAACTGATCCCAAAATAACTTTAACATTAGAAACACGCAAAATGCACTGTACGTCTTCCGCAGGTAGGAAAGTTTTCATTGAAGCACATTTTACCAGTATATATATATGCTTAACTGTCAGTTCTGCAGAGCAGACACACTTAATGTCTTTACAGTACTTTGTCCTTTATAGCATTTAACTAAAGTCTGCACGACAAGGTAACAATTGATCTACTTGCACATGGAGTATTCAATAATGAAAAATACTCTTATGTAAAAAAAGGGGGCAGGTGGGAAAAGAGAGAGAGAGAGAGAGAGGAGAGAGAGAAGAGAGAGAGAGAGAGTGGAGGCGGAGAGAGAGAGAGAGAGAGAGAGAGAGAGAGAGAGAGAGAGAGACAGAGAGAGAGAGAGAGAGGAAGGGAGTGGAGGTGGAAACAGAGAGAGAGAGAGAGAGAGGGAGTGGAGGTGGAAAGTCATGTACCTGAAAGAGACCGTCATGTCCAGGAAAGTGAGACATATATATACTGTACAAAGGCCACACAGAAATAAACATTGTATCATGTGCCTGTTGTAATTTCAAACAGGTGTTGCAGGTAAAAGTGCACCCAAGAGTATGTTTACTCTTATTCTCTAAATGTCTGTGTCATAGCAAAGATGAATATCTTTGCTATGACACAGACACATAGAGAACGTATCAAATGCATGAATAATTTTTAGTTTCATACAAACTTGCGTACTTTCTATGTACTCTTGAGTTGTTTGTAATATTTTAGTGTGTGTGTGTGTGTGTGTGTGTGTGTGTGTGTGTGTGTGTGTGTGTGTGTGTGTGTGTGTGTGTGTCTCTGTGTGTCTGCATGTGTGTGAGCGTGTGTGTGTGTGTGTGTGTGTGTGTGTGTGTGTGCGTGTGTGTGTGTGTGTGTGTGTGTGTGTGTGTGTGCGTCTTAGTGTGGTGCATGTGTGTACGTGTGTGTGTGTGCGTGTGTATGGGGGGGTGGGGGGGGGGAATGGGGGGTGGGGAAACGGGTGTGCGTGCTCACGCACTCATAAGTATGATAGTCATTGGAAAGATGGGGACTTGTTATTATAGTATAACAACTGTCAGGTTCAGCTTCACAAATCATCAATTGATACAAAAAGAAAATGTTCTCAATACTGTCAAAAACTTATGTCTGACATAATGAAAATAAATCTCAATTTCATATGTTAAACTATCAATAACTCAATCAATTATTGTGTGTGTTTGTGAGAGTGAGCCAGTGAATGAGTAAGTGTGTATGCGTGTAAAAAATTTTAAAAAAGCTTGACAAATTTTCGAATACCGTAACGTGACTTGTCTAAATAAGCAGAACTTCATAACTTTGACAGAAAATTTGTAGCTCGCGAAGATTCACCAAACTAACCAACCATTCGACTGAGTCACTTCAGTAACGATGAAAGCCTAAAGTTGATTAAACTACCAAGTCAAGAATACAAAGAATAAAAGATAATAACTGATACGATAGAAACCTTAAGTAGTAGTAGTAGTAGTAGTAGTAGTAGTAGTAGTAGTAGTAGTAGTAGTAGTAGGGACTGGCTTCATTAGCCTAGACCTCGCGGTCTATCATGTGTCCCCTCTAAATTTCTTCACTTTTTGGGTCATATGGCATGCTACAGTTAATATCTTCATTGCACACCATCATAGTCATGAAACAATTCTCTAAATTTGAATCATTATCTAGAAAATTCTTGAAAGTATTAATATCAGGTGCAAATTTAATGGTAGTAGGTATTTCATTCCAGTGGTTAGCAACTCTATAAGAAAATGAAAATTTACGTTGATTAGTGTTACAGTGCTTCATAAAAATCTTTCCTTCAGAGTTTCTAGTACTCGAAGTTTGTGCAGCAGAAAAGAATGTCTCAATGTCAATAACATCATAGCCATTAAAGATCTTATAAACTTGAATTAGGTCACCTCTGATCCTTCTTCCCCTCAGCGAGTGCAGATTCAAATATTTCAATCTTTCATTATATGATAAGTTTTTGCAATGCTTCAGCAATTTGGTAGCTTGTCTTTGAACCTTTTCTAACATTATTGATTGACGCTTTAAAAAAGGGCTCCAAATCACATTAGCATACTCCAAATGTGGCCTGACAAAAGCTTTGTATAATTTCAAAAAGGTATCTTTATCTAAATAAGTAAAACTCCTTTTTATGATACCTAACATCTGGTTAGCTTTATTTACCACTCTCTGTAAGTGAGCGTCAAATGACAACCTGCTATTGACGGTAACACCCAAGTCTTTTTCTTCAGTAAGAGCCTCTACTTGGTGATAAACATCATTCTCCATCATTTTATATTCATTATTTTGATTATTATTCCTGACGTGCAATACACCACACTTGGTCATGTTAAAATACAGATTCCACGACTCAGACCACTCTTGCAGTTTGTAGATATACGTTTTGAATACAAGTACTCTTTGATGTACAATTGTAAATCTTAGTATCATCTGCAAATATTTTACATGGACTGACAAGGTTATCTGTAGTAGTAGTGGTAGTAGTAGTAGTAATAGGGACCGGCTTTTTTTAGCCTTAGGCCTTACGGCCTATTTGCGTCCCCTCATTATTTTTCAATTTAAGTTCGGTCTGGTTGCATGCCTGTCATAAATAACATTATATTCAATCCACACTATAGAAAGCATCTTTCAATTTAGGGTCTTCATCTTGGAGTTTTTTAAAGCTGTTGATATCAGGTGCATATTTGGTGTTAGTAGGCAGTGCATTCCAATATTAGCAATTCTCAAGGTAAAACAAGACTTTCTTTTGTTAGTATGACAATGCCTAATAAAAATCTTGCCTTCATTATTTCTTGTGCAATCCACTTCTGAGAATTTGAAAAGCGCATGCACATTGACATCATCATAATTATGGAATATTTTAAAAAAATTGGATCAGGTCTCCTCTGATCCTCCTTCCTTTCAGTGAATGTAATTGGAGATAGTGCAATCTTTCATTATAGTTTAAATTCCTACATTCTTTCAGGATTTTAGTAGCTCGCCTTTGTACATTTTCTATCATTTTTGACTGTCTCTTGAGATGGGGACTCCAAATTACATTAGCGTATTCGAGATGAGGTCTAACAAATGCTTTAAATAACTTGATAAATGTCTCCTTCTCTAGGTAGATCATTTATAAAAATAGTGAAAAGAACCAGTCCCAGTATACTTCCTTGAGGGATACCACTAAGTACATTCATTTCTTTGATTTGGCTGCCCCTACTCTGACTTGTTGAGTTCTTCTTCTTCCTAAAACACCGGTTCACTCAAAAACGAGTAGGTCACCAGTTCTATCACTCAGAAAGTTTTTGATCCATTTTAATAAGGTGCCACCAATACCGTATGCTGCCGGCTTTATAAGGAGTCTCTTATGCGGAACCGTATCAAAAGCTTTTCTAAAATGTTTACTTCCCCACACTTGAGCTAATAACTAAATGATAAGTTGCAAAGCGAGACGACTGCAGGCGGAAATCTAAACAAATCTTAAATTTAATGTTAGCGAACCGCCCAGAGAACGTGGACAAACGAGTCACAAGACAAAACACAACGCGTTTCGACCTCTTAGGTCTTCGTCAGGTGATATATAAACGAATAAAACAACGAAAATTCACTTAGCTTTGATCGCTTCAGATCGCTTAGGGTTCAGCGCAAGGAAGAAGGCGTTAAATGATAAGTTAATCGTAACAAAATTTTACCTGGTTGACATACTCGGGAACTTCCTCCACCCGTTTGAAAGCTGCTCTCGTTCGCAGAGACGAGTAAAATAAGCTTCGGATTCCAGCAACATGTTCGTTGTGCCAAAACGCCGGAAGCTCTCCATTACATTAGGTAAGGGGAAATCACGAAACAGACGACAGTCCTACAGCTGTTCACAGCCTTAGCGAAAATAAAAGTAATCAGGGCGAGGGCAAAGGTTGTGAAGGGGGGAATAACCTACGAACATGTATAAAACCTGCACCGTAACCAGGAAATTATCAACGAAAGCTTGTCAAGGGTCATGTGCGTGTGTGTCCACAGTATCGCGGTACAGTCCATGTCTAAATGATAGCGGGAAAAACAGTCAGCTGAGCAGTCACGACAAATCTGATATCAGATAACAGGTATGTGCAGATTGTCGGGTTCAATGATGATTCAAAATTGTCGAGCGGGCTGTCACTTTCGTTCCGTGTTATCAAACACGTTTACCATAATCATTGAAGATGGGAGTGCAAAGTTCAATGCGCTCGTCGTACCAATCAAAAAAAAAGGGGGACCCTTACGACCCAGCAAATTACGGCCTGTCTCCTTGACCTTCATCTCTTGAAAACTGCAGGAGAACACCATCGTGAGCTTTTGTGATGAAGCTTTCTTGAGTGGAACGACATCCTCCAGCCCGGGCAGCACGGATTCAGGAGACAGCGATCCTGCGAGACCCAGCTCCTGGAGTTCAATGATCATTTGGTAGACAGCAGGAAGAGGGACGACAGACTGGGACATCCTTGTCATGGAATTTGCTAAGGCATTTGACAAGGTAAATCACAGTCTCCTCTTACCAAGCTTCACCACTACGGCATTTGGGAGTGAGGTCAACCCCTGGATAAGGGATTTCTGTCAAACCGACCTCAAGCAGTTGTAGTGGAGGGAGCCCAATCAGAATGTCAGGGTGAGGTCGACAGACTGACATCCTTGTCATGGAAATTTTGCTAAGGCATTGACAAGGTAAATCCAGTCCCCCTCTTACACAAGCTTCACCACTACGGCATCGGGAGTGAGGTCAAACCGCTGGATCAGGGATTTCTGTCAAACCGAACGTCAAGCAGTTGTAGTGGGAGGGAGCCCAATCAGAATATGTCAGGGTGAGGTCAGGTTGTACCACAAGGATCAGTTTTGGGACCTTGCTTGTTCCTTGTATATATCAATGATCTCCCAGAGAGCCTGACTTCACCGTGTAGGCTGTTCGCTGACGACACTGCAGCTTATAGAGTAATCACATCCCCGCGAAAACCAAGACCAGCTACAAGAGGACCTCCATCGCGCTGGGACATGGTCTTTCATCCAGGAGTGTACTGTTCTTCCCGTGACCCGAAGTCGGCGACCCCTTCACTACCAGTACAAGCTGGGATGGACACACACTCGACACTGTCATCAGTCAAGTATCTCGGTGTCACCATTGAGAAGAACATCAGCTGGGATACTCACATTGATGCCATCACTTTGAGAGCAAACAGGATGTTGGGATTCCTTTGTAGGAACTTGAAAAGCTGCCCCCACAGAGCTGAGAGAGAGGGCTTACCTGACATTTGTCAGGCCCCTTTTGGAATATTGCCAGCTCTGTGTGGGACCCCCATACACAGAGGAATGTGGACAGAATAGAAGCAATACAGAGAAGGGCGGCTCGCTTCGCATTGAACCGCTACCACAACACCTCAAGTGTAAATAGCATGATTTCTCGACTGGGATGGCCCTCCCTTCAGCGACGCCGGCAGATGGCACGCCTGACGATGCTGTATAAGATCGAAAATAACATGGTTGCAGTCAGCCACAGCAAATTACATCCAGCTCCGGTCCACCAAAGAAGAGTACATGACAAACAGTACTCTGCCATCCAGTGCCGCACACAGTATCGGCAGAACTCATTCTTTCCTAGAACAATTAGAGACTGGAATGAGTTGTCAGCAGAGTCTGTGACCGCACCCACTCTTGACACCTTCCAGTCAGGGTGCAACTGCTGCTCTGAAAATTTTTTTTTTTTTTCTCCTCTTCGCCGGGCGAGCCCCACCGTGAAAGTGTCAAAAAAATCAAATTGTTGATTGTGGACACTCAAAGGAAGAAGAAGAAGAAGAAGACAGCGAAAGATCTTTCGGATCCGATGTCTGTGTCTGTGTGTGCGTGCGTGTGTGTGTGTTCAATGCCGCGTTGGCGCACGGGATCTGGATTTATAGTCTCATGTGAAGGAGCAGGGAATTAAAGGATTGACGCCTGCAGTGACCCCAAAGAGAAAAGCTTTTCCTGCGAAGCTGTCCTGGATGACTTCAGGACAAGGCCAGAGTCCCCTCCGACTTGTTATCTACAGTAGTCCAGCTAGGCCCCTTCAGTTTAACGTCTGTGTAAAAGGATCAGTGTAGGCTATATGTATTTTGTGGGGAAGAATCAATAACATTGTGTGCTTGCATCTCTCTCTCTCTCTCTCTCTCTCTCTCTCTCTCTCTCTCTCTCTCTCTCTCTCTCTCTCTCTCTTCTCTCCTCTCTTCCTCCCCTCTCTCTCTCACTCTATAAGACAGAGACAATGAATGAATGGATGAATGAATAATGATTTATTCACATAGGGTTCAGCCCCTCATGAAGGGGTAAATGCTTAATAATAATAATAATAAATGAATACTTATATAGCGCCTATTCTCGGCTAGAGTCCAAGCTCTAAGCGCTTTACAATCAACACTCGTTTACACAACGGGCTGCCTACCTGGGTAGTGCCGACTGAAGAGCTGCCAGCTGGCGCTTCATTCAGTCGTTTCCCGTGTCATCCAGTCAGTATCGTTCAATATCGATCACTCATTTTCCTTACTTCCTTCATTCTTTCCATTTCTCACGCAGAGTACATGCTATGTGTAACGTGTCATCCATACCAACGGCCAAACTGGCCTACTCTTCCGAAAGTTGCTTCATCATACCATTCAAAACAAGTACATTAACAACGACTATAGCAATCATATCATGCAACAGTATGAAGTAGTTATTTCTCTATATTTAAAAGCCTTATACCAAAACAACGAAAAATTGCGTATAACATCAGGTTTGGTTCATGCCATCTGTAAACTTAGTTTAAATAAACAAGGTTCTTAATAATATTTAGGCTCCAAAACCTTTCTCTAATTTCTTTCAGCCTTTGGAACAAAGAGCGAAGTGTAGTTCACCTTCTTTAGACATCTGGCATAATGGACACACCAGATCGCAGTCTTACAAGATTTATACCTAAAGTGATGTACATTCGAATCAGATAAACGCAGTCTAAACCTAGTCGTTATACAGTTTAGTTTTTGATCCATGTTGATTTCTAAATATTGCTTAACATCATGGTTATAACAAAAAGTTCTATATATAGTAAATCTTTTACTAGTGTAAATGTAGTCAATCCAGATTTGCCATTGACAATCAATCAAACTTTGACAAAATATTGCTATACATTTATTTTCATTTCCCACACCTGATTTAACCATACATCACCAAAACTATTCTTATATAAACACACACACACACACACACACACACACACACACACACACACATGTTATAACAGCGGGCTACCCTGCCTAAAACCTGTATCATCCATCACAGTCAGGCTGGGCTCAGTCAGCCGACTGATCTTTTTGCTTGTATATATGAGTCGATGAAAAATAAACAGGTACTCCTCGGTTGACATTCGATGTAGAGATGACCTTAGATACAATGTCGGAAGAACCAGCAAAGATGAGAATGGGGAGGGAAAAAAAATCTGGATATGGGGTTTTAATCCCACGAGTTGTGACTTATAGCTGTTCCCCAAACAAGGACAGGTCTATGAAGGAGACAGGATGTGCTGTGGCTCCATCTGGTAGATCGATACATGCGCATCAGTTCCACAAAAGGTAAATCAACTGGCCCTTGAGATTTCTCACGTTCCTAAAAAGCATCCAAGAAAAACTGAAGACGTGTTTTCATGGCTTCTCAGCATGGTTCTTCACCGGAACACAACACAATCGGCATCAGTCTGAAAATTGATATACCAACGGACTGGATGACTTCTCCCGCACCGTTTTCGTTGCCAGGCAATGGAGATCCGTTGGAAAGCAACCGCGAGCCTTTCAGGTACAGCAGACCTCAGGAATGGATGCGGAATGCCATCTCTGAGCTCCGTCATGGACGACGCAAGTCTCTCCTACCGATGAAGGTGGAGCACACACAAGCAGATAGCCGAGTTAGTTGCTTCATCATTTTCAGCCAAAGAAACCACGAAGCCTCTCTCTGTGGAAAGGAAAAGTACCTGAAACATTTACGTTCCTTGCAGCCCACCAAGCCATTCCAGCAGTGACACCAGCCAAGAGTCTTTTGGAAGGTGGTATGATGACTCTCTGAAAGACACGAAATGGGGAAAAAGAATCAACCCAGTTAAAGATGGAAGAAAATGGAACATTCAGGGGACAGTGAACATAGTAAAGGAAAATCTCAAGATCAGGGAAAGAACAGGGCACGCACAAACCAACAGAAAGGCACTGGGGATAGAAATGAAGTGGTGTTCAAAGGCAAAAGGAGAGCAAAGACAGACTTGGTACCACAGATGTTGGAGAAAGAAGAGGATGCCGAGGGAATCCAGCAGGCAGTCCAGCAAGGCCAACAGAGGCAATGGACTACGTGGTTTAAGAAAAGAAAAAAAAACTCAAGCAAAAAAAAAAGAAGAAAAAAAAAAGAAAAAAAACCCACCACCACCAACAACAACAACCAGAAAAAGAAGGAAAGCAAAGAAGAAGAAAAAAGAAGGAAAGAAAAAAGCCGGAATGGATATCGTGTGGTTCCTCTGAAGATTAGCTTCATCTTCAGCTGCAGATCTTTTTATGACTTCCCGCCCTCGATTTCAAATGTGGTAAATGATGGGAAATCGAATGACTCTGTGTGCTTGATCCATCAGGTCACACAAACAGTGGAACACGTCCTGAGTTCATACAAAGCTGTGCTAACCCAGGGAAGGCACACATGTAGACACAACCAAATGCTAAAAGATCCAACGTGCGGTTAACATGGCCAAAGGAAACACTTTGCATCCAGAAATCCCAGCAAGAACAGCATGATCCACAATAAAATACTGGTTTGGAACAGCTGTGATATTAAAACCTTTCCCGTACGTCGCCTAAAATTTTGCGCGCCGTACATCGTGGGTCCGCATGGACCCATGCTTTTTATGGAGGAACAAACCCTTGCCGTACGTTGTGGGTCCGCATGGACCCATGCTTTTTTATGAAGGAACAAAGCCTTGCCGTACGTCGTGGGTCCGCATGGACCCATGCTTTTTATGAAGGAACAAAGCCTTGCCGTACGTCGTGGGTCCGCATGGACCCACGCTTTTTATGAAGGAACAAAGCCTTGCCGTACGTAGTGGGTCTGCATGCTTTTTATGAAGGAACAAAGCCTTGCCGTACGTAGTGGGTCTGCATGGACCCATGCTTTTTATGAAGGAACAAAGCCTTGCCGTAGGTTGTACGGAATTTAAGAAAGTCATATGTTTTAGACGGATTGGAATAGTATTCTTTTATAAGCAGCAACAGAGTTTTCGTGCAAGAGAATGAACTTTATTGTTTGTTTCAAAATGCTTGGTAATGTGAAAAAACCATCGATCGAGGTGACAATGTGTACACGCATGCCAGCACACATTCACTCAGGCACACATCTGGCTTTTGAACATCACTCCACTCACACATTGTGGTAATCAAACCAGCGTATGTGCGTGCGTGCATGCAGGTATGTTCGTCAGTCTGTGTATGATAGTGCAGATCTTGAGTGCAAGTATGTACGAATATATGTATGAGAGGAAAGTGTGCTTGTGGTGGACTTAACAAAATATGGGCACGGAAGAGAGGGAGCGCGTGTTTAGGAGTGACTGTAGGCCTACATGTATCCGACTTGATGCTTCTTTAGCATACTAAAAATAGTTTCAGCCTAATTTTCAATAACGAGAGCCTCCAGTGAAGAATTTACACGGAACACTGTAACAATAATGTCTCACACACAGAATGTAAAGGCCACTCACTCTGTAACGGGGGAAAACATACATACACACAAGTACATTTCTGTCAACAATGGTTTATAGGTTTAGTAAAGAGACTTAAATTTGTTCAGAAGGCTGAGAAATCACTCGCACACATTTTCACATTCTCTCCCCCACACACACACACACACACACACACACACACACACAACACACACACACACACACACACACACACACATCCATGGAAAAATGTCATTGCGATCCACAGGTACTGTTAGATGCTTGCGCTCATATCTAGTCGCCTTTGTTTTTATGTAAAAGGCGATTGCTAACAGCAGTGGTACGTGGAAGGGGAACATTTGGTCGTTGTGTCGTGAGAAAAACATTGGTAGGGAGCAGTTTGTTCTAAGCAAGAGAGAGAGAGAGAGAGATTGAAAAACCTAAACATAGGAACCTATTAAAATCTGGGATGTTCCCATTTCGTTAGAAGTGTGTCCGTGGGACACTTTCGTCCAAACTATTACAAATATGAAAATTTTGAGGGATGTCAATGTAGTGTAGACAAAAGAAAATGATCAACACAGTCGTCAGATGATACTTTCGTACCCTCTCCAATATCTTCGCCATTTGCGATGTTCAGAGCCTCGAAGATGTTCATTCTTTCAGCCATAGGGTTGAATTGAACTGAAAGGAAATTCGATTTTTAGGTGGATAATGCTGATAACTTATTTCCATGTATGTAGCAGACAATATAATGGTGAAATTAGGCAAGTTTGCGTCCGCATGCACACCGACACACTCACAATCACGCGCACGCGCACGCGCGCGCGCGCACATGCGCACACACCACTCACACTGGCCTACAGAAGCTGGAGCACCAGGAGGATGTTTATGTTACCAGGTCTGGCCTGCTGCTGGTAAGAAAAAAAAGAGACGTCGGTATCTGATACAGTACCGTTACAAGCAGTGTGTTGGCCTACAATCCAAAACACAGTACTCTGATGAATTGGTCACTGCACCTCTGCTTTCAAAATCGTTAGTTGTCATGTATACATGTATTGTCATTTTTGTAAAGCACAAAGAGCAGTCTTCTGGGCAGTCTGTTATATAAATATTCATTATTATTATTATTTAGAAAGCAGATCTGATGAATTTGATGTCGGACTTGCAGTCCCAGAGACACGTGGAGAGAGCGATTCCCGCCACTGTTGCAACATTTGGCCACATGCGCATGCGCAGCAGTCGCGTGTTTATGTCAGTGATGTCAGCCATTCTGCTGAGGCTAGCGCTTTGCGGGAAATGGATTGCGAACGGGAGGTTCAGTTTCTGTGTCTTTAGAAGGCATGGGTCCGCTTGGACCCACGACGTACGGCGCTCAAGGTTTGTTCTGTTTCAAAGCATGGGTCCGCTCGGACCCACGACGTACGGCGCTCAAGGTTTGTTCTGTTTCAAAGCATGGGTCCGCTCGGACCCACGACGTACGGCGCTCAAGGTTTGTTCTTTGAAAGTATGGGTCCGCTCGGACCCACGACGTACTGGGACGTTTGTTGTTTGTTTACTCTTTTGTTTTTTGACAAAAACAAAAAAATTTTGGTACATAAGTGGGGCTATGCTATATTGACAAAGTCATAAAATTTAGTGAAGACAGCTTTAAAACTTTTTTTATCAATTAAAAATTACCCCTGTGGGTCCATGGGGACCCACGGCGTACGGGAAAGGTTTTAAGAGCATTGAAGCAAGGTTTCCTGGATAGAGTGGATAACTGGAAATGCCGTGCAGATCTTTCAGAGTAGGGAAAAAAAAAAAAAACATCAGGAAGAGCCTCACAAGTCCAGATACAGCACTCCATTCAGGTTCACCAACACAAATGATTCTGATTGAACTCACTGTGCCGTCTGAAAGTAGAATGGATGGAGCTTACATCTACAAGAATGAGAAGACTCTCACTGTCGCCACCAGTTTGAGTAGATCCGGCTCCCGAGCCAAAGTCATTACCGTAGTGATTGCAGCGAGGGAGTGTGCGGGCTGATCTCGTGAAGCAGCTCTGGGTTTCTGGGAAGAAGAGGACCAGAAATCTAGAGGCAAGAGTAGAGACAGCCGAAAAGATTTCCAGCTGGACCCGGTCGTAAAGTGAACTTAAGGATTAAATGTATCAGCTTAAACTACGTATTTTACAACTCCATAGGTAAGACATCTGTCCAAGAGGATTTAAGTGGCATGTGTATTTAGGTGGTGTGTTCAAAGATGCAATCCTGCCTGGCTATGATGTAATACAAGAGGTTGTAATTGGGGTGATTTGGATTTTGCTCGTATAAAAATGAAGTTATTCTTTTCAGATGAAATGTCTGTGTGGTTGCTTTATGTAATGAACTCTAATCAAGCCTGGCTTCGAGAGTGTCTCTCATCTCTCCTCTACGCCCATCATGGGCAAGAGAATGATGATGATGATGAATCAAGCAGCTTTAGTCAACGACTTTGTAAGTTTCTTTATTTGTTCTCCAAACAGAATGCAGGGAAGTACTTGATTTTCAACGTTTCATTTAGGAAATATTTTACCGCTGAATGTGCTGTCAAGTGCAAATAAAATAGCCCCATGCATAGCAAAATCTGCCAGTGTGGGATCAGGGAGAACGCGTTTACGCTGTGATCATGTTTTCAAACTGAATTTTACTAGATTCGTGTCCGAAAGAGAGAATCAAACTCATGGCTTACCAAGTGATGCTATATTTTAACCTGTTACAGTGCATTGTGCTAAAACATGATATGCTAAGAAGAAAAGGTCCTTAGCGAATGTGGCTATGGCGGTACAGAATGCTTTTGTATGTCTAGTTTTAGAAAATTAGCTGTGTTATCAAAGTAATCGTTTCGACGTTACCGAATAAAAAAAACAACAAGAAGAAAATGTAAAGTCGCCTGTGACAGAGATGAAATGAACGACTCAAAGTGTGACGTAAAAAGATGAAGTGGCGGGGTAGGAGCTAGACACGTAGAGATAGATATGATAAGAGTCAACAGGTCACAATACATTAGTCCACAAGATTAAGAAAAAGGTCTGCTCTATCATCAGTATCGTAAACAAACAAAAAAGTGTGGTGTAGGTCTAATGAGTCACTGTGGTGCAGAGGTTTGTGTCGCGGATTCTCGGCTGTGAAGTCGTTCATTCGATGCCCATCAGAGCCATTTATTTGTAGGATTTTTCTGTACCGACTGGTTCCTATCCAGAGTTGAGTTTGCTACGGGCTTATGGTTGAGTACACAGTCGAGTTTCATCCACTAAATGTATGCGTCTTGATCTGAGAGTGTTGCTCAAATTTTCTATTTATCATTGCAGGTGTCTGTATTTCTCGGGCCTGGTTGACGCCGGTATGAATTCTGAAAGCAGGTGTAGAGTACAGCCCTGTCATGAAGTCTCAGACCGCAATGGAAATCCATACCATCATCTCCATCCTCATCGATCAGCATTTATAATAATAATAATAACAATAATAATGCGTCTCAAATTCTGAGGCCCTTCATGCCTGCTCTCATGGTGATCTCAGTGTCGATTTCCACTTTACGTCTATGCCCTTAGTTTGGTCCGTTGGGGTCACTGGTAATGGCAAATTCATGGGGGCTGTAGTTGGATGGATGTGTAGCACCCTCCGGAGTGAGAGCTCACTCGCGCTGGCTCCGCGACTGGCCAATTGCTTTGTCAGCAGTGGTCTTAGTGGATGGTTTCTTGCGTATGTTGGATCAGAACAGACACCAATGAACACCACCGAAGTGACTCAGTTGCAGTGCAGTGTCTCCTCGGGTGGGTTGCCTCTTGATGACGTGACATTGACTGCTCCCTGTGGTTTGCCGGTGCCAGGGCTGTGGCGGAACAGGACAGGCTGTGGCTGTGGCCAGGGCACAGAAATGAGCGGCGTGGGTGCAATGCCACTGACGAATCAAACAAACAAAGTAGGCCTAATTAACTAACAAACATACAGTGTGTGTTGTGACTCATATGAAAGCTGATTTGTGTTGCAAAGAATTGTCACCAGTTCATTGTCCCTTGATTAAACCAACACAAACTGAATCAGGAGTTTTTCCCTCCAAAGGACACCAGTGACTTTGAAAAGACGCCGGTTTCCTTTAAAGGTAGGTATGAAAACAAAGTTGCACAAGATCCAGTTTCGTACTAGCGACACGCACGCGGGCACGTACGCAGGCACACGAACGCAAAGAGGGAGAGACAACTGACACAAGTCACCCTCACGTAATGAGTGCATGCTTCATGTTATCTGCCCACAGATCGTGAACCCGACAATTAACATTGCTTGAAATGTTACGTGCGCGCTCCGACTGGTGCTCGTTTGCATATCTGTGTAAACGTGTGTGGAACCTTCATTTTGCTGACCTTCCCGCCAGCATCCCCCTCCCCCACACACTTTTTTTTAAACTACAAATCGTGTAAACACTGAAGCTACGAATTCAAAGAAATCAAGCTACCTGTTGTTAATCCAATACATAGCAAAATACTTCCTTTTAGTTCTGGAGTCCCGCGACAGGTTGATCGGGTATCGTGACTGACGGGTGGTCAGTCAGGGATTTATGAGCAACCAGGTAGAGGTGGTGTACCTATATCCCAGTCCATCGAGGTCTTAGATCTGTTGTGTGCCTCCGGGACATTCACACTGTGCCCTGAAGCATGGTCTGGAAAGGAAGACACAGCGAGGTGGACATACCTGTACCTGGTGATGGGCAAGGAAACAGCTTTTTAGGCTGTTCGTGTGGATTTTTTTCCGTTGTTTGTAAAAGTCGAGTTTGTCATTCCTCAGTCACTAGCTATCTGTATTACAGAATTTTTTTGAAACCATGATACCCAACCTGTATCATGCCACGTCAAGCTCAATCGCAAGGCATCACTGTCACCCAAGATCTCAGATGGAAGACCTGTACATCTCCAACGCCACCAGCAAGACCTTCAGGTTTCTTCTCCCTAATCTGAATGTAGGCTCCGTTAACATCACGGAAAGAGCTTACGATGGTATTGGGATATACCTCAACTGACTGAAACTCCTGGGCAGTCCAAAACATCAGCATAACTGAAAAAGTACAGCGCTATGCTGCCCATTGGATGGTGAATCACCACATATTATATCAAGTGTGGAATGCATAATCATCTAGCTACCTATACTGAGTGTGGAATGGACTATGGAGTTCAACCAGCTGCACTGGATCCCACTGAAAGACGGGAGACGCTCTGCAACGCTGGCAACTTTCACTAAATTCTACCATAAAAAAGTGCCTCAATATCCGGTTCACCCCAGCCCTATACTCACCAGCAAGAACAATCCGCGAGTCCAACCAGGTGACATACCTCTCACCTTCGTGTAAGACCAGCCACAGAACGAAGACTCTTCATGCTTCATCAGTGAGTGAAATCGTCTTCCACAAGAGGCGGTATTACCTCTGCAGTGGGCAGCCGACAAACTTAGGCTCATCCACACATAGGTTCGTCATATTGCAACCTAAGCACTGATACTTCCGTAAGCAATCAATATCAAGTCATCCCGAGGCAATTCGCCAGAAAAGCTCCAAATCGGATTTGAAACATCATCTTCGCCCCCCTTTGCTCACCTCCTTCTCCATCCCACCTCTTCTTTCCAGCATCATCAACGGAACCATTCAGGAAGGCCTTGCCAACAACAACACGAAACCCTTCTGGCGTACATCAGGTCGAGAAAACAAGACTCCTCTGGGTAGCCCCACTTAGAGAGGACGGCCAACTCCACAGTGACAGTCAGACCAAGGCAAACATTCTACTAAAACAGTTCAAATCTGTCTTCACCACTGCAGTAACGTCCACCCTACCAAATTTAAAGAAGCCTACAGCCCATATTAAACCCACCCATGTCAACATCCACGGTGTAGCCAAGCTACTTCACCAGCTAAACCCAACAAAGCCTCAGGACCAGACAACATCCCAAACCGGATACTTAAGAACTTGGCCGACAACGTCGCCCCGATCTTGACCACAATCTTTCAGATCTCACTAGACACCGGCCGTCTACCACAAGATTGGCTCGGAGACAACATATCGTGTGCTTTCAAGAAAGGTGACCGCCATACCCCATCAAACTACCGCCAATTCTCACTGACATCTGTATGTTGTAACAACTGAACATATAGTCTGCCGCCATATCATGTCACTAGAACAAAAAAAATACTACAAATCTCAACCACGGCTTCGTTCAGGTTTTCACGAGACCCAACTGCTTTCCACTATAACCGATTCCTGATGTCCTTCAAACAAAGGGAAGCACGTGGATATGGGGCTATTTTGACTTCTCAAAACGCCTTTGATACAGTACCATGACCGTCTCCTCCATTGAAGTGGACCAGTTTATGGCACACGGCTGTCAGTGACGTAGCTCACCATCAAGGCTGTGACGCCATCATGTAGTTTTTGATATGGAATCATTTCCCCATGCCCAATTTAAAGGAAGAATATCATATGGCTTGATAGTGTAGCGGGGTCCCCAAAATAATTGTGAGTATGATCAATTCAAGAACGAATGTGGTCATTGAGGTGAAAGTGACACCGAGTGATAGTTTAACAAGGGCTGGTAATGTATGGTTGTGGTCATGTGTTTTTTTTTAACACTGCGTATGCATATAGGAGAGGGGGGGAAGAGTCAGTTTTACCCCAGCTGATGCCTCTAGAGACTCGAACCTGTCGGACGGTGGTCCACTTTGCTGACCAGTCAATACCAGGGTGAGCGATAGATATGGGGCAAGCTACAGGGGGAAAACTTAAAGAAGAGAGAAAGAATTCATATGTGAATTGGAAGCAGGTTTCTTACACGAACTTATTCGTGTTTCAGCTTCACCCTTCACCCTTTACCTTCGCCCTTCACCATTCACCTTTCGCCCGTGATGCCCTGGTTGATGAAGATGGCCTTGGGTGTGGGGGCCATACGGTAGTTCAGCCCCCGCCGTACCAACTCCAGGGAGGGAGTTGAAGTCGTCATTTGCAAGAGACAGAGGAGTCGCGGAAGAGAAGACGAGACGTATCTCCAGAAAGAGAGTTCGAGGGGGCAGTATATTGTTCAGGTGAGAGACAGGGAATTGAGAAGGCAGGGAAGCTTTTTTACTTGAGGCAGGCAGGGTCTCAGTGATTACGGGAGATATGTATTCTCCTGGTTGGCTTTTTTTTGGATAACGGAATGTGAAGGCCATAGCTTTATAGAAGCGGGAACTAGGTTATTTTATCTCTCCGGTGTGAGGAGCGGATTACATGTGGAAGACTGTTTTTTCTCTCCGTGTAAAGAGAGATACATGTGTGCAGATTTATTTGTTCTCAGTGTGGAGATGAGAGAAGATACAGTTGTAAAATTGGGTTACAAGTGGTTGATGATTTAGTAAATTGTTTTCCCTGAAGGAGAGGGGGAGAAGAAAAACATTCGTAGTGCGCCTTTTGGTTGTTTGTATAAGATTGCGTGTTGTGCGTATGGAGTAAATGCTGTCTGAAAGCGGGCTTGCTAAAGTGACAGTGTGACAGGGGTGACCCCGTACTCAGTTTCACCGGCGTAGCTGCCGTTTGTTTCCCGGAAAACAAAAAAAAAGAAGGATTTCTATTTGTTTTGGGGGCCCTAAGGGTTTGAGGGAAGAGGAAAAAAAAAAGGATTTCTATTTGTGCCCTCGAGGGTTTGAGGAAGGAAAAAAATAGGAAATTAGTGATTATTGATTGTGTATAATATTTGCATTTGTTGTTGTTTTTTTGCTATTTCTATATTGTGTTTTGGGTGGTTGCATTTCTTTGGTTGCTCTACTCGTTATGGGTTTTTTTTTGGTAGGATTTCTTTTTGACCCTCCCCACCTAGGACCGATAGCCTAAACCTTCCTTCTTGCTTCGAACCTGGCAGCAAGGGGGCAGGCGTTGAGGAGGTCGTTTCCTTCTAGAAAATAGAAATTTGGTTCCCCTTTCCCAGGACTGATTAGCCCCAACCTTTCCTGCGTTTAGCGGGGGAATGGCGTTGGGGGCAGTAATAGTCTTTCCTTCTTATAAAATATCTATTTCTTTCGCTTTCCTATTGTTTCAGTTTTGATTTTTCGCCTTGCCCTCAGAGGGTGGGATCAACTTTCCTCGTCACGCTTAATAGTGTAGGTGGTGAGGTTGATTACCGCTCTGCCCAAAATAAAACATCTTTATCTTTTGATCATTTTTTTTTGGTTGTGGTGCGAGATTTTCTTTGAGTTTTGGGTGAATGTGCATTTATGGATTGATTGTTTAGTATTTTGTATTATTACTGTAGTGTGGTGTTATTGTGCAGTGATTTGTTTTTCCCGTCTCGTTTCACGGGTGGGACAGTGACCACTAGGGTGCTTGTCTGTGGCAGTCTTTTGCTGTTCTTGCATTTTGCTCCACTATTCCGGTCTGTGATCCTTTTCATTTCCCTTTTCACCCCCTTTTTTCAAAACTCTTAACCTTCTCCTCAATCGGTCCTATTTTAGTTTTCTTTTCAACATTTACATTTTTAGGTCGGATTTCCGCTAGTTTGTGTTTTCTTCCTCTTTTAATTGTTTGTGATTCATTTGTTTGTAAATTTATATTCATTTTTTTGTATAGGCGCGGTACATTTGTTTTTGTAAATTCGTTTGAAATTAAGTAAGAAAGAAAGACTGACAACAGAACATTGAGAACTAAAAACTTTAAAAGAATTTATTTCAGAAAACTTTATTGTGTTTATTTTTTATTTTCTTAGGGAAACAGTTTTGTATTAAAACTTCATTTTGTTTTGTAAATTCATTGATAACAGGTTGCAATTAATTTTGGAAAAATACATTCTTGGTTGCATATCTACCTGTTTAGTAAGCTGTTTTTTGTTTACACCGGAAATTGAATTCTGTATTATGTCTATACTATAATTAGGTTTTGTGAAAACATACTATCATTATTAGATCGCCTTTATTTTTATTCATACTTTGAGATTGTTTGGTGTTTATATCTGACGGTTCTTATGGATGATTTTGTTAGATATGTTAAAACAAGGCGGAACGCTTGGGTTTGTGAGAGAGAAAAATTACTGACTATGTGCAACAATGCACAGATAGGCAGGACAGGCTAAGACAGAGGTAATGAAGAAAATAAATTACAGAGGAAGCGGGAAAATGAAGAAAAAGTTTAAGAGGGTAGCTGAGCAAATAGGATAAGAGGGAGCTGAAGAAAATAAATTACAGAGGAAGTGAAGCAAATAGATACAGAGGGATGTGAAGAAATAAATTACAGAGGAAGCTGAAGCAAATAGACTACAGAGGGAAGTGAAGCGTAGAACGTCAATTTAAGTTGAGGGCAGTTAGACTAGAGATGATGCTGACAATTAAAAGAATCCAGGATCGAGAGAACCTTCCCAGTCGGTGTTCCGAGATGTCCCCCCCACAGCGATATATTATTCAAGTTTGCGCCTTTCTTTTGAGGAAAAAAAAAAACGGATGAATTGCTAGTTTTTTTTCCGTTTTGTAAAGTCACGCAACGTCTTGAGTAAGGCCCTTCCCGTGGACATTGTATATTGCGTCGTTGTTTTAAGGGTAGCGCTTTGACATTGTACCACTCATTGCAGCGAACCAAAATTTAACTTGGGATCGTTGAAAGAAGAACTCCTCAAGAATTTTCAATGTTCTGTGATCGTTTTACGAACGTTTCCGTTTCTGTGCGCCCTGAAAAAGGAGAATCGATTCCGTCTTTTCTGATCCGTATGAGTCATTGTTTGGATCGTTGGAATCGATTTATCTAAAACGAACAAAGACTTTTCAGTCACTGCGAGATCTCCTCTTAGAGAAACAACATTTCCAGAGCTTGTGAGCAAAGATCTGGCCACTTTCCTTTAAAGAAAGGCAATTTGAAAACGTTGAGGAAATGTGTCAGATGGCATGCAGATGTTCAGTATGTATCGCTCACCCAGATAAGGCGTGGCTAGGAAAGGAGGAATTTTCCATCTATGAGTCTCATGCGTCATGTACTATCCCAATCAGGAAGGGAGTTACAGGAAAGGAAATCGTTGGGGTCATTTTTGAGTCCTCAAGGATATAACCTATCTAGGAACGGACAGGGATCTTTCGCGGTTCGAGTGATTTCGTCATACCAGTATCACCGCCGGAATGACCGTTACTTTCAGCAAGTTCGAGTCGTGGACAACGACCCACGTTAGGGACCTTTTGGGCCAGTTCGTGGCCAGACAACAGAAGTTCCCAAAATCAGTCAGCTGCCGATCAGACCAATGCGCTGGTTTCAATTTGTGATGGCAAGTTCCATCTGAAACAGAATTGCCCTTTCGACCGGGTGGATTTCAAAACCGATTAGTCTCCCTGCTTGTGAAGAGGCCTTGTTTTGCACCAGTTCAATCTGTGATGGACTGGTGTTAGAAAAACGGAAAGCCATCAATGGATTGCAGGCTTCGGTTTTTGCGAGACACTGGGTGCACTACTGCTGGTGTACGGATGTCTGTCGATGCTTCAAGACCAGTATATCAACACTGTCCAAAGTGTAGGTCGTTTTGGAGGCGGCAGATTCGACACGTTTTGCTGGCGAAAATTTCTGTCTGAACACCGTACTACTCGGTTTTTCTTACCGCTGTGTCATTGATAACCAAGTCTCGCGAACTTGATTTGGGCAATTGGCCAGGTGTCGCTACAGTACAATGGTGGAGTGGAGGATTGTTTGTTCCTTGTCTTGTGAGTACTAGAAATAATGTCATAGAGCAGGGAAAAGGCTACAAAGCCGTAGAAGTGGTCAAAATGGATGAACCTCAGATTACCCAGATGATATTTAAAGAAATGCAGGGAAAAGACGAGACGCTGACGGACAATCTTCTGCTGCTAAACAGACTGTCACTGACGTACCAAACGGACAAAACCAACGTACATAAGGATTGGACATTCTTACAGGTGTGTACTGGAAGGACAACAGACGGTTGTGGTTCCAAAACCACTTAGAGAAACAGTGTGCCACACGGCTATGATGGCATTGTTCGCTGGTCACTGTGGGTCAAAAGACGTTTAAAGAGAGTCTTGAATTCTTTTATTGGGGTGGGTGTCACAAAGGAAGTTACGAAATACTCCGATTTCATGTGGACATCTGCCAAAAAGACATCTCAGAAAGGTCGCGTCCATGTGCACCTTTGCACAAAATGCTCTCATTTCCGTTCCATTTCGGAAGGTAGCATTGATTGGGTGGACCTTTACACTGTCTTCTTCGGGATATCGATTATCTTGACTTTGGTTGGATACAGCAACAAGGTATCCAGAAGCGATTCCATGAAGAAAAAAATTGATACGTATCTGAGTGAAGCTTACTTGCAATTGTTCTAGAGTGGGTCTTCCAGGACGAACTTCTTGGATTGTGGGAACGCAATTCATTTTGATCTTGAGAGAAAATTACAGACTGTTGTCATCTCTTCCATTTCAACACGCCATTTCATCCCCAACGGAATGGCTTGGTTGAAACGTTTCAATGGAACGTTTGAAGTCATGTTGAGAAAGTTGCAAGGCAAGGCCCCAGGAATGATGTTTCATACCGGCTTTGCTTTTTGTGCCATACAGGGAAATGCCGAACGAAACGTGGGATTCTCTCCATTTGAGCTTCTTTTTGGACCACTCACAAGGGGTACTTTGGTCTATTGATGACACAATGGAGGAAAGTACGGTCATACCTGACAGTTTAAAACTGTATACCACTACGTTTATGACTGCATAATCGTTTGAAGGGATGCAATGTGACCTTGTCAACAGTCAGCTGTAGGGGAAAACAGTGTGTACAAGGTCTTTGCAAGACAGAAAAGCAAAGGCAAGTTCTTCAGTGTAGGATAAAGTCTTGTGCTACTAACTGATTAACATAAACAAGCTTTCGTGTTATGTGGAGGGTCCTTTTCAGGTGGTCGAAAAACTTTCTGAGTAAATTATAAGATCAAAAATGGCAAACACTGAGAAGGTATTTCATGTGAACATGTTGATAAGTATGATGAACTATCCCAGTTGCCATCAACAGTCGGTTGGTGGATATTTCTGTGTCAGAAGAAACGGATGTCAATGACAGACATTATCAGTGATGTATTCGTACATGTAACGTACAGGGACAGATCAAAGGTTATGAAACGGCGAATGTAGAGTGTTAACATCTACCAGTGCAGTGATGTTGTACCCTTCCTATTCTGTCTATCAAGGTGAAAACCTTATGAGGATGTGGTTCTGTCGAATGATTTGTCTAAAGTCAAACAGAACGCTCAAAGGCAATTTGAAAGACTTTCAGGATGTGTTGACTGATACACAGGTACATTACTGGTATTGAACCCCATAGTATTCAGTTAACTTTGAAATACCAGTGCGAGACCAGACCATACCCCTCCATTGCAAACAAAAGAGGTGGTTGAGAGAGAAATCAATGTAATGGCTTGGATTTAAGGTTATAGAACTTTCTACGTCTCCGTACAAGCTCACCCGTTGTATGGTGGACTAACCTGATGGATCGGCTTTGCGTTTCTGATCGATTACAGAAAGTTAACTAAGATCACTTGTTCGTGCCGGCCTATCCCAGAATTGAAGAACTTCTGTGTCAGCTTCGGAAAGGAAAGTATTTTGTGAAAGTATACTTGACTAAAGGAATATCAGTTTCTGTTGAACCAGTTGACCTGGAACACAAATGTCATGGCAGATTTTTGTCAGTGCGTGAATATTATGGCAAAATGTAATGTCTTCAAGGGAAAGACTATTCTGTTTTTTGTCTTTTTAAGGATACGGTGTGATATTTTGAGTGATTGTATGCTATTGATGTTTAAATCAAGTGGTATTTATGCATAATTTGCTTGTTGAAGTGACTATATGTTTTGCAAGCAAACGACTACTTGAGTTGATGTAATACATATTTATTCTTTGGTAAACAATGGAAAAAATCATGTACTATTTATGTCTAACTTGCTGGTGAAGATGAATATATATGTATGTGTGATGAGCAATAACCCTTTAGAAATGTATATACACAGTTTTTGATTGTGCAATGAGACAAACCCAATTGTTTTCATTTGTCACTGTCAACAATGGAAAGCATTGACTTTCAATGGACTATAACATACATGTGGGAAAAAGAAACTATGTTTAAACTATGTTTATTTTGTTTACATGTCTATTGAGAAACATGTACACTTGGAAATATTCTCATTTCATGAGGGTTTTTGAAACATATGATGTGAGACAAAGATCAAGGAAAATATGTGCTTCACATCTTAATGTATGAAAACAATTTGTACTTTGAATTGTTAATATCCCTAATTGTTTTATCCATGTAATTTGTGAAATGTATTTTATGAGATGTGGTCATCAATTATGAACTTTTTTTCTTTTAAAAAGACTGAAAGTTTGAAATATCCTATTTATGGTGGATCATGGTGATTGATTCTATACGTTGATTATTAATTTGGTGAATCATGTGCGATGGTTACACATTTTGAGATTCATGGCTGAAGATGTGTTTAAGTAAGTTGTATATCCTTTAAAAAAATTTTCTGGAGAAAATTTTTTTCATCCCAGGATGGGGGGTGTCATGTGACGTAGCCTCACATCAAGGCATGTGACGCTCCATCACATGTAGTTAGTGATATGAATCATTTCCCCATGCCACAATTAAAGAAGAATATTCATATGGCTTGACTAGTGTAGCGGGCGTCCCCAAAATAATTGTGAGTATGACTCATTCAAGAAACGAATGTGGTCATTGGGTGAAAGTGACCACTGAGTGATAGTTTAACAAGGCTGGTAAGGTAAGGTGCTGGTCATGTTTTTTTTTAACACTGAGTAAGCACTCACTAGGAGAAGGGGGAAAGAGTCAGTTTTAACCCAGCAGTTGCCTAGAGACTCGACCTGTCAGGACGGTGGTCCTCTTTGCTGACCAGTCATTACCAGGTGAGCGATAGATAATGGGGGAAAGCTACAGGGGAAAACTTAAAGAAGAGAGAAAGAATTCATATGTTGAATTGAGAAGCAGGTTACTTACACGAACCTTATTCGTGTTTCAGCCTTCACCCTTCACCCTTTACCCTTCGCCCTTCACCATTCACCTTTCGCCCCGTGAGGTGGTTGAAGATGGCCATGGTGTGGGGAACATACCGGTAGTTCAGCCCCAGCCAGTTACCAACTCCAGGGAGAGGAGTTGAAGCTCGTCATTTCGCAAGAGACAGAGGAAGTCGCGGAAGAGAAGACGAGACTCGTATCTCCAGGACAAGAGATTCGAGGGGGCAGTATATTGTCTCAGAGAGAGAGACAGGGAATTGAGAAAGCAGGGAAGCTTTTACTTGAGGCAGGCAGGTCCTCAGTGATTACGGGAGTTATGTATTCTCCTGGTTCGGATTTTTTTGGATAACGAATGTGAAGGCCATAGCTTTATAGAAGCGGAACTAGGTTATTTTATCTCTCGGTGTGAGGAGAGATACATGTGGAAGACTGTTTTTTTCTCTCAGTGTAAAGAGATACATGTGTGCAGATTTATTTGTCTCTCAGTGTGGAGAAGATACAGTTGTAAACTCTGTTTACAAGTGTTGATGATTTAGTAAATTGTTTTCCCTGAAGGAGAGGGGGAGAAGAAAAACATTCGGTAGTGCGCCTTTTGGTTGTTTGAAAGATTGCGTGTGCGTATGGAGTAAATGCTGTCATGAATGCGGGTATGCAAAAGTGACAGTGTGACACCGGCACCCTCCACACCTGGCTTACCTGCTTCTTAACAGAGCGAACCATGCAAGTGGTGTAGAGGGCATTACATCCAACGCCACAACTGTCGACTCAGGAGTCCCACAAGGCACCGTGCTCGGCCCCCTCCTATTCCTGTGCCACATAAATGACCTCCCAGAGGCAGTCAAATCCCAAGTACGCCTATTCGCAGATGACTGCCTCATTTACAGGGAGATCAACGACTTTAATGACCACCACACTCTACAAGAGGACCTCAAATCACTAGAGTCATGGGCAGACAAATGGGGCATGCGGTTCAATGCTTCAAAATGTTACATCATGAGCATTGCAAAATCCTCTACCTCTCCTAATTCATTCCCTAAATAATACCATCCTGCAGCAAGTCTCTCATAACCCATACTCGGCATCCAATTTGCTGACAACCTCAAGTGTCCCAACACATCACCTCCATCACAAAGAAGCAAATAGCACACTAGGATTTCTCCGGCGAAATCTCAGACACAGCCCCACCTCCTGCCGAAAAAATGCCTACCTTGCACTTGTACGCCCTGTCCTGGAGTATGCAGCAATCATTTGGACCCGCACATGCAGCAAGAGATCAACATGCTGGAGTGTGTACAAAGAAATGCAGTGCGCTTCATAGCAAAGGACTACCGCTCCACCACGCCAGGCTTCATAACGGGTCTGCAAAGAAAACATGAGCTCACTACACTCCAGGAATGGCGGCTTCAACTACGGCTGGGATTCTTTTACAGGGTGGTTGAGGGTCTGGTGCCAGCGATCACCCCGAGTGACTTCATCACACCTCAAAACCAAGACATCGCATCCGCTCCACCAGAGACAACAGAACGTACCTGACACAAAACCCAGTGGAGAACTACATACGAATAATGATAGATGCTACTGCATCCCAGAAACAACGTGGTGACAGCCCTGATGTGGCCCTTTGCGGTCGGCTGGGCTATAAGCAACATTATCTTATCTTATCCCAGAAACACACACCGATCAGTACCGAAATTCATACTTCCCAAAGACAATAACTGAGTGGAACCACCTCGATGATAACATCGTCCACCAAAGGTCAGTCGATAGCTTCAAGTCGGCTCTGGCAAAAGCCAGAAGTCGATGATTTCATCACGCTGCGCACCCCCCACCTATGCCAGTAAATGGATGTCAGCGACATACAAATCCAGATCCAGATCATCTCCCTTACATTGATCGTCGTGGTAGCCACTCTTCCAACACCCAACAACCTCACCACAGCAGCTTCTAACAATTTATTCAATCATGCATGCCAGATCCATCAACATGGTGACGGCAGCATCATTTAAAAAAGAAAAGTCGCCTGTATAGACCAGTCCAGCATAGCAGCTATGTCAAGACTGGTGTCGTGTCACATGGTTACTACTAAGATAAGAACCTGTTTCACTGTCACTAATTTTAAAATATGTTTTTAAAAAAAAGTGATACATGAGAGCATTCATATAAAACCAGGATCTTTTTATTTACAACTCTATGTATACCCGTGCTCCTAAAATTTGCTTCAAGAATATTATTAATCAATGGTGTTCTCCAAAAACCATATTGTGTATTTGGAAATTTGAGGTTTTTGAGGTCTGTCCTTCAGTGACCTCTCTACCTCGGAGGCATTACTTCCACGCCGCCGTTCAGGCCTCCAACACATAGCCACACACAGGTTCATTCATCCTGTTGCTGCCCCAACACCAACACTCCACACAGAGCAGTTATGAAGTCATCCCAAAGCACCTTGCCAAAGAAGACATATACTACAGCTGATCGAGTCACTTCTATGCTACCTGTTGATTGAATACACACAGATGACCAGGTACGAAAGAGATAATGACAATGCTTGCATTAATACAGCGTGAGTGAACATCCTCCTCTGCAAGGTCATCATGTCCATCCAACTGTTCAGACACTGAAGAATTTGACACAGACTCATCACAGGCATGGAGAGGAAATCCAAGGTATGTTCGCTAAAGAGTAAGGCATACATAGCGTCAGAACTGGAAACTTTTCACGACGAACACAGAGGATGACTGCAATGGTGCCATCGACTTCTGTCATGGTCTGTGCATCACCTTTATACTCTACACTTCCTTTCGTATCACATCATCGATCAGATCAAAGAAATTGAAACAACTGCAGTGCTGGACAAATAATTTAACATATACTTTATGCAGCTCTTGACTACGGTCTTCTGGGGAAGCAGGCCGAGCACAGTCTATACAGATTACATAGGCTTTACTGAGTGTGCAATGTTTATCATTTTTCTGATGATGCAGGTTGTCCACAACTCGTACTGAAAGCGCCGTCACTTCCAGTCATCATGCTTTAACAGTACGTGTTCTCCCCGTCCTGCAGCTTTGGAATTACAGTTCATATGACACAATTGAATATTTCTTCCCCTTTTAATGCATGTATACCAAAATCAGCTAACAGAGAGCTTTTTTTGTTTTGTGACAAATGCCGAAAATTTCATAAGAAAATCCTAGAGTTCAGAAACATGATGATGTAATTGTCTCTAGACCATGGGTGACCCAGGAAGCATCACAAAGGTTCATAAGTAAAACAACACTCTCAGAGACAGTACACTCAGCAACCCTAGGCAGCCATTGGCTTGGGCCAAACATTGCAATCGGTTGCCTCTGATATGACATGAACACACAACCTCTCTGCCTGCAAAACTTAGTTTCTGTACCAAGCTGGGTCGTAACTTCAGAAACTTGATTGCTGTCGAGTGATTTTTCACTGAAAATAAAAGGCTTTCCATTAAATTATGATTTCTATTTCATTATGATTTCCATTGCATAGCTCAAATTTTCAGCCTTTTGGTAACATCTTGTAATCATGAGAATGTCTCTCCTAAAACAACAAAATTCCATGGCTTTCACTTAGTAATTCCAACACACTTATTACTTTGATTCAAGGTTTTGTTTTTGTTAGTTTCTTGTATTGCAGAGCTTTTTTCTTCAAAGAATGGTGAACAAAATACACAGTCATGAATAGGTGCACAGGTGTGTTAGTGTACCTCCACCATGCCTCAAAGGTATCAGATGACCCATAGTCATGATTTTCATAACCCAGTCAGTTTTTAAACAATCGCCACAAATTTGTATGACTTTGTCAGTGAATCATGGCCCCACATCTGTACCAAAAATGATTTTTATCAACAATAGAGTAAACAAACAAACAAAAAACAACAACAACAAAATGCAAGGCTGTGTCCTTCACACAAAGTATTGGAACTTAAGGCCCACGACATACAGCAAGGCTGTGTCCTTCACACAAAGTATTGGAACTTAAGGGTAATGACATACAGCAAGGCTGTGTGCTTCACACAAAGTATTGGAACTAAAGGCCCATGACATAAGCAAGGCTGGTAAGATAAGATAATGTTGCTTATAGCCCAGCCGACCGCAAAGGGCCACATCAGGGCTGTCATAAGCAAGGCTGTGTCCTTCACACAAAGTATTGGAACTTAAGGGTCATGACATAAGCAAGGCTGTGTCCTTCACACAAAGTATTGGAACTTAAGGGTCATGACATAAGCAAGGCTGTGTCCTTCACACAAAGTATTGGAACTTAAGGCCCATGACATACAGCAAGGCTGTGTCCTTCACACAAAGTATTGGAACTTAAGGCCCCATAACATATAGCAAGGCTGTGTCCTTCACAAAAAAAATATTGAACCTGGAGGCCCATGACATACAGCAAGGCTGTGTCCTTCACAAAAAAAATATTGAACCTGGAGGCCCATGACAAACAGCAAGGCTGTGTCCTTCACAAAAAAAATATTGAACCTGGAGGCCCATGACATACAGCAAGGCTGTGTCCTTCACAAAAGCATGGGTCCCTTTAGACCCATGACACAGTGCATGCAACATTTTAGGTGAAGACTTTTATTTCTTTTTTAGAAAACAACCAACAGAAGCCAATTATCATTACTTATTTTCACTTGAATAAAACAAACAATAAATGGTATAAGAATGTGTATATTGGGAAAGACAGATCTTAACCCCGGCAGCAGGAATAAAGTGAGACAAATATTGATACTGTTTTCAAATTTATCTTGCCCATGTGCAAGCTTGGGCCAGCTTGTGTGCACTACAAGAATGCCTATCTGTGCATGTGAGAGCAGCTTACATGCATGTGAATAAACATGTAAAAGTGTTTTTTTACGCTTACATATGTTTATGTGGTTATCTGTTGTTTGGTTTCAGTGACAGGGTTCAACAGATAATTTTACACCTACAGTCACACTAATTTATACCTAGAGTAACACTCATACAAGTTAAATTATAATACACACACACACATACTGACCAAACCCATGTAAAACAGATTTTTCTGCCGATACTCCAAAACGTCTTTTATTTTCCATTTTAAATGACTTGGGACAATAGATTGCAGCCAGAGAACAGAAGCAATAAATGAGACAGAAAACTGTTGACTCTAAAGAAAAAAGATCAAGGCATGCTGAAACATCGAGCAAGACAAAATGTTAATAAGTATAACAGTAAGGATTTTCCTCCACAGGCAAGAGGACAAACTGCAAAAACGCATACTGCACGGCCATAGAAAGTAAGTTCTAAACAAGGGTGTGCATACATGCACTGAATGCTTCTATTTGGCAGTGCACATCACCATCAACTTCAAACCCAATGTGTTACTAGGCAGTACTAGTGTATTTAGATATTTGTGAGTGTGTATGCATTTCTGTGTGTGGGCATGTATGCATCTACAGGTGTGTATGTTTGTGTGTAAGAAAGAGAGAGAGAGAGAGGAGAGAGAGAGAGAGAGAGAGAGAGAGAGAGAGAGCACACACAAGATGGCACAAGAAGGTGAACAACAGCATTCAACTGAACTGCAGACAATTTACTTTGCAAGGGAATTAAAAAATACCATGTATACAGTTGACGCTGACTGAACTGAAGTCAATAATAATATCACAAAATGATTTTGTCTCGTCCGTCAACTAGCCTGGATTCTTTATTTGTACGTACAGCAAAACATTAAGCTTTCACCTGAACCACAGGATGTGTACAGATATATTTAGACCTAAAGATGCCTTGGAATTAATGGTGCACTCGTTTATTCTTCAAGGAAAACATTCATACAGCACGTCGGTACATAAGACACATTGTTTTCACTGCATTCAGAACAGCAGTTTGCAGAACTTTGTGTACCTGTATACATTTCAATGTTACTATACCCGAGTACTGATGGAGACATGGTGTGGTGTGTATGATGGACTGGCACACACATTGGAGGTGTGTACGTGTAGACTTGACTTGCTTTGCAGGCTGTGTGTACCTACAGGCTGGCAATATACAGCTTGGTGCCTAAGCCAGTTTAATCATGCACTGGGCAGGTCTGTATATTACATGACATCCCTGTGCCAATTTGTGGGCCAAAAATTATGGCACAGTCTCAATGCCAGTCTCTGCATGTCTGAATACAGACCTTCTTTAGTTCAACACTGCCTAACCTAGAAAAGGACCACTATGGCAGCAAATTTCATATAATAATTTCTAACATTAAATTTAAAAAAAAGAAAAAGAAGAAAAGATGTAAAACAGAAATGAAAACAAGGTATAAAGCCAGGGAAAAAAAAAGTTCCTTCCAAGGAAGCAGCAAACAAAGCCTTGGTGTTATCAACCGTTTTCTGACTAGCCCAACTCAAAGTGTTCTCACATCATTTCACACCAGCAAAGTCTGCACTGCAGTCACTGACTTGGACGAAAAAAATCAAAATAATTCCAAACCAAGCTAGCACTGGCTTGACTGAAAGAGTGCAGTCATAATAAAAGGCTTTGTGTACTACCAGCACCAGTGAACAGACGACTCTATGAACTTACTTGTTCACTCCTCTGTCCTCTTTCAATGACTTATCTTGACCCTTTGACAATAAAGCAAAACTCAGACAACCTTAAACTTTTGACAATAGACAGCAATCAAACAGAGAGAAAACAACACAACAACAACAACAGCTCATAAAGACGAAGAACAGTACTGATAAACAAAAACTAAAGCTGCAAGACAAGAACATTTACAACAGCAGACAAAATGGAAACACACAAAATGAAACTTATATTGCAGTGAATGCCAAACAGTTAAACAGGGTTGATCACAAACAATGAAAAATGTTCTGATTACACACTTCTAAATCAATGGAAAGATTTTCATAACCTACCACGTGCTGTAAAATGAGTACACTGATTAACAGATCATCTAATTATGGCTAATAATTAATCCGAAGCTTTTACAGCAAACCTAACATCACACAATGCACAATGGATTTTCAAAGAAAAAAGAAAAACACAGATTTTGCTTTGCAGGTTCTTCTTCATTGGTAATCTTCTTTGTGATATTTGGCAGTACTTTTGGAACAGAGTAGCATGCTTCAACCAAAACAACGAGCTTGGTTATGTTCTTAGATCCAACCAAAGGCAGCGGTCCATAACAGGACTTCACATCAAAGAAAACAAAGGGAGTTTCAGGCATGAAAGTGACCAGCAGTAAAAAAGGCTGAAAAATCGGCGGGGGTCTGGGGGCCACCGTAGGCCCCCAGTGGGGCCCAGGGGTAACGCCCCGGCAGGGGTCAGGGGGCAGAGCCCCTGAAGCTGAAGCTTTTCTATGAAATAAAAGGCCTAAAACTTCAAATAAACCCCTATTTCAGCGCTGTTAAGAAGGGCAAATAAGCCACATTTTCATGTTTTCAGTAATGAAAATAATACTTCAAAAGATCATATAATAATATACTTTTATATGTGCATACTGACTCATTCACTCGCATTATTTTGTGTTATTTTATTTTTACTTTTTAACATGCGCGCTGGTGACCTACTCGTTTTTGAGTGAACCAGTATTTTAGGAAGAAGAAGAAGAAAACAATGAGGCAGCCTTCATCACAACATTGATTCAGTCGGTCAATCTTTCCACATGGAACACAAATGCAGCGCCTTTTTCGTCTAATTTGCGAAACACATCGCCAACTCGAACATCGTCCACTTCCTGGTCTAGCCAGTCCCACCTCCAATCGTTTCTCATCCCTTTTTTTTTTGGCGTGAAATCGCGACGCGCTTGACAAACTTCGGCAATTTAACGATGTCCGACGTTCGACAGGCGCGAAAAGACCAGATGTTGATTGACGGCGGAAGTGACCGGTTGACTCTTTTGAGAATAACAAATTGTCCAAATGGGAATAGCATCGAACGAAAGTTTATTTCAGGATTTTTCTTTTCTTTTCTTTTTTTTTTTTGGGTGGCACATTTTTTTTGGGGGGCGGCGCAGATGAAAAAAATGGGCGGAAAATCCGCCTTAGGCGGACGAATTTCATGCCTGGAGTTTACTTCTCTACTACGCTGTTCATTTTCAACCCCATCTGTCTCCTCTCCACACCCTTTGTTCCCCTAAACAAAGACCACCACTTTCTCTTGGGGGTAGGCAGAGGGTTGTGGGGGAGGCACGGATTATATAAGTTTTAGGCCATGTTTTCAATCAAAAAACAAAACTTTTATGTCTTATAAAGTGTACTAGCACCAACTGGCAAAGTTAAAAATATGTGAGATCCTACTCGACAGATCAGTGATCTGTCCTTATAATAAATAATACAATAGAAGTTGCACAGACAGGGTGCTTTAACGGCACCGTGTCTGTCCAAAACCCATTCCAAATCAGCTTTTTCATTTTTTTTTCTTTTCTTTGATTGGCTGATTTTGTATTTTAAATCTACCTTTGATCAAACTTATTCATAAGCGAATGTACTTGCAGGAAACTCAGCATTGTGTTTTCAGTCTTCTTGATTTGTTTGTGATGTGTTGATATCTTTCTTGTTTTTCTGAACAAGGTTTCACATTTCAGTTCACAATATACCCCCCTTTGAACATGTTGAGTGCAATCTTGTAACAACAAAACATCTACCCACACACAACACTCTCCCTCCATTTCTCACTCTTTGTCTAACCTAACCACCGGGATTCAGTGTGATGGCAGAGAAAGGCACCAGGAATGTTTATCACAGACCATCATCACTCCTCTTATCCCCCACCCCCTCCCTTTCCTTCCCCCCTCTCTTCATCCCGTTGAGTTCATCCCAGCACCTGCGTATGAAGACCGACAAGAGGCAAATAACAAGAACTACTTTTTATAGAGCAGGCACCGGCTGTTGGGGTCATCACGGAGTTGCTGGGTGCTGAAGAAGGAGAGCCCCAATCGAGGCAGGCGACGGCCATGCACGAGTAGTCACCCAGCACCTCTCAGGAGGCTGGCTGCGGGAGTCCTGTTGACAAACACATCGCTGTAGCCATCAGCAAATATGGCAACACCACTGCAACAAACTCACACAAAACATGAGTTAGCACAACACACAGTAAAGACAGACAAGTGACAAACACGTTGCTGTATCCATCACCAAATACGGCGACCCAACGGCAACAAACCCCCAAAAAATAAGACAGCCAAAACACAAGTAGAGACAGACGAATGTGCGTTATGTAGCAAAAACACAGGTAGAGACAGACGAATGTGCGTTATGTAGCAAAACACAGAGTAGAGACAGGGCGAATGTGCGTTATGTAGCAAAACACAGAGTAGAGACAGACGAATGTGCTTTATATGATGCTTTTCTTCGGTGGGTACTGTTCTTGTCTTCATTTTAAGGCAGCCAGTGGTGACTGACATCTCTGTTGGGACTTTAATTAATTTGGGACTGAAGCATGAGATTCCAAAGGAGAACAGAAAGACGTGGACTCTGAACAGAAATGAAAATGAGATACCAACTATTTGAGAAAAGCTGGAGAATGTGGATCTCTGAACAGGTGCAGTGCCACTGGACTGGGGTTGAATAACAGCCCTAGGCACAGCATCATACTGTGTCAAAGAGTTACACAAGAAACTGGACTCTAAACCTTGTTGAAAAAAAGGTACTTCTGTAATGTGATTCAAGGCTGGCTCAACAGGTCTGTGTGCATGTCAGAGTTTCTGCTAGACTAACGTATGCCGGATTTTTACAGTAAACGTGTTTCCCTCGTTTGGGAAATAAACAACAGATCCTGTTGCATGTACCAGCTCACAGACAGGTTGGCAAGTTCACAGCAAAGAAGCATCCCCTCTCATGTGCTGTCCTATTCCGCCTCTGTCTGCTGTTAAGAAAGGCAGTGTGTGGCTTGCTGGAGATAAACATAGCTCTGTCTGCCACTTTACTGTTTCTTTCACATCCCTCCCTTTCAATCCCTTACCCATGAGTTGGCCTGTGTGTGTGCCCTGTGGGACATGACTTGCTGTAAGTGGAGTCTTGTCAATGATCCATATTCCATGCCCACATCTACTCCTGTAACTTTCCTAGGGAAGGGGGTCAAGTCAAGTCAAGTCAAGCCAAAATTATCTTTACTGAAGGTTAAAGAATAAGCTTTACAGCTTTTTTTTCATCCTGCCCTCACAAAAATAGTCATTGAACAAACCAACAAAGTCATATAACACACTATGAAGAAAAAAAAATATTAAAGTAATTAACACATTCAAAGGATCATAATGCTATCAAAACGACTGTACAACATTATATACAAGAGAGACAAACACAGAGAGAGAATGTGTGTGTGTGAGAGAGAGAGAGAGAGAGAGAGGAGAGAGAGAGAGGGAGAGAGAGAGAGAGAGAGATTCGGCAATAGAATAAGCATTAATCGTTCGTTCATTTTTCCATCAAATTCCGAAAAGTTTGAGAGCTCTTTAAAATTTTTACTTTCAAAGGAAATGATTTTAAGGAAGATGGCAAATCGTTCTATATCGGTCCTCCAGAACATGTAAAATTTGATTTGTAGAGATTGTTGTGGGGTCTGGGGAAGGAAAGCTTGTGTAAGTGTCTATTTCACTGATTACAAAGTTTTGGATGATTTTCTTCAGAGCTATTCTATTCACTACATTGTACATACATAAACATTTGTTGAAGAAGAGTCTATCTTTAAACGGCAGAATATGTAGTGTTTTGTAATCACTCCCTCTCAAAGCAGTAGATTTCAGATGCATTTTCTTTATAGCTCTTTTATGTAGACGACTTATTTGTGTATGTGTGTGTGTGTGTGTGTGTGTGTGTGTGTGTGTGTGTGTGTGTGCTTAAACCATGCATCCTAGGTCAGTGGTGTAAATCTCCTGTGTAATCTTCCACCCAGATTTTACACTGTTTCTGGTTTCCATATCATGTTGCAATCTATTTTTTTTAACTCTTAAGCGTAAGTCCATGTTACGTCAAGTGCATGGCGAAAAAAACCTTCAAATCATCGCTGCTATCAGTGATAATCTACACCAAGCTGTCATTCACAACTAACGAACTATGCTTAGAACCTTGAACCCCAAACATAATACAACCACTGCTGGTAAAGTGTGCCTAATAAACACACAGGTTTTCACAACACTGATTACCAGAGGTGGGAGTACAGGTTTTCACAACACCGATTACCAGAGGTGGGAGTATGACTGGGGTCCAAAAATAGTTAACTATCAATAAGCCAGCAGACCAGCAGGGGCAATAACCTACTCTTTTAAAATCAAAGACAAATGGAAACAACAGTGATTTCGAGCAGTCAGCTTCTAACTGCAAACAATGACATACAATGGGAGTAATTTTGTCTTGGAGTGAACAAAGATAAGACTACAGTAAACTGGCATCTGAAACGATAGGTGTGTTGCCAGTTCCTGTGGTAAGAGTTTTCTGCATGAGAGTCGAGAAACCCGATTTCGTTATGGACAGTTTGTCATAGGAAGGCTCAGGTGTGAGAGGAACATGAGCAACATTGGTGATCAGCTGAAACTTCTACACATGTACACATGGTAACAAACAAATACATTAACAAAATATACCCGAGGGAATAAAATACTGTCACTTGCAATTAAAAAAACAACAAAAAAAAAACAGTCTAAAATCATATCACTCCGTTTGATTTCTAGCAGCTGCACCAATGGATACGAATCTGTCAAATATTTTTGCATCAGTACATTTTTGTTCATTTGTTTGTTTGCTTTGTTTACATACTTGTTTTGTTTATGAAAAGTAAACAACCTTTAGGAAGTATTATTTGTTCTGTTTTGGTTTTATTTGCTTATTTGTTTTGTTTACAAACAGAAAACAGTTGTAAGAAACTATGTTTCATAGCCAAGAACAAAATGGTAAAAATGTAAAAAAAAGAAAAGAAAAGAAAAAAAAAATTGTTAACAGAAACCAATGCTCTGACAAGCTGATATTTCTTCTTTTTTTTTTTCTATTTAAACAAGACCACTGGAATGAATAACACAAAGAAAAAAGCCCTGGACAAGCAAATAATCCACTCAATCAGTCATGTCATGCTACTTATGGTCTCGCCGACAGCAATAGCCACAACAGGGTGATAAACCAAAACTTTTAGAGTTGCTTGAAATACAGTGAACAAAATATATATAAGAAAATTCCCAAATTAATCAAGTCCAGTTCCATTCAATAAAGAAACCAAATGATAGAAAAGTAAATTAACAAATTGCAGATATGTACACTTCTACTGGTGGTATTACCACACTTTTCTCTAATTCATACTTTCGTTTCACTTGTACATTTAACCGATTAGTTACCTTAGCTGCATTGATTCATATGTTTTGGGGATGTTTCATTTTGGATCAGATTCTGCATGTCATTACTGGCAGCATCTTTTAATTGTAAGCATTTTGTTTTATCTTGTTTTAAAGATCAGAAATGTTATGCTTCTTAACATGTTTACTTGCTACAGATCATTCTAGGAATATACTGCATGACTAAGATTAACATTTTGGGTGATTTTTGTTCTTTAACTCCACCTCCAAATAAGCTGAGATCAGTGAAAACTAGGGTAGATATCTGGCAGTCTGAGGAGATCAACTGTTAAACAATGCAAGGAAACAGATCAAGACCTGTTCCCTGGGGTCAACATGCCATGGAGAACTCTGAAATGAGCAGGACTACTAACAGGACATCAACTCACAGGACTGGCTGTCACGGGGTGGGATGAGAGCCTTGTGTAGTCACTGCATACATAAAGAGACACAGGGTGAACACCATGGGAGCTAAAAAGTAGCAGTCTGGTCAGGAAGGGGAGAAAAAGAGGAATGAATGGTGGGAGCGGGCCCTAGGTGGGGTGGGGGGGGGGGGTAAATAGGGTGGAGGAAGGGGGTAAGGCAGGAGGGGGGTATGGGGAGAGGGGAGTGAGTTAAGTGGAGAGGAGGGGTGGGGAGCTCTGATATACTGGTAATCCATTGTATTGGCAAAGCCCCCATAGAAGAATATCTTTTATGTGAAAGTGAAGCATGTGCACAGAACACACTGCATTCCAGTCAGAACATACACCGACCAGAACAAACCAACACAAGGTTTTCCTTTCTGTTTTGATTTCCTTTCTTCATTGTTTCAGTTTTTCAAACTTAGAAATTCAGTAAAAAAAAACAAAAAAACTGAAAAAGTAATACTGCAATGGGGCTTTGAAGCATCAAACATTTTTTCTCTCTGTACATTAGACACTTCTTGCCTGTAGATAGAAATCACAACACAACCTGATCCCCCAAACACACCTTACAATTTGACGATCTGCCTCACTGTTTTGTAAGTTACATAGTGGACAAAGACATACACCGATTGGAATCTAGTGAGCTCAATGCCATAGTGAGCGCTGCAAAGCTTATAGGTGTTCAGGCCAGTAAATCCACCATCAGAGCTGTGTCAGTTCACTAGGACACCCAACTCTCCCAGTACCTGTGTTAATCGGAGACCCATGGTGGATCTGTTGAAGCTGCGCTGAAGCACAACGGCAAGCAGCTTGGTCTGACGGCCACACGGCGTCCAGTGTTCATGGCTGACACAGGCTTGTCTCGGTCACTCAAAGTCTGAACACACAACACACACATCTCACTCATTTCGCATGACTTATAACTCATGGCACAGCCGAATAATTTACAGACTTGTCTCGGTCACTCCAAGTCTGAACACACAAAACACACATCTCACTCATTTCGCATGACTTATAACTCATGGCACAGCCGAATTTACAGACTTGTCTCTGTCACTCCAAGTCTGAACACACATCTCACTCATTTCGCATGACTTATAACTCATGGCACAGCCAAATTTACTGGGTTGTCTCTGTCACTCCAAGCCTGAACACACACAACACACATCTCATTCATTTCCCATGACTTATAACTCATGGCACAGCCGAATTTACAGACTTGTCTCTGTCACTCCAAGTCTGAACACACAAAACACACATCTCACTCATTTCACATGACTTATAACTCATGGCACAGCCGACTTTACAGACTTGTCTCTGTCACTCCAAGTCTGAACACACAAAACACACATCTCACTCATTTCGCATGGTCACTTATAACTCATGGCACAGCCGACTTTACAGACTTGTCTCTGTCACTCCAAGTCTGAACACACAAAACACACATCTCACTCATTTCACATGACTTATATAACTCATGGCACAGCTGACTTTACAGACTTGTCTCTGTCACTCCAAGTCTGAACACACATCTTTTTTCGCATGACTTATAACTCATGGCACAGCCAAATTTACGGGGTTGTCTCTGTCACTCCAAGCCTGAACACACACAACACACATCTCACTCATTTCCCATGACTTATAACTCATGGCACAGCCGACTTTAGAGATAGCTTGAAAATGGAGGCATGGTCCAGATCCTTCAGTAAGATCTTTTTTCTTTCCAGTTTGGACCATGTTTATGATTAAACGCATATTGCCCTTAGACAACTTCCCTCAATGTGCAACGCTACTGCCATATTTTGGATCATTATTTGTACTGTGTTTCCTTATTTTCTGTGATTTCTTCCACATAGCACAGGTCTGTTCAGACAACAA